>CM046882.1:417633853-418118614 GCA_025667525.1 Glebionis coronaria | reverse complement strand
CGGGGATGCGAAGATTGGCGAGTCCAAAAAGGCCCTAACAAGGCATGAGGGCTATATTTTGTTGCTAAAAGATCCAAAGTGATGTGAAGAATCATTTATCAAAAAATCAATATGAAGGATCGAGACAACACGACGAAAAGCAAAAAACTCCCCAAAAGTCATGGAGAAGTGTATCCGAAAAGACCCTAACAAGGGTATTAGGATAAAATAGATCCAAGTCATAAAAGGAGGCGGATCGTTGTATATCAAAGTCCAAAATAAAGTTTGGAGAAAAAATGAAGAAGTCGTGGTTCAAGTATAAATCTCTCAAAACTTCAAGTGAAGAAATTCCTATATGTAGAGAAGGCCATAAATTTCATGAACGTCTCTCAAGGTTTGAAGTATGAAGTCGCTGCCAAATATCGGTCCGAGAAAGGTCTCAAATCGCGAAGCGAGTTATGCCAAGATATGAACTTTATGAGGTCCCGAGAAGCAGTTTTAAAAGATTTTGTCCTTTAGCTAACTATTGATTAAATCGTTCACTTTTATTTTCGGCCTAAATAACTATCGAAATAAGTCAAACAATGCATCCTCGTGATCATTCAAGACAATAATAAAATATAAGAGATACACCTAGGAATAAGGGAGTCTAAGTGAATAATTGGCCCACATGAGTTCGTGTGAGTTTACTAACTTATAATAACAATGATCTCAATTTTAAGCTTGGTTTGGAGAAAGTGAAAACTTGAGGATGATGATTATTCATGACATTTCCAAAACCCAAGGTATGCTTTTTGATTTCTTTACTTTAATTATTTATAATTTTCTATCTCTTTAACAAAGGCCACTATGGATTGATTTTGATGAAAAAATGTAAAACGTGCTTTGTAACTAATGCATTGCATGAGGACATTGCAATGGTCAAGTGTAGGGGATTTGATAGGTGTGTAAACACCCATCCTCTTTACCACTTAATTAACAATAATAACCGAGCCAAAACGTGTATTTTATGTCTTTTATGTCGGAATTATGCGTGGTTTGTGTTTTTGTTGTGATTTAGGACGAAAAGGTGAAAAGTGGATAAAACACGGGCATTCACGGGCTTTTATTGAAGAAAAAGATGAAAGACGAAGTCAAGAAGTCAAGAGAGTGCAAAAAGAACGGAAGTCCTAAGACCAATTCTGAAGATTTATCGAAGAAAAAGTCAAAAGACGGAAGTTTACTTAAAGCCGGAGAACTCAAGTCTACTTTATTGAAGAATTAAAAGACGAGTTCAAAGAAATCCCGAGCCAAAAGTCATTAAAAGTACAAGATTAATGAAGATAAGAAGAAAAGGACTAAGCATGCAATTAACAAAGAGATTAAGAAGGAAGGGCCTAATGATTCAATTAAGAGAAAATGAAGGAGGGGAGGAAGCTTCCTAATCCTCCCCTATATATATAGATTAGTTGTTAATCATTTTTTCTTTGTTGGCTAAGTGTGACAATTAGCTCTTCCATTTTATTTTTCTTGCACTTTACTTTTCATGTCATTTTAAATACTTGTATTGCACCTTAATTATCCTTTTAATTCCAAGTAAGTTTTTAATTCGTGTTCTTTAAATTCATGTTCTTTAATCTTTACTTTTCTTTTGTCAAGTTCTTCTTATCAATCTCATTCTACTTTTCTTCTTTTTGGTTCGGCTTAATTTCGGATTAAGCTAGCTTTTGCTTAATCCATTTGCTTATTTGATTAAAGGTTTTGTCTTTTCTTTTCTTTTTAAGTTTTCATACGAAATAGCCATAACTTTGACAACCTTATGTGCTTATTTGGTATTTAGCTTAATTGATTTCAAAGTTTTCTTAAAAGTTTTACCTTTTAAGTTTTAATTTCATTAAGTTTCGTCTTTTAAATTTTGAAAGATTTTAACTTTTTAGCTTATTGTCTCGTTTTGTTTCCATTTCATTCAAGTTCTTTGTTAGTGCTTATTAGAATTAGTTTATTTGGATTACAGCTTATTACGAATTTGCATTCCATCGGAAAAGTAAGGGTTCCTACTCATTGCGACGGGTGCATTCTCCACTTTCCGACCGTGACAGGTTTGGACTAAGGTTTGCATTCCGATCCGGGATTGCGATAGAGTGAATTACCCCTTATTCCGATCAAGATTCCGATCGTACATTGCGATCGGGATTGCGACGGCTCTTAAGGCTTCACTAAGACGAAGTGCTGCCCAATTTTCCCAAGCAACATTCCGATCTGGACTACATTCCGACAGGTTGCACCTTTTTATTCCGATAGCTCACTCCTATCAGGATTCCGATCAGGGGTCTTCTCCTCATTCCGATCAGGGGTGTTTTGTTTGGTTATTCCGATCTGAAAGGTGACATATTCCGATCGGGTTTTCCGATCGACATTCCGACAGGACGGTAAGAGGATTCTGACGAGGTACATTCCGATCAAGGTGAGTCTGATCGGAATATATTCCGACGGTGGACTGGTTTTTATATTTTGTCTTGTGTAATTTTTAATTCCTCATTTCAATACTTTGTCATATTTTATTTCTTGTCACGCTTTACTTTTAGGTTGCTTTATTTAACGTCCTTTATTTTAATTAGACTTAGATTTATTTTAACGCCATTTACTTTTACGTCATTTACATTTACGTCTTTGCACTTTAATTTAAAATCTACCAAAAATATTTGTTTTACCAAAAATCAACTGGGTCGTACTTAAAAACCAATAATCAATTCGTTAAGAACTCGATTAGACCACTAGAACGATAAATTTACTAGAACGATAAATTTTCTTACTAGCAAAAGTGTTAGTTATTAAAGATCCTCGCTTCGCATCGAATTTCTAGAGATTTGCTCAGAAATCATTGAGAACGAACCTTGATGAGAGTACTATGTACCACCCCAATCGAAGGGACGAGGTAAAGTAACGATACAAAGTAATATAAGTGTTGTTTTATGTTTGAATGAATGACCTTTGGTAATAAACCGTATAATCATTTTCCTTTAGAGAGATTATCATTGATAATTATCGCATTAGGATCGAGATCGAATCTTGTCAGGATCCAATTATTAGAGCATCTGTAGGCAGGAGTTGAGATGAAGACACCCGACATACACCCATTGTGAGTTGGACATGTCTTTTAGGTTTAAGTTTTCCTATGATGGCGAACCTAACCTTACAAAATACTCGACCCGCGAGACATGAAATGATTGTTGAAACTAGGATCTGATTAGTGACTGCCGGTAGTGGGTAGGAGGTTATGTGAATATGAATTGTAGATCCTGAAGTGCCAGATGGGTAGCGAAGCTATGCCAAAAATTTTAACTATGGAGAAATGAATTAATGATCTAAAAGATCATGGGATATAAGTCCCCGTTATATGGGACCATTGAGATGATGTAAAAGATTGGTTTGAAAGGCATATAAGCTGGATCTACCCTAGGACTTCGAGAGCTGCGTGAATTATGTTTCGTATATCGAACTTGATAAAATATCTATCAAGTTAAAATCTGACTATTCCTTAATGAAGCTTAGATCGGCGAAAAGTTGCATTAATATTTCGTTTTTTAGTGTATAGTTGTCTTCTCAGCTCGATTCGAATTGATGTAACTATTCAAGCAAAGACTTAATTGTTTTTGGTGGTAAAATCTTGTTTGGAATTCTATGTCTAATTGGCAAATAGCAAGTAAAAAGGTAAAAATAATGTCTATACTACATATACGTACTACACTAAAACATATTGCATAAATGATAAGTGTGAAAACACTCATCAATAATGATCCAAAAACCACTACAAACACAGTCAAATACCTTATATTAAACTGTAAATTATCAGAATTACGTGTGTATTTTGTGTTTGTGTATTTTCAGGTAATATAGGTACATTTGAGACAAACACGAGCTTTCAAGGACTTATTTGATCAAAAGACGAAGAAAAAGACGAAAGATGCCTTCGAGGACTTTACTTGGCATAATTTAAAAAATGGAGGACTAGATTTGCAACTTGTACAAGAGAAAGGATAAAATGGAGAACTACTTACAAGTTTTATACACAATTGATAAAGATAGAAGAGATTGAGGACCAAATGGCAAATAAGTGGAAAAGTAAAGTTTACTTAACTTTGGTCTGTTGACCAAAGACCGGTCAAAATTCACACATAAACACGCATCTTCTCCAAGAGAAGAGAGAGAAAGATATGACGGTTTCATCTCCTTCTATCTCCAAACCTGCAAGTGCAAATCACAAACGATTCAAGAAGATTCAGCCAAAGTGTTTAACTACAAAAATGCTCCTTTTAATCTCCTCTACAAGATGATATGGATGAATTAGATCAAGAGTTGAAGACGAAGAAACCCCCAAATGTGTAGAAGATGAAGAACGACGAGTAAACCTCGTATTAAACACGTGTCAATTGCTCATTGGAGTGAACACGTCACCTCACCATCTCTTGGCGGCTATAAATAGAAGAGAAAAGCTCATTTTTCAGCGGTTAGCTTAGGGTAGTTTACACATAGTTAATTAGTTTGTGTAGGAGTAGTGTAATATAGTTTTTACACTCAGTTAATGAGTTTGTTTTCAAAGTCGTTTTAATTCAGTTGATTCTGTTACATGTTCTGTTATTCAGTTACATTTTTCCACCATTAATGAAATATTAAGCTTTCTCAATCTTCTTTTCTCTTCTATATTGTTACTAAATAATCAGAGTTTTTGATTTCGTTTAGCTTTTATAATCGTTCTTCATTTACAGCTCGCTTTTAGACTTGATTTCAGGATATTGTAGGTACATCATGAACTGTTGATATTTCGTTAATTCAGGATTTGATTACATAGAAAGTTAGTAAAAGATATATAGGATAATCATTGCTCACGGGTTGATCAGTTTTTTTAGTTTAAGGAGCTTTTCAGTGTTTACAGTTTGGTTGAGTGATATAGTTTTAAAAGTTTTTCAGCTTAATCAGTTTAAATGGATTTTCTCGTAATAAGCTTGTTTAAATAAGTTTGTAGAACTGATAATCTCATAAGTTCCAAAAGCTTATGTCAAGCTTTTGATAATTCAAGTTTTCTAGAACTGTTACCTTTAAATTTAGTTTCTTCATATCAGCATATCAGTTACATATCCAAATTTAGCATATCAGCATAGGTTCTACATCAGAATTTAGTTTGTTCCAGCTTTTTGTTATCAGCTAGAGTTTCGGTTAACAGTTCGAAGAAATTGATCAATTTAGATCAATTCATTTAGTTTCAGAATCGAGAGATTTCGTCCTAGTTTGTTTTTCTTCGTTCGTTTCAGTTTGATTTTGCAGGTTTTCTTTCAGTTTTTGAAGGTAGCAGATTGGTGAATTTAGTGCAGCAGCTCAACTCTCTTCATTATGCAGGCAGATTAGTAGACGACGTTTAGGGATGTTTGGTTTTAAGCCGGCTCAGCGCCGCGCTTTTCGACTCAACGGTCTTACTTCGGATGTCATGGTTAAGCGCCTTTTACTTTCCCGCGAAATATAGTTTGATCAGCTAGCTTGTAATCTTAGTGTAATTCTGATTTCTATATGTACGTTTACCTGTGTTAAATGTTGTTTAGTAACTGTTTAAGTCTATTGCATAGTTCTTGTTGATTTTGCTTGAGATATGTTCTTTAGAAGGAAGGTCATCATTGTTTTAGCTTAGACAGATTTAGGACTTAGTTTGCTTGCTTTGAAATTCAGTTTTTACTGGTTTTTGATGGAAGTCAGTTAGTTTAGAAATGAATCTGTGGTGAGTACAGATACATACAAATGCAATTGAATAAGTTTCATTCATGTACGCATTAGGTCCTTCATAGTTATACTTCATATTACAGTCACAGTCCCAGTTTAACTCGTCAGTTATCTTCTTGAGAATTCCGTTAGCATCTTTAGGTCAGTAGGTCCTTAAGAATGGGACTGTTAGTTAAATGGTTACAGTTTAGGTCCTTTCTGTTAGATTAGTTATAGGACCTAGTAAGAGTTGGGTTGTTGTAAATTTTTGGGCCTGACTGGATTAAATCATATTGGGCCTATTAGGTTTTAATTTGGATTTGGCTTCATTTTGAATATTAGTAAATGTTAATTGGTAAATTTTGAATTTGTAGATTTAGAAAAGTTACATTTTTACTTTTATAAAAGTCAGATTTAGATAAAATTTTGGATTTAGAATTTTATATTTGTAGTATAAAATTGTATTTGTTTTTTTTTAGTTTTAAAATTCGTGCATTAAATGTGATAAGTGCAATGTGTTTTTAGAGTAGTACATATACATAGTTTTATAGCTATTTTTACATTTTTAATTGCTTTTTGCCAAGTAGAAATAGAATACCAAACAAGTTTTTACAACCAAGAACAATTAAGTCTTTGCTAGAAAACGTTATATCAATTCGAATCGAGCTGAGAAGACAACTACACTAAAAACGAATTATTAAATGGCGCCGCTGCCGGTTCTTTTCGTGAAGATTAACGATTTCGAGTGAGACGATTGGATTTTGGGATCCGTTCACTTTGTGAACGTTATTTTTACGTATTATAAATCAAAAAGATAAAAAAAATCAAAAAGATAAAAATACAAAAAAAAAATAAAAAAATCACAAAATCAATTCTTTTCCTAAAGAATTGAACCAAAAAAATAAAAAAATCCAAAAAATAATCTTTTTCCTAAAAGATTACAACTAAAAAATATATATTATATCGATTTCATCGCTTTTTACGTAGATATAGTATTTTTCTTAAAAAAATCAAATAAATACAAAAATATTTTTTTTATATGTAAATAAGTATACATATACGAACAACCAAGTTACCTATTTCCATAAGTATTGCCGAGGCAATACACCGTGTTGAGGGGTGTTCCGGTCCTTGACACGCGTATCGATCAAATAAAATTAAGCAAGAATAGATAAATACTTCCAATTGGCAATAATTCGAAGAATACAAACTACTAAAGTGAATAGATAGGCGACGTGCTATAAAATGCCGTCTAAGGGTCAATAGGTACTTAAGTGCTTCGCGCCACCTAACCCCCCGTTCACTAGTGCGTATTCTAAGAAGGAAGGCTTAATTGGAGGTCTTGCACCCAAGTAGTAATTATATATATACTTTCTTGTGGATATTTCATATCGAAACTCGAAGAGGATAATCTTATTCTTTTCAAAGTCGACCGAGGGCTACTCCCTCATTCTTCGTGTTTATTTACACGTGTACTCGCACACGTGTAAACATACCACCTTTGGTGTATTACTTCCTTCCCTGAGGAAGCTTTTAAACGTCATTATACTTGTATATACATTCGGCCACCTTGTTAAACATGGATACTCGTTCCATGTGGGAGATTTTGCAACAACGATCCGCCAACGCTAATTATTCGCCTTGTTCGACTTGTGGTGGTCCACACGATACATATTTATGTGATCAAAATAATGGTTATTATGGGGAGGGATATGCTTACAATGGAACCGAGAACCCTAATTTTCAACCTAACACTCAAATGGACTACACTTGTAATGACTATATGGGATATTCTGGTTTTTCATCACAACCTCCACCATCATTTCATGATCAAACCTTTAATGTGCCATACCAAAACCAATGATTCTCCAATTATGAAGGTTTTCAAAACAATGATAATTTTCAAGGCTATAATCAAGAAACCTTTCATAATCAAGGATTTTCAAACAATGAAGGCTTTCAAAATGATGAAAATTTTCCATGCCATAATCAAGATACTTTTCAAAATCAAGGATTTTCACATTATGAGGGTTTTCAAAATGAAGGGAATTTTCAAGGTTACAATCATGAGAATTTTCATAATCAAGACTCTTTTCAAACCTATAATCCACCTAATTATGGAAATCCACCTCCACCATATTCTTCCACTTATTCATGTGAGTTTTGTGGGAACGCACCCCATTATGGTTATGATTGTAGACCGAGGGATCCGCCATCCTATGTCCTTGATAATGTCAAGAAGTTTCATTCTTTACTTGAGAAAATGGACAAGTCGTACGATGTCGTTTATAAGATGCTTGATGGTATGAAAAACATGAGCTACAAGGAAATGAAAGACACGCATCGATTGTTAAAGGAATTAATTAACTCTACTGAGGAAAAGGAAATTGAGTCTTGGCAATATGATGACAAGGAATTCGGTGATTTGTATCGAGAATCGTTGAACAAATTTTCTTGTCGCCTCAGGAAATATTCGAATGATTTATTCCTTAAGACTCTTATAATCGAGGAAGACGGACATTACATGACTACTTTTACTCGTAGGCCTGATCCATTATTAGATGAAGCTGTTGAGGAACCTTCGAGTTGTATGACACTTAATAATGACACACCTTCATCACCTTTACCTCACGTGGCAACCACCGACTCTTTAACCATGGGGGACGAGCCTCTTAGCACTAATACAAACACCGATTTGGATGAATTAACCGCTTCTAGTGTTGAGAACCTTATCCCAATCCAAAGAGAGTTTGAGGGTATTTCCATTGAACCATGTGATGAGCTTTGTATTGATACCTCTTCTCCTCATGATCACATTGAGATTTCATCACATGTTGACCTTCATGCTACTACTAGTGATTTTGGTGATTTTGATCTTGATGAATTGTTCAAAGAAAGGGATAATGAGATTGAGGAAGAGTTTATGCAAGATATAGAGGATGATGATTGTGATTCTAGTGAGGCATCTTATGATATATTATCCGAGGACTTTTCATGTCAAGATGACCTTCCTAATTTGGATGAAGATGTTGCTCATATAGAAGTAGTGGAAGATGTTCATATTCGTGAGGTTTTATCAAACGTCTATAATCTTATCTCTTCGATTGAAGCTTTGAATGAACACCATAATGATGATTCCATAGAAGAAGAACTTTTCATTGATATTTCTTCACCGGTTTTTGAGGTTGCACCTATTGACTTTCATGATGATATCATCTCTTTGAGTGATTCTCTCATTAATACACCTTCTTTTGAGCCTTCTATTCCCACCCTTCCACCCTTGAAGTTGGTTATTGATGAAGATCCTATACTCTTAGAGATTGATCCTTTTTCACCTATGGCACCTTTAGAACCCAAAACCTTTGATATGGATTCTCATATGGATAGTGATGACACCATAGAGGCTTATCTTGCTACTATTGATATTGAGGTTGATGATAGTGATTCTAATTGGGAAGAGGAGATTCGTCTTAGTGAGAACTTGCTTTTTGGGAACATAGAGATTACACCTCATTCACAAGACACTATTAATCTTGATCCTCATTTTTCTATGCCTTCTATGGAAGATTACCCACCTTTTGATGATGATGAGCCTAATATGGATATACTTGTTATGAATGTTTTGATACCTACACCTTCATATTCTCATGATGCTTTGATCACTAAGGGGGAATCTTATATGGTTGATACGAGTTCATCTTCTTATTTTCCCATGAAGGGAAAGGTTTTTGATCCTGGGATACATAAATTTGAGACACCTTGGTTTTCATCTACTCCACTTAAGAGTGTGTTTTCGATTGATATGGACTTCTTGTATGAGCTTACTTTGGTGATGCTACCTATTTTGGAGTTGTTCACATGTCGAGATGGAAACTTTGTATTTGATCCTGGGGTTCTTCCTATTTGAGAGATTTCGTATGTTGGACAAACTTGAGACACGTTGGACCGTTCCATTTATCGAGGCGGATATTGTAAATCTTATAGTAAATGGCAACGTGCTAAGTTTGAGTGTATCATGTGAGATGTGCTTCAAAGTGGATATTCTTTATTCTCCATGATGGTTTCCCCAAGGACAACCTAATTCGGGGCCGAGTCGAGCTAGCGACTTAGGGTTAAAAAAACTCAAGCATTGAATAACTAGGTTAGAAAACGTAGAGTATATTTTCAATAGGTTAGGTTTAATTAAAAGGATGTTATAGTAGAGTTGAAGTGGAGGGGTGCCTTTCTTCGTCTTTTGGTGTTTGTTTCAAGGGTTGCTCTCTCACATTTCATGCTTGGAGCTTATGGAGGAGGCCCGTGTATCTGGTTCACTTCGATTAGTTTTTGCTATCGTAATATTAAACACTTGTGCTTAAAATGAATACCCTTTAGTTGTCTCTTCCTTAACTTGGGTTAAGCAAAGTACGCAATGTAATAAGTGTAGGGGAGTTCACTCCAATACTCTTAAACATTGAGGACAATGTTTATCTTATGTGTAGGGGAGACTTCTATCGAAGTGACCTTACCTAGACCATTGCCTTAACTTCATGATAATTGGGAAAATTAATTTTTCAAACATTTTTCAAATTTTTGATCTACTTTGGCCAACAAAAATATGCATTCATAATTTTTGCATCAAACATTTTTGCATAACACATTTGCATTGTATATATATCTTTTCTTTTGTTTTTCATCAAAAATATATAAAAAGGAAAAAAAATATAATAAAACATGGTTTTAACAAGTTTAGATTTCTTTGACATATTAGGCCCGCCATGGATATTTTGACTCAACCCGAGTTTGCTTATTTTAGCACTCTCTAGCTAGTATCCTTAACCATGTAGTCCTTCATTGGTCTATTAGGCTAAGCATCCACCAATCTCATTATTTGAGATTTTAAATTTGTGGAGAATGGGAAATGATAGAGTTGAAGCAAGTGTAAAAGGGCTAGATAGACTTCATGGCAATTACTTGTGGCTAAACCCTTCTCTTCTTTATCTCTACTTTCTTCGCATGTATATAATTGTTAATAAATAATCAAGTACGGTTTCAATTGGTTCGTAATCTCTTATGCATTTTTGGCTAATCATTTATGGTTGATATGAGTACGTCTTAAGATTCTAAGTTAGCACGTTTTATGTGTACTAGACTTGTGTCATGCTCCATATTTAGCGGGTGTTTTTCCTTTTCTTCTTTTCAAATTTCTTTGTGAGGAATAAAGAAAAATAAGAGCGGCTTATGAAAAAAAATGAGTGGCTAGAAAAAAAAAGAAAAGAAAAAGAAAAAAAGAAAAAAAAATGCAAGACTCCCAAGAGGGGCAGTGTGGTGTTAATTATAGTGACTATTGAGTTCCAATATTACCTTGACGGGTTGCGGGGATTCAATAGATTGCTCCAATCCAATATTACCTTGACGGGTTGCGGGGTTGAAGATCTAAAATCTCAAAAAGATGCGGATGTAAATTATTGCGTGAGTTTTATTTTTCTTTCCTTAGCGAGTGTGTAGCTACTTATGAAAGCATGACATGAGGATTTTACACATAAGGCGAATGACTTATTACTCTTAAAACGGACTTGTATTAATTGTGAGCGGTTTTTCAAGTAATGGATGAGATGATTACTTAGGATTAAAACCGTGCTTCCTTATTTTTGGATTTTACACTTCTTATACTTCACGCTTTAAATAATGACAAATTTGCCCAAAAGCAATTTGCTCAAATAATAACCGGTTCCACATTTAATTGTCATGAATAAGTTGATGCACTTTTTACTTGTGAATGCAATGATCCCATTTTTAAGCTTGGTATGGGGAAAGTGAAACTTGAGGGTGATAAATGTCCATGGTACCCAAGCCCTAATCTAAGTCATTGATTCCTTTATGAGTTATTTCCATCAAAACCATTTATAAATACAAAAAGATGTAAATAGAATTGTTTTCCTTTGCATTGCATTGTAAATATTTAAAACCATTCATCATATAGCATAGTATAGTTTATTAAATCATAAAATGGCCAAGGTTGGTTAATTATGAGAAAAGTGTAACTTGGAGCTTTAAAATGCTGCATTGCATGAGGACATGGCAATGGTCAATAAACGACATTTAATTGCACAAAGATACAAAAGCACAATCTATTAAAACTAATACAAAATATTAAAACTAAAAATGCAATTTTATTAAAATGGTAAAACAAGTTTAACAAACAATTTATAAAGCAACTTAAAAATCAGTTCAAATTAAAAATTAACAATGACAGCCCAACAAAGTACAAAGCCCAACAACTATTCGTACAATATAATTTCTAAAGCCCAGCTAAACCTACTGGCCCAATAGTGTGAACTAACCGAATTGGACTTAGAGTGAAACTATTACAATATCTAACGGGATAACTGTTAACCTCTAATGATTAAGGATTGTGACTGTAATGAGACAATACAAAACGAGGGACCAAACATGTTAATCTACCAAACTTCTGAAAATGTATAGATTAAAAAACAGATTCAAGTGGAAGTATCTAAGACTACCTATTGCACTTAAACTCTAAATCTGCATTTGACATAGCTTGAACCGAAAGCTGTTAAAGTGACTGCCAAACACTAGATTATCATGAATATTAGTAATTCATTCTACAATCAGACTGACATCAAATTACAAAAACTAAACAGATTTTGAACTACATTTATCTACACAGATTTAACTAGAATGTCATTGCTCTAATCAAATTGCAACAAAATTACACTAAAGATTACACTAACAAGCAGATTATACTTAAAGAAAATGCATGAATATAAAACGATGCGCTTGACCTGCCACATCCAGGCCAAGTCCTTTGATGATGAAGCACGGCGCTGAGCCGGCTTGGAACCAAACACCACCACACTTTTAATCTACTACCGTATCAAAAACTGAAAGAAAGATCACGCTTGACTGATACATTCATATAGTAATCCTGCAGAACTTGAAAATCAAGACGAAAAACCAAACAGACTCTTCGAATATGAAACCTGCATAAACTCCGTTCTCCTGCAAAATCAAATAAGAACAAGAATACGTCCTAACCTTTTAAACACCGAAATCGCAACTGATGAACCAATCTTGAAACTAACTCCAATGAACGAATCATTTCAGAAAAACACGAGTAAAATGATTCTATTCTAAAAAATAGAATAAATGATCAATAAGCTTGTAAAAGCTTATAACAGTAAACTTTAAGGCAGTAAGTTCCTCTCATAAGCTCATTTGAGCTTATCTTTCTGAAAAGCTACAAACCTGCGTAAACAGTAACTGAAACTAATCTAAATGCCTAAACTAAACTAATTTACAGAAACATCTAAGTTCTGAAACTAAACGGATTGAACCAGCACCTAATCTAATCGATCTCAAACACAAATTCAAAGAAAAACTACTTGTAAACTAAAACTGAATCCAAACTATCTACTAACTAAATCTCGTGAACAGTAACAGGATATAACTATTTCGTAAACAGAACTATAAGAACAAGAATCATCAATCTTGACAGCTTAAAATCAATCTCAGTTAACAGTAAAAGTAACGGAAACAGAAGATATAGAGTAAGAAAAGAAAGCTTGAATTCATTAATGGTGAAAGTAAAACATTCGGTTACAACTAAAAACTGATTTCGTTACAAAACATTAACAAGAAAAGTGAGATAAAACTAAACTAACTAACTAACTACACCTACAACTATGTGTAAACTACCCTAAGCTAACCGCTTGAAGTGATGGCCATCGTCTTCTATTTATAGGCTCTAGAGGAGGTGGGATGACGTGTTCTATCCAATCAGTAACTGCCACGTGTAAAATACGAGAATAAACTTCGTCTTCATTCTTCATCACATTTGGGCGTTTCTTTGTCCTTGAGTCTTGATCTAATTGACTTGTATCCTCATGTAGAGGAGAAGGAGGGGAACACTTTTTCTTCTTTGAGTTTCTTTTGAATCCGTCTTAATCATCCAGGAAATTGATTTGCAGGTAATGAGGTGGAATGAAGATATAAATCCGTCTCATACTTTCTCTCTCTTTGTTTCGGTGAAGAAGAGGCGTGTAAGGAGTGTTTTGACCGGTCTTGGTCAAATTGACCAAGTAAATAAGAAAAGTTAATTAAACTTTCCAATTAATTCTCTTTTGGTCCCTTATCTTTCATTCTTTCCAAATGTGTTTAAATACTTTTAGCAAATCTATCTTTTCATCCTTTATGTATGTAGAAGTTTCAACTTAAGCCCTCCATCTTTGGAAATTTGGCAAATAAGGTCCTTGGAGCATCTTTCGTCCTTTTCTTCGTCTTTTGATCAAATAAGTCCTTGAAAGCTCGTGTTTGTCTCAAATGTACCTATATTACCTGAAAATTACACAAACACAAAATACACACGTAATTCTGATAATTTACAGTTAAATATTATGTATTTGACTGTGTTTTGAGTGGTTTATGGATCATAATTGATGAGTGTTTTCACACTTATCAACTCCCCTCCACTTGACCATTGCCATGTCCTCATGCAATGCAGCATTTTAAAGCACCAAGTTACACTTTTCTCATAATTAACCAACCTTGGCCATTTTATGATTTAATAACGATACTATGCTATATGATGAATGGTTTTGAATATTTACAATGCAATGCAAAAGAATCAATTCTATTTATATCTTTTTATATTTTTCATAAATGGTTTTGATGGAAATAACTCATAAAGAAATCAATGACTTAGATTAGGGCTTTGTTACCATAGACATTTATCACCCTCAAGTTTCACTTTCCCCATACCAAGCTTAAAAATGGGATCATTGCATTCACAAGTAAAAAGTGCATCAACTTATTCATGACAATTAAATGTGGAACCGGTTATTATTTGAGCAAATTGCTTTTGGGCAAATTTGTCATTTATTTCAAGTGTGAAGTATAAGAAATGTAAAATCCAAAAATAAGGAAGCACGGTTTTAATCCTAAGTAATCCTCTAATCCATTACTTGAAAAACCGCTCACAATTAATACAAGTCCGTTTTAAGAATAATAAGTCATTCGCCTTATGTGTAAAATCCTCATGTCATGCTTTCATAAGTAGCTACACACTCGCTAAGGAAAGAAAAATAAAACTCACGCAATAATTTACATCCGCCATCTTTTTGAGACTTTGGATCTTCAACCCCGCAACCCGTCAAGGTAATATTGGATTGGAGCAATCTATTGAATCCCCGCAACCCGTCAAGGTAATATTGGAACTCAATAGTCACTATAATTAACACCACACTGCCCCTCTTGGGAGTCTTGCATTATTTTTTTTCTTTTTTTCTTTTTTTTTTCTTTTCTTTTTTTTTTCTAGCCACTCATTTTTTTTTCAAGCCGCTCTTATTTTTCTTTATTCCTTACAAAGAAATTTGAAAAGAAGAAAAGGAAAAACACCCGCTAAATATGGAGCATGACATAAGTCTAGTACACATAAAACGTGCTAACTTAGAATCTTAAGACGTACTCATATCAACCATAAATGATTAGCCAAAAATGCATAAGAGATTACAAACCAATTAAAACCGTACTTGATTATTTATTAACAATTATATACATGCGAAGAAATAGAGGTAAAGAAGAGAAGAGTTTAGCCACAAGTAATTGCCATGAAGTCTATCTAGCCCTTTTACACTTGCTTCAACTCTATCATTTCACATTCTCCACAAATTTAAAATTTCAAATAATGAAATTGGTGGATGCTTATCCTAATAGACCAATGAAGGACTACATGGTTAAGGATACTAGCTAGAGAGTGCTAAGATAAGCAAACTCGGGTTGAGTCAAAATATCCATGGCGGGCCTAATATGTCAAAGAAGTCTAAACTTGTTAAAACCATGTTTTATTATATTTTTTTTTTCCTTTTTATATATTTTTGATGAAAAATAAGAGAAGAAATATATACAATGCAAATGTGTTATGCAAAATGGAAAATGATAAATGCAAAAATTATGAATGCATATTTTTGGTGGCCAAAGTAGATCAAAAATTTGAAAAATGTTTGAAAAATTAATTTTCCCAATTATCATGAAGTTAAGGCAATGGTCTAGGTAAGGTCACTTCGATAGAAGTCTCCCCTACACTTAAGATAAACATTGTCCTCAATGTTTAAGAGTATTGGAGTGAACTCCCCTACACTTATGACATTGATAACTTTGCTTAACTCAAGCTAAGGAAGAGACAACTAAAGGGTATTCATTTTAAGCACAAGTGTTTAATATCACGATAGCAAAAACTAATCGAAGTGAACCAGATACACGGGCCTCCTCCATAAGCTCCAAGCATGAAATGTGAGAGAGCAACCCTTGAAACAAACACGAAAAGACGAAGAAAGGCACCCCTCCACTTCAACTCTACTATAACATCCTTTTAATTAAACCTAACCTATTGAAAATCTACTCTACGTTTTCTAACCTAGTTATTCAATGCTTGAGTTTTTTTAACCCTAAGTCGCTAGCTCGACTCGGCCCCGAATTAAGTTGTCCTTGGGGAAACCATCATGGAGAGTAAAGAATATCCACTTTGAAGCACATCTCACATGATACACTCAAACTTAGCACGTTGCCATTTACTATAAGATTTACAATATCCGCCTCGATAAATGGAACGGTCCAACGTGTCTCAAGTTTGTCCAACATATAAAATCTCTCAAATATGAAGCACTCCAGGATCAAATACAAAGTTTCCATCTCGACAAGTGAACAACTCCAAAGTAGGTAGTATCACCAAAGTAAGCTCATACAAAAAGCGCATATCAATCGAAGGCACACTCTTAAGTGGAGTAGATGAAAACCAATTTTTCCAAAAGATACGTATCCCAGGATCAAAAACCTTTCCCTTCATGGGAAAATAAGAAGATGAGCTCATATCAACCATATAAGATTCCCCTTTAGTGATCAAAGCATCATGAGAATATGAAGGTGTAGGTATCAAAACATTCATAACTATTATGTCCATATTGGGCTCATCATCATCATCAAAAGGTGGGTAATCTTCCATAGAAGGCATAGCGAAAGGAGGATCAAGATCAATAGTGTCTTGTGGAGAAGGTGTAGTCTCTATGTTCCCAAAAAGCAATGTAGTAATAAGACGAACCTCCTCTTCCAAATTAGAAACACTATCGTCGACCTCTATATCAAAATGTGCAAATGTATCCTCTATGGTGGTATCAATCTCCATAAAAGAGTCTATATCAAAGGTTTTGAGTTCTAAAGGTGCCTTAGATGAAAAAGTATCAATCTCTAAGAGGAAAGGATCTTCATCAATAACCAACTTCAAGGGTGGGAGGGTGGGAACATAAGGCTCAAAAGGAGGTGTATTAATGAGAGAATCACTCAAAGGGATGATAGGATCATGAAAATCAATAGGTGTATCCTCAAAAACCAGTGAAGGAATATCAATCAAGGGTTCTTCCTCTATAGACTCATTATTAGGTTCTTCACAGTCCTTAAAAAGTGGATTATCAAAACATGTCTCAAAAAGAGGATTTGAATGTATCACAAAATCACTTAGAGGAATAGGTGAAGGAGTCATAGAAGAAATGGAGTCATCATCATCAGAAGTAAAAGACTCATCACTATCATAAGGATCATCAAAGGTTGCATCACAAGAATCATAAGGTGGTAGAGGAGAAGGATCCACTTTTCCTATAGGAGCAAACTCTTCATCCAAATTAGGAATGTTATCTTGACAAGACAAATCATCGGATGATATAGCATAAGACGCGTCACTAGAATCACAATTTTCATCCTCTATTTGTGGAAAGTCTTTCACAAACTCGTCCTCAATCTCATTATCCCTTTCTTTAAACAATTCATCAAGATCAAAATCACCAAAATCACTAGTAGTAGCATGAAGGTCAATATGTGATAAAATCTCAATATGATCATGAGGAGAAAAGGTATCAATACAAAGCTCATCACATGGTTCATTGGAAACACCCTAAAACTCTCTTTGGATTGGGATAAGGTTCTCAACACTAGAAGAGGTTAATTCATCCGAATTGGTATTTGTATTAGTGCTAAGAGGCTCGTCCCCCATGGTTAAAGAGTCGGTGGGTTCCACGTGAGGTAAAGGTGATGAAGATGTGTCATCATTAAGTGTCATATAAATCGAAGGTCCCTCATCATCTTCATCTAATAAGCATTGTTTAAGCAATCGAGCACGATTAGCAATAAATTGTTCTTCTTTTTCCTTTGTAGCAATCTTAAAGAGGAAGTTATCTAAATTTTCCTTGAGGCGACAAGAACTTTTTTTCAACGATTCACGACACATTGCACCGATCTCCTTGTCATAAATCTGCCAAGTCATAATTTCCACTTTCTCAAAAAACTTAATTTGTTCCTCGAACAACGGGCATGCGTTTTTCATTTCCTCAAGGCTCGTGTCTTGCATACTATCAAGCATCTTATAAAAGTCATCGTTCAACTTGTTCATTTTCTCAAGTGAAGAATAAAACTTGACATTATCAAGGGCATAGGATGGCGGATCCTTCGGTCTACAATCATAACCATAATGGTGTGCGTTTCCACAAAACTCACATGAAAAAGTCGAAGAATATGGTGGAGGTGGATTTCCATAATTAGGTGAATTATAGGTTTGAAAAGAGTCTTGATTATGAAAATTCTCATGATTGTAGCCTTGAAAATTTCCTTCATTTTGAAAACCCTCATAATGTGAAAATCCTTGATTTTGAAAAGTATCTTGATTATAGCATGGAAAATTTTCATCATTTAGAGAACCTTCATTGTTTGAAAAATCTTGGTTTTGGTATGGCTCATCAAAGGGTTGATCATGAAATGATGGTGGAGGTTGTGATGAAAAACCGGAATATCCCATATAGTCATTACAAGTATAGTCCATTTGAGTGTTAGGTTGAAAATTAGGGTTCTCGGTTCCATTGTAAGCATATCCCTCCCTATAATAACCATTATTTTGATCACATAAATAAGTATCGTGTGGACCACCACAAGTCGAACAAGGCGAATAATTAGCGTTGGCGGATTGTTGTTGCAAAATCTCCAACATGGAACGAGTATCCATGTGTAACAAGGTGGCCGAATGTATATACAAGTATAATGACGTTTAAAAGCTTCCTCAGGGAAGGAAGTAATACACCAAAGGTGGTATGTTTACACATGTGCGAGTACACGTGTAAGTAAACACGAGGAATGAGGGAGTAGCCCTCGGTCGACTTTGAAAAGAATAAGATTATCCTCTTCGAGTTTCGATATGAAATATCCACAAGAAAGTATATATATAATTACTACTTGGGTGCAAGACCTCCAATTAAGCCTTCCTTCTTAGAATACGCACTAGTGAACGGGGGGTTAGGTGGCGCGAAGCACTTAAGTACCTATTGACCCTTAGACGGCATTTTATAGCACGTCGCCTATCTATTCACTTTGTAGTTTGTATTCTTCGAATTATTGCCTATTGGAAGTATTTATCTATTCTTGCTTAATTAAATTGGATCGATACGCGTGTCAAGGACCGGAACGCCCCTCAACACGGTGTAATGCCTCGGCAATACTTATGGAGATAGGTAACTTGGTTGTTCGTATATGTATACGTATTTACATATAATAATATATAAAAAATATTTTTGTATTTATTTGTTTTTTTTTAAGAAAAATACTATATCTACGTAAAAAGCGATGAAATCGATATAATATATATTTTTTTGTTGTAATCTTTTAGGAAAAATATTACTTTTTAGATTTTTTATTTCTTTGGTTCAATTCTTTAGGAAAAGAATTGATTTTGTGATTTTTTTATTTTTTTGTATTTTTATCTTTTTGATTTTTTTTCTTTTTTTTCTTTTTGATTTATAATACGTAAAAATAACGTTCACAAAGTGAACGGATCCCAAAATCCAATCGTCTCACTCGAAATCGTTAATCTTCACGAAAAGAACCGGCAGCGGCGCCATTTAATATTTCGTTTTTTAGTGTATAGTTGTCTTCTCAGCTCGATTCGAATTGATGTAACTATTCAAGCAAAGACTTAATTGTTTTTGGTGGTAAAATCTTGTTTGGAATTCTATGTCTAATTGGCAAATAGCAAGTAAAAAGGTAAAAATAATGTCTATACTACATATACGTACTACACTAAAACATATTGCATAAACGACATTTAATTGCACAAAGATACAAAAGCACAATCTATTAAAACTAATACAAAATATTAAAAATAAAAATGCAATTTTATTAAAATGGTAAAACAAGTTTAACAAACAATTTATAAAGCAACTTAAAAATCAGTTCAAATTAAAAATTAACAATGACAGCCCAACAAAGTACAAAGCCCAACAACTATTCGTACAATATAATTTCTAAAGCCCAGCTAAACCTACTGGCCCAATAGTGTGAACTAACCGAATTGGACTTAGAGTGAAACTATTACAATATCTAACGGGATAACTGTTAACCTCTAATGATTAAGGACTGTGACTGTAATGAGACAATACAAAACGAGGGACTAAACATGTTAATCTACCAAACTTCTGAAAATGTACAGATTAAAAAACAGATTCAAGTGGAAGTATCTAAGACTACCTATTGCACTTAAACTCTAAATCTGCATTTGACATAGCTTGAACCGAAAGCTGTTAAAGTGACTGCCAAACACTAGATTATCATGAATATTAGTAATTCATTCTACAATCAGACTGACATCAAATTACAAAAACTAAACAGATTTTGAACTACATTTATCTACACAGATTTAACTAGAATGTCATTGCTCTAATCAAATTGCAACAAAATTACACTAAAGATTACACTAACAAGCAGATTATACTTAAAGAAAATGCATGAATATAAAACGATGCGCTTGACCTGCCACATCCAGGCCAAGTCCTTTGATGATGAAGCACGGCGCTGAGCCGTCTTGGAACCAAACACCACCACACTTTTAATCTACTACCGTATCAAAAACTGAAAGAAAGATCACGCTTGACTGATACATTCATATAGTAATCCTGCAGAACTTGAAAATCAAGACGAAAAACCAAACAGACTCTTCGAATATGAAACCTGCATAAACTCCGTTCTCCTGCAAAATCAAATAAGAACAAGAATACGTCCTAACCTTTTAAACACCGAAATCGCAACTGATGAACCAATCTTGAAACTAACTCCAATGAACGAATCATTTCAGAAAAACACGAGTAAAATGATTCTATTCTAAAAAATAGAATGAATGATCAATAAGCTTGTAAAAGCTTATAACAGTAAACTTTAAGGCAGTAAGTTCCTCTCATAAGCTCATTTGAGCTTATCTTTCTGAAAAGCTACAAACCTGCGTAAACAGTAACTGAAACTAATCTAAATGCCTAAACTAAACTAATTTACAGAAACATCTAAGTTCTGAAACTAAACGGATTGAACCAGCACCTAATCTAATCGATCTCAAACAAAAATTCAAAGAAAAACTACTTGTAAACTAAAACTGAATCCAAACTATCTACTAACTAAATCTCGTGAACAGTAACAGGATATAACTATTTCGTAAACAGAACTATAAGAACAAGAATCATCAATCTTGACAGCTTAAAATCAATCTCAGTTAACAGTAAAAGTAACGGAAATGGAAGATATAGAGTAAGAAAAGAAAGCTTGAATTCATTAATGGTGAAAGTAAAACATTCGGTTACAACTAAAAACTGATTTCGTTACAAAACTTTAACAAGAAAAGTGAGATAAAACTAAACTAACTAACTAACTACACCTACAACTATGTGTAAACTACCCTAAGCTAACCGCTTGAAGTGATGGCCATCGTCTTCTATTTATAGGCTCGAGAGGAGGTGGGATGACGTGTTCTATCCAATCAGTAACTGCCACGTGTAAAATACGAGAATAAACTTCGTCTTCATTCTTCATCACATTTGGGCGTTTCTTTGTCCTTGAGTCTTGATCTAATTGACTTGTATCCTCATGTAGAGGAGAAGGAGGGGAACACTTTTTCTTCTTTGAGTTTCTTTTGAATCCGTCTTAATCATCCAGGAAATTGATTTGCAGGTAATGAGGTGGAATGAAGATATAAATCCGTCTCATACTTTCTCTCTCTTTGTTTCGGTGAAGAAGAGGCGTGTAAGGAGTGTTTTGACCGGTCTTGGTCAAATTGACCAAGTAAATAAGAAAAGTTAATTAAACTTTCCAATTAATTCTCTTTTGGTCCCTTATCTTTCATTCTTTCCAAATGTGTTTAAATACTTTTAGCAAATCTATCTTTTCATCCTTTATGTATGTAGAAGTTTCAACTTAAGCCCTCCATCTTTGGAAATTTGGCAAATAAGGTCCTTGGAGCATCTTTCGTCCTTTTCTTCGTCTTTTGATCAAATAAGTCCTTGAAAGCTCGTGTTTGTCTCAAATGTACCTATATTACCTGAAAATTACACAAACACAAAATACACACGTAATTCTGATAATTTACAGTTAAATATTATGTATTTGACTGTGTTTTGAGTGGTTTATGGATCATAATTGATGAGTGTTTTCACACTTATCATGCATTCATCAAAAACCCGTGAACATCATGGATAGAGAAAGTAAGTCAACATTAAGCCTGATCTTATTCCCGTAGTTATGTTTGATAAAACTCGCGTATTGTAATGAATTGCACTTGTGAGAAAAGACCGAATGTGGAGGAAATACCCACATGGCTTTAACTCTATAAGAAGCGAGTAGTAAGGTAAGATGATCTTTGAGGACAAAGATCCTGTTTAGGGGTAAATGCTGTGACAATCCGTCAATTTATGATTGATATTTTTATTCTCAATATTTAATTTAGAATATTATTTTAATGTTATATTATGAACTCACTTATTTTTGGGAAGTAATTTGGATTTACGTCTTGAAGTAGCGTCGACTACGTCTAAACCGGAGGATTCAACGTTACGTGCTTACGTTTACATACACCGTCTTTGGTGACAGTCCGACATTTCAGAAAATAAATTTATCCGTGAATATTATTTTGGAAGTTTAAATTTGTGTTGGTTCATAAACTCACAAATTTACGATAAGAGATTAGGACTTACGATTTTAATTTAACGTCCTTTACGACTAAACCGGAAACCTTAGGATTACGTATTTACGTTTTCGAACTCCGTTTTTGATGAGACAAATTTTATTAGATTCGTTTTGTGCCGTTGATTCATAATTTATAAAAACATTTTTCGTAAAACGACTCGAGGGCACGCAAATCGAGGAAACTAGAATCGAGGAATACCCGTAAATTAGCGGGATGAGACAAAATAAATTATCCCACCCCACTATACACATGGGACGGCCACACAACACCACCACATCACAAGATGTGGCAAGATGTAGCTTATTATTTACACTTGTCTTCCTAAGCTTACAATGTAAGCTACATACACATCAAAACAAGCTACCAAAAACCACTTACTCTCATTTCACACATGAAATACCACACACATTTCTCTCATCCTCTCCCTATGTGCCATCCCAACCTACACCATAAACACCACTTTTGATCAAAATTTACCATGAAATCTTATGTTATTTACACATAAGTTGAAGCCCTTTTGAAACCCTATTGATTGGTGGTGATTATAACATCCAAGGAGAAGTTTTCATGGAGTCTTGGGGATGATTTTCCACAAGGTGTTCATGAAGAATGGTGGTCTTGAAGATGGTCTTGGTTATTCACAAGTTTCTCCATCAAAATCATGTTTTGATCACAACCTACATCACCATGGTGGTATAAAGATTGTTCTCCTCATCTTCTTGTTATTTTGATTATGTAATCATGTATTTTATTTCCTATTGTATATGTATATGATGATTATATGATGATAAAAGTATTGTGTGGGGATTTGGTGTTGATAAATATGATTAAAAAGATGAAAAACTATAAGAAACAAGGCTAAAATCTTGCTTAAAAATGATGGCTGTATAAAACAGTAAAGAAACATGTGATGAACTGATAAAATGGCTTGAATAGAGTAATATACAGTAAGATATGAGTCTCATACACATGTGAGAGTTGGCCATGCAATGGAATCATTAGGATAAGTGAGATATGATCAAAACAAGTTTAGAGTACAAATCTGAGTTCACTGTTTTGGACGATTTTTAGAAAATACTTAGAGGCTGATTTAACAGTAGCTATAGAAGAGTTAAATGGAGCACATATCATGTAGTTTATGTCATAAAAATTTGAGCTTCTATATCCATATAGAACTCTAGATATGGCAGTTTTGGTGAACATGAAAATAAAAAATAGATTTTGGAAATTAAAGTATAATAGTATTATATAAGCACTCAAATAAAAATAGTATAAAATGTGAGTTAAAACCCACTAACTTATATAATACATTTATATAAATATGTATAAGGATAAATAAATGGACATTTTATAAAAAGGGTAGTTTGATAAGTTTTATAAGTTATAAAACTATAAACATGATTTTTACGACTTTTTCGGCTATTACCGTAAAATTAACGTTTTTGTTAAATAAAACTTAGACGGTTGGACCCGTCTAATGTAAACTTTTATAAACTCATATACTGATATATAGACATATATAACAAGTAAAAATCGATAAAACCTGAACAATATAACATACGGACATTAACGGGCTAAGTTAACATTATTGGATTAATAATACAACAAAATAGACTAAAACACTTATAAACTTATTTGTTGGGCTTAACCCATTTGGGCCCAACATGTAAAGTATAAATACTGATAATACAAGTATGAAATGGATTAATACAAGTTAATAAACTTATAATAGGCTTATTGGACCTAAAACACGTAAATAGGTAAAACTAGTAAACTAGTAAGAAGTTACCAATACATAAACACTAAAATGAGTAAACGAGAATATGTAAACCCACTTGATCATCATATATATATAATCATAATATGTATACATAACTGTTATTTTTATAAAGTCATTGGACATGAGTCTAAGACGAGTATTATTTGTCTAGGTTTCCGTGATTGAAGCACGTACCGTACGTCCGAATTGCCGATAATCCGCCTTCCCACATCAAAGTGAGTTCATAGCCTCGCACTCTTTTAAATGTTTTTATGAAATGTTTTATAAACCTGCGAGGGAGATAACATGTTAGTTTTTATAAAATAGGACACCATTTGTCCCGATTGTTTGTTTATTGATTTGGACCCGAATGATTGTATGACCCGATTGTATGAGCCGATAAATGATTAAATGACCCGATAGATGAAATAAAATGGATTATTAAAGTTAGGTTATGTCACTAAAAGTCCCATTAGCATGAATTGTGAACTACCGGGATTTGGTAGACGCTTGTGCATATAATAGTACTATTTGGGGACGATCACCCCAGTTCGCGCCTTGACGGTTGATCCTCGTCGTGCCACATTGATTGGTAAGCGAATTTATGTATGAGAATATTTACATAGCGTGACCTTTGTGACGACACGCTAATTTAGATGGGCAAATGAGTTTCGGGCTAGCTACCCGTTGTTTGTTGTAGTAAAGTAACAATGTCATGCGGATTATAATAATCCAAATTAACGAAATACTACTATACGCACCGAATTACGATGTATTGCCTGACTAGCAATACGGGGTCATACTATTGATATTATGTTCGTGTTTTGGTTTTCATAACCATATTCATATAACGGTTTTTATTTAACTTTATACAACGTCATTAGACGTATTGTATGATGTTTTTACGACATTGGATCGTATAATGATTTTTAAGGCAAATACCTATATTATGATTTTCGACAAGGATTTGTATAAAAATGACTTTGGCTATTTTATGGCCTATTACAAAGATTTGTACAAAATGATTTTCAGTAATAATTTTATATTGATATTATATTGATAGATTTTATTAAACTCTATGAATTCACTCGGCGTTATCGCTGACCTTTTCTTTTAACATGTGTTATCTCAAGTACTTGAAGGTAATTCTCGGAAAGACAACAAGAATTCATGGCCCGCACCTAAATACTTATTTCCATTCAAATGCTTTGTAAAACCTGTATTAAATACAAATGACTTGGGACCTATGTAACTTTGATATTTATGAATGGAAATGCTTTATTATTAAAACGACGCGAAATTTAAGCGTTTTCTATGATGTGAGTAATGTGCTATCCCGTAACACCAACTAGTCTTCCGCTGTACTGAGTTGTATAAATTTGGGGGTGTTACATAACTGCTTCAAGATGAGAAGTTTTTGGATCCTCTTGGAAACGGGCACAAAGACAAACACTAAACATGATATTCGGTCGACTTTCCATAAGGTATAACAAACTACCAATCATACCTCTATATTTGGTATTGTATACCGACTCACAATCATCATCTACGGTGAGTTTAGTATCCGAGGCCATGGTGGTATTCATAGGCTTAGATTCCTCTAATCCAAATTTCTTTTTCATTTTATTAACATACTTAGATTGATTAAAGAAAATACCACCGTCCATTTGTTTAATTTTGAGTCCTAAAAAGAAGTTAAGTTCACCCATCATGCTCATTTCGAACTCGTCATGCATGATTTTGGCAAAGTCATCACACATACTTTGACAAGTTGAACCAAATATAATGTCATCAACATATATTTGAACAATGATAAGGTGAGATCCTTTCTTCTTTGTAAAGAGCTTATTGTCTACCTTTCCCATGGTATACTCGTTTTTTACAAAAAACTCTTTAAGTCTATCATACCAAGCTTTGGGTGCCTGTTTAAGACCATAAAGAGCTTTCTTAGGCTTGTAAACATGATCTGGTTTCTCAAAATCAATGAAGCCGGGAGGTTGAGCCACATATACCTCCTCATTGATCAAACCAATAAGAAATGAACTCTTTACATACATTTGTTGAAGCTTAAAGTCTAGAGCACAAGCATAAGCTAAAAAGATCCTAATGGACTCTAACCTTGCAACAGGTGCATACGTCTCGTCATAATCAATTATTTCTTGTTGCTTATAACCTTGAGCTATAAGTCTAGCCTTGTTACGAGACACTACACGATACTCATCTAGTTTGTTCCTAAAAACCCATTTGGTTCTTATGATGGTGGTACTTTTAGATGGAGAAACAAGTTCTCAAACGTCATTAGCAATGAATTGATTTAATTCTTCTTGCATAGAGATGACCCAACTCTCAACCATCAAAGCTTCATTAACATTCTTTGGTTCAATCAAGGAGACAAAACAAAAGAAGTTACTTTGATCTTGGACTTGAGATCTAAGGGTCCTTTGGTTAAGGTCGCCTATGCCATTTTCTAGGGCATGATCCTTAGACTCCTTAATGTTTACTTCCTTTTCAACACTAAGGTCTTCAACTCCTATTTATAACCTCTTTGGCTTTGATTATGTCTAATTCATCTAAGTCATCATCTACCAAAGGTGGTGTCTTAGATAAAGGCGAATTTTCATCGAATGTCACGTTAAGTGATTCTTCGATTACACCCGAGGTTCTATTAAGGACTATGTAAGATTTTATAAATTGAGAATATCCTAGAATTGTAGAAGCTTGGTAATCTGTGATCTATCAAGAGGGTCGATGTTTCTAGTAAGAGAAAGTAGAGAGAGAGATGAGAGAAATATGTGAAATCTAATAAGTGAACATAAAACAACCAACACCCCTTTCCATGAAGGAAAGGGGTTTATATACCCATTTCCCTTAGTGGACTTGGGCCTCCGGGCCATGAACATGCTCATGGGTCGAGCTAACATAAGATATAACTAAACTATACTACGAGCCCTTAACTATATTGTTGGAGTGACCGAGACTTTCTAAATAAGAATAACGTATTTCCAACAATCTCTCCCAAAGGAAGGTCACTCCAAATTACAAAGTCCTAATCTTGCATGTTAGATCTTCGTTCTCGTGCTCGTAGTCCACTTTCTCTTTACTTCTTTTTCTTTTCTTCATTCTTGTGAATATGTGTTTATTATCATCAGGCTTTGGCTTAGAACATGTTCTTTTGGCCTTTCACGTGCAGTCTTTGCCTTGTTGTGATGTTCGCCTCTTTGTGACTTCATGTCCCACATACCTATCATTTGTTGAATTCTTGAAAGTTTCAGAGTTGATACAGCGGAAGACTTTTAGGTCAAACTTTCTTAAATTTGCTTAAATATTTGATGCAGAAGGAATAAGTATGTGAGGACGACTTCCGCTGGTACACCGCAACGCCACCGTCTTCAAATGCAGCAACATAACAAGACACGAATAAAATGTCAAAGCCATTTTATTCGTGTCTTGTTATGTTGCTGCATTTGAAGACGGTGGCGTTGATTCGGTAGCATTTTACCTCCGGTCGGTGAAGATCGTTGGACGATAATAAATATCTTACTTGTGACAGGTAGCTCTAATTAAAGATCTCCTTGACAAGATTTTGCAGGTAAACCCGTTCTCTTTATTCGACCGTCCAAAGCTGACTGTGAACATAAAGAGTGAATCATTTGGATAAAAAATATCCTTATGATTGAATTCGTCAATTCATGAACCAAGAACAAGTTAATTTCAATTAAGATTTTCACCATCATTGCTTTCTAGTTTTCACGAGCTTGATTCTAGTAGAATCTTGCTTGTCACCTACCATAGTGTTGTTTGATGTTAACATCGGAAGGATTTCCACTCTTACTGTGAACACTAAAGAGTGTCACTATGAGTGTTTTGGCAAGATCACTTGGATTTTGTGTAGAGGCCTTGGAACAAGTTTAATCTTAATTAAGAGTCAAACTGTAGAAATGCTAAATCGGATCTGGTGGTCTAATGTGGTGGTAGATGGTGGTGGAAGCCATTGTTGGTTTAGAGAGAGAGAAGAGAGGTTGAATGTGTGTGAAAATAAAGAAAATGAAATAAACTTGAAATGTGACACAACCAACACCCCTCCTTGGAAGCAAAGGAGGGGTATATATAGTCACACACGATACGCTCTACTGTACAAGAACCTAGTCTAGTCTAAACGTGTGTGAGTATGATAACTAATGGGAATTCTTAAATGTCGTCACATAAAGTGAGTTTCCAACAATCTTCCCCCATGGGACGACGTGTAGAATTCCTTACAATATTTTTTCCTAACAAGTACATAATGATAAGAACAAGAGCTTTCATGAAGCGTCCTATGCTGATGATGTCTTCTGAGGCCTTTGACTTCAAAACGACTCATCTTTCACTTGTAGTAGAAATACTGTAACGGCACGAGCTAAGTAACTCATACACTTCTGGTTAAGGAGAAGCTTCTGAATTAGCTTCCCCCTAATTCATGCCACATAAACTTGATGTAGAAGCTTTTAAGTAGCTTCCCACTAAATGGACAATCCTCGTAAGCAACTTCAAAGCTTTCAATAAAGCTTAGAATGATTGAGCGCACAACGGAATCTAACAAGAAATCCCATCATATAACATGATAACGTTGCTAAGAGGAATTGAAAGTAAGGGGTACACCAAGTAGATCAACAACTTCTCTTCTCACGCTTGAATAATTCTTCTGAATTTTTCTTCCCCCTGAGAGTTCAAGTTGTGCATACCAGAAAGAATCAAGACATTTCTTCCCCCACATGGTTGAAGAAAGTAAATCAATCCCCATTATGAAGCTCAAATACTGAAATGGACACTTTATCCCATTCATGAAGTTGACATCGTAACACCAGAGTCAATTAAGTCCCGGAAATGCACATATCTTCTTCCGGAGATGCACTAGAGTCAATTAAGTCCCGGGAATGCATATAGGATAATGGTGATGAATAACTGCAACAACCAAACAATTAATCATCGAATCAGTAGTGTACCGTTTAGAGATTGATAACGCCACGAGTTAAAACACTGATTTTCTCTGCGGCTATGACAAAAGTCATCCCGGAATGTCTTCAAATCAAAAGAAGGTATGAAGTTCATCACGTGTACTCGTTGTGCGTTAGATGTGTCTTCTTCTTCCCCCTTGATGGTTTCGAAACTCGGAACCATCAATAAATCGTAAGCACATAAACCTGAAAATCTCGAGAGAATAATAAGTAAGCTTAATTATATTCGGTGAGAATCAGCTGTTGATTGAAAATCTCTTCTCATAAACTCTCCATGGCCATCTTTACCAACCCACTTGAAGGCAATTTGAAGTGACCACTGATGGAATGAACCAGATACATCAAACATGAAACTGAATAAGAATCCTTCGATCTTGTGACTTAAGCTTGCACTATTGTTGAATGAAGAACGGTGGATAAAATTTTAAGTACCCAATGCATCACTAAAGATGTCTATAAGCACAACCCCTCTTGAAATTATCCACGTCGACTATGCGCGTGACACTAAGTACAACAAAGTAACCCCTTTGAGTGATAGTTATCCGAGTCATCAACCATCCACCCCGAACCCGGAAACCAGATAAACAAGTCTTCATTCTGAGATTAAGCACGAGCAAGTTATCTGTTCAAGGATAAAATAAGTACACGCCTTCGAAGATATTCGTCTCCGTCTTCAAATAATCAATATCCGATCCAAAAAAAAATTTGTAGTCACTAAAAAATCGCCCATTTTTTTTCATTGGTCTCATCTCAAATAAATTCTCGTCACAATGTCTCGTCACTTTGTCACGTCACTTTCGTCTCGTCTTTTTGTCACTTTCAAAGTTATTTAACATTTATCATAATGAAATGATAAATAAAATTTTGAAATAACAAATTTTCAACATTGACAAAAAAAAATTATATTTAGTCCAAATGTTGAAATAACATTGACAAATTGAAAACTTGGTCCAATTGACACAGCTGGCCCATTTGAGTGCTTATACCCGGTCCAATAATTTTATACCTAAAAATTAGGTATACACACTCCTAATCTGTCACATAGATACTTCCGCCTCAAAACTTCTTTGACCAAAAATTCTCTCAACCATCCACCCCTAATCTTGTAACCTCCGTCCCCTTAAATTCACCCAAATCTCATCTAAACTTATCTCTTTTTCTCAAATCTTCACATCATAAACAACCATAACCAATCGATTTCTATGATTAAGAACAAACGTGTAAGCCCATCCCATATAAACGTGTATGGTTTTGAGACGAGATGTACTCGGCATCAAGATCAAGTTAAATTGATCTCGGGTAAGTGTAATATGATGATGTTTGATTTCGTTTGATAAATCGAAACAAAGAAAAGATAATAACAAAATTGTTATTAATCTTTCTTGATTTTCGTATATAAATAACAAATTATGGTGATTTCGGATTTCGAAGAAAAGAAATGATTATAACACACTTGTTATAAATCATTTTTGATTATTCGAATATAAAATATGGGTGAAACCAAACACAATTAGATCAATGAGGATATTTAATTTCGAGATTGGATCTTTAACTGATCTTGACATGCAAAACGAAAAAATCTGAGATCATATTTACTTTTCTGTTTGATTGAGTCTAGATGGGGATTAAGTGACGAAGGGAATTAGGATTCGATGGATTTGTGGTGATATAATGTGGGTTGTCGAGTCAACTCAGTGAGTGAACTGAGTCAACTCGGTAAATACCGAGTTGACTCGGTTGAGATGGTTTTGGTCAAGAGTCAAGTTAAAACAACATGGTCATGATTTGATGAATCTACACCGTAGTCAAAATTTTTTTTAACCCATCGGAGTATAAAATCTTTTTTCCATCGCAGTCCAAAAAAAAATGAACCCATCGGAGTCTAACAAGGTTTAAGCCATCGCAGTCTAACAGTTATGCCATCGCAGTCAAAAATTTGTGAGTCCATCGCAACCTTAGATGTCTTATTACGATGGTACCCATTGCGATGGTAACCATCGCAATGGTACCCATCGCAATGGAACAAGAACCCATCGCAATAGTTACTTCAATTTCTAGTCCATCGAAATGACAAACTTCAGCCATCGTAATAACCCATACTCCATCGCAATGTCATGAAGAAAATTGGGCAGCATGACGACATGACTACCATTGCGATGGGATCAAACCATCCATCGCAATGAGGACGGCCCTACCCATCGGAATGAAAAGAAAACCCATCGGAATACATCCGAAAAAGAAGAAACCATCGCAATGTGTACATCTGAAAGTGGCCATCTGAATATCCAGCTCAAAATCCCATCGTAAAAGGTTTTTGACCAGCTTTGAGTATACCGAAAAAAAATGGTTGGACCATGAAAACTTTGTCTTTATCCCCATAAAGAAAAGCAGATTAGATGAATACCAGGATAAAAAACAACAAAAGAAAACGGGTATACAACTTGGACAAAAACAATGAATTTCGAGACATGATTGGAATAAAGGACACAGAAATGATAAACTTCACCAAATACATAACTTCGAGACATGGTATGTGACTTTTTAGACAGATTGGACAAAAAAAAGACGTGACCAAAAAAATTTTTTGTGACTGATTGGACAAAACAGATTATAGAACGAGACACAAGAAAAATTAGACCACCAAATCGAATATACGAACACGATCCAAGGATAGAACCGAGGCTCTGATGCCAAATGTAGAAATGCTAAATCGGATCCGGTGGTCTAATGTGGTGGTAGATGGTGGTGGAAGCCATTGTTGGTTTAGAGAGAGAGAAGAGAGGTTGAATGTGTGTGAAAATAAAGAAAATGAAATAAACTTGAAATGTGACACAACCAACACCCCTCCTTGGAAGCAAAGGAGGGGTATATATAGTCACACACGATACGCTTAACTGTACAAGAACCTAGTCTAGTCTAAACGTGTGTGACTATGATAACTAATGGGAATTGTTAAATGTCGTCACATAAAGTGAGTTTCCAACACAAACCATCGTTTCTTTCCAGTTATCAAAACATTAGTTCTTAAAGAACCGCACGTGTCACCTACCATGAGCTTGTTTGATGTTGGCTCAAGAAGAATTTCCATCTTCATTGTAATACTTTCATATCACTCGGATGTTCTGGCAATATTACAAGAATATTGCGTAGGACTCATAAAAATCTTTCTTGTTTTAAAATTGTTTCCTAATGAGACTTTTGATGATCTCGTGGCTCTAGACTCAATAGTGCATTTTGTTTTGGTGATTAGAGGCTGGAGAGGATTGCCACCTTTTCAATATTAATTTATTCTTAGTGAATAAACCAATAGATAACGTGTTGAACTCCGTGACATTAAAACAAATATCTTTTGAGAGATATTTGAGTTCGATGGGAGGGGTTGTGCATCGCATAACTGAGTCCATGATACATTCGTCTTCAAGATGAGTTTACCCGGTTTCTGCCTAAGTTGTAAGGAGGGCTTCTTTCTTTACACCCTTTATCTTTACATTTATTTTTCATTCTTCAACCCCTTCAATGCTTACCAATACATCATCACTAGCACCTTGTTGTGATTTTTCCAGTGATAGCATCAGTACTTGGTCGGCATTCAACTACGTTCAAAATCCATTCCCCATCTTTCCTAAGGACTTCTATTTTCTAACTATGGAATTTTCCTTGGGAAGATACCTTCGGTTCTGGAAGAATCATTGGACTAGTACCTAATCCTACCACCCTTTTGTCACCACAACCGTCGTGAGTTAAGTGTGTTTTGGGTAAGTATTCGTCTTCATGAAAAATTCCTTAAAATCACTGAGGTACTTGTGATATAAATATCAAAAGTTTTTGTACCTTCATTGTTTTTGACACCAAAATGCTCTCCTTTAACATATGCATAGCACATATCAAGTTGGATTTTCTATTAAGCCTTGTTCATTTTATATCCATGTGTATTTACAAGTCTCCTTAATCCAATTTTCTCCCCTTATCCAAAATGTTATCCATCAATATTTTTGATATTAATGGATTAACTAGTCTTTAGGTAACAAAATGAAATTGGTTGATGGCCATAGAACATATTAATGCTCCCCCTCAATTTAGTGAGGGTTAGTTGTAGTGCTTGAGTACGATATATTTTGAAAGATTTAGAATCTCGTGAGAAATTCTTGAAAAAAAATCATACTTTCACACTACAACAAGCCACAAAAGCCTAATGCACATATTATATATATACATATTCACAAGTGAGTGTATGGAGTTGACCTGATTGTAGTACGATCACCATGTTGAAATGGATCGTTCCATAAGCCTATGGTGAACTCCATATGGTCTGCCACCCACGAATCACTCCAGACTGCGTATTAACCGTCGTTCCCTTAACATCTCCTCAATCTTCTGGATGGTGTAATTGGCACCCTGTTTAAACCTGCCTGTCCATTGATGTTTCAATTCTGGAAGGCCTTGGTTGGAATTGAGCATCAACAGCTTGTCACGAACATGCTTAAGAGTACCATCACTGAATTTGTGCAGTTCTGATAGTCGCATGTATTGCTTGACCTCTGCTTCATTCAGGTAGAATATGCCCATCTCTGGTTTGAGTGTACCCATATATGGCTTCTTGTCTGGGTGAAAATGACTCATAAGCGTTGTGTGAGGTCGTTGCAGATTTAGCCTGGATTGATAACTCTATACACTAAGTTGTAAGTCTTCAACCCTATGCATGATCACAACTCTTCGAGTATAATGGCGAATGTTAGAGCTTAAGGCAATGACTTCTTCAGGTTCTAGGTGAGGGACCTTGCCTTGAGCCAAGATAAGTAGAAAATCTTCAATATCTTCAAGACGTAAGAATTGGAGATTCCCTTCACTTACACCATAGATCTTACCGTCATCTCGTTTGAATCTGATCTCTTTCAAGTAAGAATACCCGAAGATATGTAGAAAAGTAACTCCCTGTATGCTTGTGATTCGACGGTTTGAGGTTATGAGTGTACCTGATTTCTCATGATTAAAGAAGCTGTAAGCCAACCTCTTTTTGCCCCGCCAATGTGAGATACCTAATTACGCATATGGATCGTATGCCTTGACAAGCTTTTTTCTCCATATGTTTGGAACCTTATTTTCAATCTAAGGAACATTCTCTAACTTTACTGCCTTGCCCATTGTAACTGATGTAGCATACCTGTTCGCGTTGTTTTCTAAGTAATCCGGACCACGGTTGACAAAGTACTGCATTGGGAGGTGCTTGGCTGTAACAATGACAGAAGCCTGTTAGTGGAAGAAGTACTGGAGCTTGTTCACCTGACGCTGTTGATTTCATTGCTTTTATGAGGTCATTGAAGTGATATTCTCCCTCATTTTTGGCAATCTGCATGGAATCCCAAAAGTTTTTATCTTTAAGCGTCATTTGAAGTGCATTTTTGGATCTATGGTAGGTACTCCATATCTGTCCATTAGGAATCTAGAGAAAACGACCGGGTTATTGAGAAACTGTGTAAGATCCTTGTTTTCTTGTTCAGAGATTGTACATGTTGTTGTTGTCTGTGTAAGCCATGGCTGATCTAGAATAGTCTCGTCAACATTGAATGTGTCAGCAAACTTAGGATCTGGTTGATTTATGTCTTCAATATCCATATCAGTGTAATGCTCAGGTGAGAGTGATGTATCACAGACGGTATCAGTTCGTCTTCTTGCATAGGTTCTACAGGTGTTGTTGATGAAACAATAGTAGGAACCGGTTCAGAAGACATACCTGTGTCTGTGTCTATGTGATGCTGAACAGGTGTTGGAGGTGGAGAGTGATGTTCTACAGACGATATTGGTTCTCTTCAATCATTGGTTCGTCTTCGTGTACTGGTACTACAGGTTCTAATGGTGAAAAATTTGTAAGAACCGGTTCAGTTGACATACCTGTGTCTTTGAATTGATCATCCCCATCATAATCTTTGTTTTCACTTCCCTTTTGTTCTTTATCACCAACCTTTTCTTTGGTACTGGCATCACTTTCTTCTTCATCCTCATCACCTTTTTCAGATTCCTCATCATCTTCACCTTTTTCTGATTCTTTTGATTTGTCGCCATTCTTACCTGAATCCTCACCTTTGCCATCATCACCATCCCCTTCTCCCTTACCATTGCCATTCCCATTACTGTCATCATCATCATCATCTTCATCGCCATAACTATCTTCATCCTCGTCCTCTGATAGTTGTAAATTCAGACTCTTTTAGGAAAAAGAGCGTAAAAATATAGGGTAAGCACGACGATTTAGGAAAACCGTGTGTAAATGACCCTAAAGTGAGTTCATTCTCGAGGAGGCTAGTGTGTTGTGTTAAGAAATGATTAATGGTTTGTGATTATATTGAGAAAAAGAAAATAGAAATGGGGTAAGAAGAGAAAGACGGTTACGTAGACGGATTAAACTAAGACGAAAAAGGCGTTCACGTAAAACCGTAAAAAGCTACAAATTAAAAATTTAAACCTAAAAATTAATTAAAAGCTAAAACTAAGTCTAAAATAATATAAATAAGAATAAAAATCCAACAAAAATATTTTAAAACCTTTTATTAATTAAATATTCAATTTTAAATGCTAATTAAAGCCCTAAAATTAAATATAATTAACAAAATCCAAAATATTATTTTATTGAACAAATAACTTACTTATATTATCTAAATACTAAAAAGTATTATTCCTAAATTTTAAAAACTATTTTTCTATTTTTAAAACACTTAAAACTATTTTTAAACTAAAATAATCCTAAAAAATAATAAAATAATGCCAAAAATAATTTGACAATTTTGAAAATCCTAAATTATACTAAAGAACAGTAGAAAAATGAAAAAGTTTGAAAAATATAAAATTTTCCACTAGAAGACAAAAAAAGTTTGAAATTAAACCCTAATTAAACTAAATTAATTCTAAAAAATAATTAAAAAGTGAACAGTAAAAACTTTTTATACTAAAAATTTTAAATTATTTTTCTAAATCTATAAAAAATCTTAAAACTGAAAATGATAATTTTTGTCACTAAAAGACAAAAACATAAATTAATAAGTAATTAAAAATAGCTATTTAATCTAAAAAATATTAAATGAACAGTGAATTAAAAACTAGTTAAACTGAAAAATCACAAATTAAATAAGAAAAATAATGCAATTTGTTTGAAACCCTAATTCCTATTTTAGTCCACAAAAGACAAAAAAGTGCAAATCTGATAGTGACATATGACAAGGATTTGTCCTTTTGCTGAGTAGTGGAAACAGATGCACAAGCAGGGGGAACTTTTTTCCCACTGTTAGTGTTAAAAATTGGTCAGTTGACCAATAAGCTTAGGAAAGCTTATGTGAGCTTTTTCTTGGGGCAATAAGGCACTCCCACAACCATTTGGGTTGTGGGAAGTCAAATAAACAAGAAAATTACCAAGTTGCACACAAATAAGCACCAAATAAGCCAAGATAAGTTACTGATTAAGCTTGTATTTTTCTGATGAATAGTAACCTGATGCAAATGGCACAATGATGGATTTTAAGACCTCAAATCTTGCATACAACCCTACCAATTCACATGCAACCAATTACAAACCTTACTTAAACCCTACCTCTAACAGATTAGTAACATTTGATGAGCAAATTCAAAGAAAACTGGCAGACATATGACTATACTGATTTTAGCTATAATAACCAAAATTTTAGCATGCAATCTCCTATTTCCTCTACCAAACTTCAAGACAACTACTGAAAACAACTAACATTCACATACAAAGTGTGCCTAGACTGGTTTCAAGCTAGCAGCTTATCAAACTTGAAGCTAAAAACCTAGACCCAAACACCCCTTTATATACTGAAATCAAAATTTAACACACCAAATTCATTTGAATCCCACCAAATCTGATTACAATTGCCTCTAACATGCATACAAGGCACAAATCAGCATAAACAAACAACTTAACAAACACATAAACAATTTTCATACAAATCCACCAAATCTCATGAATCAGAAATATTGAAAATTGAAAACAAGGTAACAAGGGATTTACCTTGTGGGACCTACAATCTAGGTCCCACAATGGCTGAAAAGCCACCTCCAAACAAGCCCGGGCTTGTGCTTAACTAAATGAGCTTCTTATGTAGAGGTTACTTGGTACAATAAAATGGAGAAGAAATGGATAAGAAAGGGAGTTTGTTTCCTTCTTGTTCCCTGCACAATCACCACACAACCAGGAAAATAGCTTCAAGTTATATAAGCTTGACCATAAGCTGTTGCAAGCAGCTTATGGTGAACTTATATAACAGTAAGTATTGAGTAAACCAAAGATTTTGACAAAATCTTGAAAAACAAACTTTTGAAAAACAAACTTTTGGACCTTGACACTAAAACAATCACGAATCAAAGCTGAAATACACACACACACACTTCCACTTTCACTTCAGTGTGTGTGGATTTCAGAATCAACAAGAACTGATTTTCAGAAAACTGAAAATTTCCTTCTTTGAAAACTTTTTATCACTCAAACTAATTCAAACTTTGGAACTCAGATTTCCTTTCAACACAAAACCAACTTCTAACTTAACAAAAAGGGATTACAAATTCATATAGAAAAAAACCAACTTTTATTAATCTTAAAAAGGCATTACAATTTTTAAAGAAAATCTGGAACAAGTGAAAAAAATGAATTCCTAGTGCCTTATATAGTGGCTACAGAATAATCTAGAACCATAAAACCCTAACAACAAACTTCCTATTCTGCCCCTTGATTCTTTGACTGAAATTGGTCAAATTCGCCTATGTGATATTGCCAGTTAGAAAGGGAGTTGCTGGGATGATCATGGACGTTCATCTCAACCTTTGGGACCAAGTAAATGGTTGTGGGACGTTGGATTCCTGAAAATTCGTTCTTTGCCATTTTTTGGGTAAGCAGGGAACATGGGGGACCCACTTGGTGGTCACGGGTGAGTGATGTGAGAGGTGGGTTTTGGTTAGGCTTGGGTCAATTACCATTCTGGAGAATCTTAAACAAAACCCCCTTGATTAAGAGTTAATTGTTCCTGGGGAATTTTAGGGTTTATGGGGTGTTTAAGCTTGGTTTAATCTGATTTGGGGCTTGGTTTATTTAAAAAAAAGCGTTTTGGTGGGAATTAAAAAGGGGTTTGACTGGGTTTGACCCAGTTTAATTAATAAACTGGGTGAGTGGGTTTGGGTAATTGGGTAGGGTCGGGTATTGGGTGACGTGTCAGCTGATAAGTGGGTGTATGAGTTTGTTTGTCTGGGAAGTTTTGCCCCCCAAGTTTCTTGTCTTGTGCACTTTGTAAAAATCAGCCAACAACTTCTAATTCCTTAATAACAACTTTGCACCACTTGTCACTTTTGGCACAACAACTTTGTAAACTTTAAACAAGGACATATTTTGTAATTTCTTCATTCTCCAAGGACTGAACTTGTACATACTTGATATTTTAGGGACCCACAAGTAATTTTGAGGATTTACAGGGGTATAAAATGACAAGTCTTCTAAAGTTAAGGGACCATTCTTGCCAATCTTCAATTCTTCAAGGTCATTTTAGGAAATTCCATCCTTGGGCCCGGTTCATTGTGCGGCTTCGTTTCCCGTGTTCGTTTTTGATTGATTCTTGTGATCTTTTTGTCATTTCCTCAATATCCGTACCTAAAATACACAAGCAACAAACACGAGCATATATTTGGCAATTTTAATGATATTTTATGCAATTTAAGCCCGATTTGGACGATGAGACTATGTATAAAAGCAGTCTCATCACTCCCCCATACTAAACCATTGCCGTGCCCTCACGCAATGCTAGAATAAAGTATCTTAGCACCTCCAAAATTCATTTTTATTCCTTTTATTGAATGATAAACTAGCTACATTACTACTATTGCTACTACTTGTGTTTTAGACATAATGTATGATTTTCATCGCAAAATGGGACGTTTAGGTTCATAGAATAAGAACACGTGAATGCTTCGTTAGAAATAATTTCATCGTCCTCGATTTTCACCCCAATTCCATGCCAAGCGTGCAACGAGATCATTGTCATTATAAGTTAGTAATGCTAACACTACTCATATGCCCTAATCACGTACTTATCCTCCCATTATTCCTAAGTTGTATCTCTTATATATTATATTTTGTCTTGAATGTTTCACGAGGATATATTGTTTGACTTATGCGATAATAGAGATTTAGGTCTAAAAATAGAGTCCTAACGGTGTAACCAAGACCATCAAATCAATAACCCCTCCCAATAGACAACGATGTCAAAAAATTAAGTTCACAAGAAGAATCGATAAACACGGTTTTATAACGGTTTTGAACATGAGACTTATTACCAAGACTTTTATACGCCCCCTAACGGAAGGGCCTTATTATCTTTGGTTTACCTCCATCTTTTATTCAACTTCGCCATGAAGCTTTTATTATGACTTCGGTCTTGCCTTGCCTTTTATTATCCGCCTCATCGGTGGTTTTATTAACCAAAGACGTATATCCTCACGCTAAGGCGAATTTTGGATCTTTAAAGCTTCGAAGATTAAGGCTTGATTCACTTTTAATTTTGCATAGATTTTTCGGCCTTGTGGGGCTTCAAATTGTTTGCTTGATTTAGGTGAGCACTTGAAATCTTATTATTGGGTGAAGCTTTCGATTATTCGGGTGCCAATACTTCAAAACCGTGACGCTGGCGATACCTTAATGTCTTCCCAATTTAATTACACGGAAGCTACTAGAAAAGACTAGAAACCCAACAATCAAGACTAAACCGCTAAGTCAATATTTATTAAGCAAAAAATATTCACATGCGAAGGGAGAATAAGCAAACAACGATAACACATGAGTTTTTGAAAGAATACGAGTACTCTACGTTTAGCATAGTAACTTATAATTAACCCTATCATTTCTCGTCCTCATTTAAGAGACTTAGCCTAATGTGTAGTTAAGGAATCAAAGCTAAGTGCTCAACACGCACGGTCGAGTCAAAAATTACTCTTATTCTCGCCATCGGAAAATCTACATTCGTGTCTTCAAACACTTATAAAACATGAGAAAATTTTAAAATTTGGCCATTTTTAGCCTTATTTTGCAACAAAACGATAACAAAAAGATAAACTTTGGAAAGTGTGAAGGTTTAGCAAGGCAAGTATCTATTCACCCCCTATACTAAAGTTAAACATTGTCCTCAATGTTTCGAGTCTAGGGGTACAAACACCCCCATACTAGAGACGTAGTCGAATGCCTAATCTAGCATGGAAAGGGTGTAACCAATAAATTAATAGCCGTTTATGAAGTGTGTTAATAACCTAAGGTTAGAACATCAAAAGGATATATCATGGATATTGAGAAAGTCTTCAAAGCAAACGATCGAGTGCTCCCATAAAACGAACACGAGAGGCTCCAATCATGAAGATAATGATCATCTAAAAACCACAATGCACAAACAACCACGAAACAAAGGTTGGAAGGGTACAAATCCCCTCACATTAAACTAATTAGAAAGCAATAATATGTACATGGATAAGCATGGGTCTCCCCCACGAGGCACCATGTTTTTGATAACCGAGTCAAAAGCTCGACTCGAATCCCCATAAATGTGATCATTTAGGGATTATCTTGGTATGGTCAATTTTTAGTGGGGCTTACATGATAAACAAGGCCCAAAAACAACCGGTATAAAGGACTAAGTCCTTTGATGGTGCAAAATACCGGGATCGAAGATGGCGTTCTCGTTTTCATTGGAAAAACAAATCAACGCCACTTCATCATGTGCCAACAAAAACCCAAAGGGTTTAAAGAAAATAGATGAGAAGAAATAGAAGGGTGGGACAATGGGTAAGTCATAAAAAACATGAGCTACTCGAGGTAGACTCGCACCAATCAAATAGAAAGATTTTCCATTTATTGCATCGGTGGAAGACCGAGATTTCCCTTTATAAGCAATTCCGGGATCAAATATCTCGTCCTTGGTGGAGAAAGGGGAGGGAACATAAGGTATTTCCCCCACACTAAGTCCACACAAAGCATCGTCAAAAGGAGAAGACGAGCTTGTAGCACTCAAAACACGAGGTGATGACGGAGTTAGCATTGTAGAAAAATCTTTTAAATCCAATTTAAAATATTTCCCTTTTTCATCTTTTAAACTCTCCTTATGAAAACCCGACTTAATTATGTCAAAAATATTTGGTGTTTCTAAAGCAATGTTAGTCACACTAAAAATTCTCACATTTGAAAACCGTTTTGGTTTAGGTGGTGGTAAGTTCTCAAAACATTTGTCAATAAAGAAAACTCCCCCATCGGGATCAACACATTCATCATCCGAAGAATCATTCGTGATTGGAATCGTAGGCTTAACACTCTTAACCTCCACCGGCGGAGGGGACGGAAATCGTTTTTATCATCAACTCCTTAAACTCTTTTTGAAATCTTTTTACAAATGTTTTTTATGGGACTAACATTGTTCAAAGATGTGATAGAATACACATGAGAAAGTGTGGAGTTTTGAGTTGCATTTATGACGAGTTCTTCCTCATTGTAACGAAGAGTGATTTTCCTAGCATGCACTTCGATAAGTGCTCTCGAGGTATCCAAAAATGATCGACCTAAAATTAGAGGAACTTTAGGATCGATGGGAAGGTCAACAACAATAAAGTCTACGGGGTAGTAGAACTTTCCAACTTTCACGAAGACGTCCTCGGCTACTCCACAAGCTAGAATCGTAGAATGATCGGCCATCTCGATTGACATTCTTGAAGGAGTGAGATTGGGAAGATTGAGCGACTTAAAAATTTCAAGAGGCATCAAATTAATACTAGCACCAAGATCGGCCAAGGCGTAGCATTCTTCCATATCTTGCATAGCACATGGGATTAAAAACTTGTCGGGATCACTGACTTTTTGAGGTATGCGGCTAAGAAAAACCGAAAAATAACTAGACGATTTTTGCAATTTCTCTTTGTTATTCAACATACTTTTGAAGTTCGCGGAAACTCGAGGCATCATAGCCAAGGCGTCGGCAAAACTTATATTAAAATGCAACTCACAAAACATTTTCATAAAAAGTTCAAGTTGATAATTATTTCGTTCTTGTGCCTTTTCCTTGTTTCGTCTCGAAGGGTAAAGTAACGGTGGTGTGGGTTGGGGCATAGGCAAAGGCCTTGGAATATCGGGTTCCATTATTGGTATCGGTTCAACCATAGGTGTGGTTTGAGCGGTACTTCGTGGGCTTGGAATTTGCTCCCTTTCTACCACCACCTGGGGTTCTTTCTCTTTTTCCTTCTCCGTAGAAGTACTTGGACGAGAAATGGGTTCTTTGAAAGTTTTACCACTACAAGTAGTAATAACCTTCAATTCTCCTTTCGGGTTCACGATGGTATCACTAGGAAGACCACCCGAAGAAGAATGTTTACACATAATAGCTTCAAACATTTTTCCCATTCGGTCTTCAAACTTAGATTGCCTAGCATCCGCTTTTAACAATTCTTGCTTAATCTCATGTTGACCTTGCTCCATTTTTTGTTGATTTTGTTGGAGACGTTGAACATTTCCTTCCATTTTATTAGCATGAGTCTTAAGTTCATTAGCAAGTTCGTTTTTAAGCTCGTTTTTCAACTCGGATCTTAAGCTAACCATTTCACGTTGCATATTATCAAACTTAGCATCGTTTGCTTTAGCATAATTCAAAAATTCTCCTTGAAGATTTTTGGTGTGATCATTTTGAAAACCTTGTGTGGTAGTTTGAAAATCACGGTTTTGGTTTTGGTTTGAAATTTTCCCATTTCCACTTTGATAATTAACCTTGTTGTAGTTACGTTGATTGCCTTGATAATTACCACCTTGATTGTTGTTTCGATAGTTATTAGCATTTTGATTTGGTGGAGCTTGATTTTGGCGGGAACCTTGACCGTTTTGGTTGTAAGTTCCCGTTGCTACATAAGCACTCGAAGTGTTACCATCCGGTGTAATGCACTCTGAAAGATCATGAGCTCCACCACAAGACAAACAACTCTTAGCAACCGCTTTAATCGAAGCGGAATTTGAAGCTTCTTGAGCATTCCAATGGGACATAAGATTAGCAAATCTATGAAAAAACCGATTCTCCCCATTTCCTTCATCTTGTAAGGCATTAATGCTACGAGACGATGATGATGATGATGAACCCAATTTGGCAACACTCGGTGTGTTACGAGGGCTATAGACCTTAGACCTATTCTCAATTATCACCAAAGCTTCCTCAACCGTTTTACACAAAAAATTACCACCTGCGGCGGCATTCAAATGATCTCTTTCATGATCATTAAGTCCATTGTAAAACGTGTCAATTTGATGCAAGTCGGAAAAACCGTGGTGAGGACATTCATGTAACATCTCCTTAAACCTATTCCAAGCCGTTGAAAAACTTTCATTACATTCTTGTGAAAACTTTGAAATCTCGTTTTTTAACTCCGTAGTCTTAGAGGGCGGAAAAAATTGGTTCACAAATTTTTAAACGAGATCCTTCCTCGTCAATATAGATTTGGGTGGCTCTTTCTCTAACCAAATTTTAGCGGGCCCCGCTAAGGAATACGGAAAAAGCATCATCTTAATCGAGTCATTCGAGACATCCTTAAATTTGCAAGTAGCGGTAAGACGATTGAATTGGCGGATATGGTTGTTTGGATTGTCCTTCTCATCACCACGGAATTTGTTGTTTTGGATCATCGACAACAAACCCGTTTTCACCTCAAAATTCTCCGCAAGGATAGAGGGAATCACAATAGCTTCTCCATAACCCTCGGTGGGTGCTTGAAGTAACTCCATCATAGTTCGATTCGCCATGGTTGGTGCTTCTCTTACAATGGGTTCGTCAATAGGAGACTCCTCACTAGAAAGATTGGGAGTGAGAGTTTTGTTCTTTCGTTTACGTGCACGTCTTGCTTGATTACGAGTTAGCATAAACGTCACGTACAACGAGGGGACGAGCAAAGAAGATTCTTTTTGGTGTTTTTAACTTTTTCAATTTTTTTTGTGGTTTTTGATTGTATTAACCTTTTTGGATCTTGGTGAATGTATTAAGTAGACACAAATCTACAAATCTCCTCCTTAATCAAATCTCTTGATTAAAGAAGCCTCAAGGAATAAAAACGATCACGTGAAGTGAACGCCTTCGATGACTTTAGAACGATGGTGCAACACCAAATCGTTCAAGAGGGTTTAATCAATGAAACCAAGAAAATATATATGATACTTAATAATACTTTAGGCGGCAAAACCCTCGATTAGCTCTCAAAATCAAATACTCACAAGCAAGCGGGGAAACGAGGCGGCGCGAAGCACTTAAGAGCCTTTTTCCTTAGGATATATTTTATAATATCCGCCTTATACCCACCTTATAGTTTGTATTTTTCAAGATTAAGCTTCACGAAAGTATTTATCTATTTTTGCCTTTTTCTTTGGTTTAAGATTCGAATACAATGATTGGGTAATGACCTCCCAAGTCAAGGTTGTGATTTCTCACGTATTTGGAGTACTTGTGAATTTATTGTTCTACGTATACAATATAGTAATAGTATTCACAAAAAACGAAAAACCGATAATACGTATTAGTAGAGTGCTACTAATACAAATACTATTTATGGCTATATAAAAACAACAATTGTTCAAATCAAAAACACAACACGCCTCCCCGGCAGCGGCGCCAAAATGACAGTTGTAAATTCACACTCTCTTAGGAAAGAGAGCGTAAAAATATAGGGTAAGCACGACGATTTTGGAAAACCGTGTGTAAATGACCCTAAAGTGAGTTCGTTCTCGAGGAGGCTAGTGTGTTGTGTTAAGAAATGATTAATGGTTTGTGATTATATTGAGAAAAAGAAAATAGAAATGGGGTAAGAAGAGAAAGACGGTTACGTAGACGGATTAAACTAAGACGAAAAAGACGTTCACGTAAAACCGTAAAAAGCTACAAATTAAAAATTTTAACCTAAAAATTAATTAAAAGCTAAAACTAAGTCTAAAATAATATAAATAAGAATAAAAATCCAACAAAAATATTTTAAAACCTTTTATTAATTAAATATTCAATTTTAAATGCTAATTAAAGCCCTAAAATTAAATATAATTAACAAAATGTCCAAAATATTATTTTATTGAACAAATAACTTACTTATATTATCTAAAGACTAAAAAGTATTTTTCCTAAATTTTAAAAACTATTTTTCTGTTTTTAAAACACTTAAAACTATTTTTAAACTAAAATAATCCTAAAAAATAATAAAATAATGCCAAAAATAATTTGACCATTTTGAAAATCCTAAATTATACTAAAGAACAGTAGAAAAATGAAAAAGTTTGAAAAATATAGAATTTTTCACTAGAAGACAAAAACAGTTTGAAATTAAACCCTAATTAAACTAAATTAATTCTAAAAAATAATTAAAAAGTGAACAGTAAAAACTTTTTATACTAAAAATCTTAAATTATTTTTCTAAATCTATAAAAAATCTTAAAACTGAAAAATGATATTTTTTGTCACTAAAAGAAAAAAACAGAAATTAAAAAGTAATTAAAAATAGCTATTTAATCTAAAAAATATTAAATGAATAGTAAATTAAAAACTAGTTAAACTGAAAAATCACAAATTAAATAAGAAAAATAATGCAATTTGTTTGAAACCCTAATTCCTATTTTAGTCCACAAAAGACAAAAAAGTGCAAATCTGATAGTGACATATGACAAGGATTTGTCCTTTTGCTGAGCAGTGGAAACAGATGCACAAGCAGGGGGAACTTTTTTCCCACTGTTAGTGTTAAAAATTGGTCAGTTGACCAATAAGCTTAGGAAAGCTTATGTGAGCTTTTTCTTGGGGCAATAAGGCACTCCCACAACCAGTTGGGTTGTGGGAAGTCAAATAAACAAGAAAATTACCAAGTTGAACACAAATAAGCACCAAATAAGCCAAAATAAGTTACTGATTAAGCTTGTATTTTTCTGATGAATAGTAACCTGATGCAAATGGCACAATGATGGATTTTAAGACCTCAAATCTTGCATACAATCCTACCAATTCACATGCAACCAATTACAAACCTTACTTAAACCCTACCTCTAACAGATTAGCAACATTTGATGAGCAAATTCAAAGAAAACTAACAGACATATGACTATACTGATTTTAGCTATAATAACCAAAATTTTAGCATGCAATCTCCTATTTCCTCTACCAAACTTCAAGACAACTACTGAAAACAACTAACATTCACATACAAAGTGTGCCTAGACTGGTTTCAAGCTAGCAGCTTATCAAACTTGAAGCTAAAAACCTAGACCCAAACACCCCTTTATATACTGAAATCAAAATTTAACACACCAAATTCATTTGAATCCCACCAAATCTGATTACAATTGCCTCTAACATGCATACAAGGCACAAATCAGCATAAACAAACAACTTAACAAACACATAAACAATTTTCATACAAATCCACCAAATCTCATGAATCAGAAATATTGAAAATTGAAAACAAGGTAACAAGGGATTTACCTTGTGGGACCTACAACCCAGGTCCCACAATGGCTGAAAAGCCACCTCCAAACAAGCCCGGGCTTGTGCTGAACTAAATGAGCTTCTTATGTAGAGGTTACTTGGTACAATAAAATGGAGAAGAAATGGATAAGAAAGGGAGCTTGTTTCCTTCTTGTTCCTTGCACAATCACCACACAACTAGGAAAATAGCTTCAAGTTATATAAGCTTGACCATAAGCTGTTGCAAGCAGCGTATGGTGAACTTATATAACAGTAAGTATTGAGTAAACCAAAGATTTTGACAAAATCTTGAAAAACAAACTTTTGAAAAACAAACTTTTGGACCTTGACACTATAACAATCACGAATCAAAGCTGAAATACACACACACACTTCCACTTTCACTTCAGTGTGTGTGGATTTCAGAATCAACAAGAATTGATTTTCAGAAAACTGAAAATTTCCTTCTTTGAAAACTTTTTATCACTCAAACTAATTCAAACTTTGGAACTCAGATTTCCTTTCAACACAAAACCAACTTCTAACTTAACAAAAAGGGATTACAAATTCATATAGAAAAAACCAACTTTTATTAATCTTAAAAAGGAATTACATGAATTTTTAAAGAAAATCTGGAAAAAGTGAAAAAATGAATTCCTAGTGCCTTATATAGTGGCTACAGAATAATCTAGAATCATAAAACCCTAACAACAAACTTCCTATTCTGCCTCTTGATTCTTTGACTGAAAATTGGTCAAATTCGCCCATGTGATATTGCCAGTTGGAAAGGGAGTTGCTGGGATGATCATGGACGTTCATCTCAACCATTGGGACCAAGTAAATGGTTGTGGGACGTTGGATTCCTGAAAATTCATGCTTTGCCATTTTTTGGGTAAGTATGGAACATGGGGAACCCACTTGGTGGTCACGGGTGAGTGATGTGAGAGGTGGGTTTTGGTTAGGCTTGGGTCAATTACCATTCTGGAGAATCTTAAACAAAACCCCCTTGATTAAGAGTTAATTGTTCCTGGGGAATTTTAGGGTTTATGGGGTGTTTAAGCTTGGTTTAATCTGATTTGGGGCTTGGTTTATTTAAAAAAAGCGTTTTGGTGGGAATTAAAAAGGGGTTTGACTGGGTTTGACCCAGTTTAATTAATAAACTGGGTGAGTGGGTTTGGGTAATAGGGTATAGGGTCGGGTATTGGGTGACGTGTCAGCTGATAAGTGGGTGTATGAGTTTGTTTGTCTGGGCAGTTTTGCCCCCCAAGTTTCTTGTCTTGTTCACTTTGTAAAAATCAGCCAACAACTTCTAATTCCTTAATAACAACTTTGCACCACTTGTCACTTTTGGCACAACAACTTTGTAAACTTTAAACAAGGACATCTTTTGTAATTTCTTCATTCTCCAAGGACTGAACTTGTACATACTTGATATTTTAGGGACCCACAAGTAATTTTGAGGATTTACAGGGGTATAAAATGACAAGTCTTCTAAAGTTGAGGGACCATTCTTGCCAATCTTCAATTCTTCAAGGTCATTTTTGGAAATTCCATTCTTGGGCCCGGTTCATTGTGCGGCTTCGTTTCCCGTGTTCGTTTTTATTGATTCTTGTGATCTTTTTGTCATTTCCTCAATATCCGTACCTAAAATACACAAGCAACAAACACGAGCATATATTTGGCAGTTTTAATGATATTTTATGCAATTTAAGCCCGATTTGGACGATGAGACTATGTATAAAAGCAGTCTCATCATCCTCCCCGTCATCCTCATTCTCATCCTCTTCCTCGTCATCCTCATCCTCGTCCTCGTCATCATCCTCTTCTTCTTCCTCCTCCTCATCCTCTTCCTCATCTTCTTCCTCATATTCATTTTCAGGCTCTTGATGTTTCTTTTCTTTGAAGATTAGGGAACTTCAGTGTCTTCCAATGGTGATGAGTCAGAAGCTTCCTGTATTGCTTTAGCAAGAGCTCTTTGCAGCTTGTGTTGAGCCTTTGTTTTTGGTAACTCGATCTTGGTTAATCGAGTCTTCAAAGTCTTCATTAACTCGAGGTCGGTAAGGCCTTTAGTTAGTAGTGCTGGAAGCTCCTGATGTACACATGACTTGACTTCACTCTGAATGATGTTAGTCATAGTATCATTGATGGAGTCGATGAAGGCAAGGTTTTCTTTGTCACGTTCTTCCTTTTCGACAATGAATTCCTTATGCTGCTTTTTAAGCTTTAAGACGCTGGCGTATGTCTTTTGAAGTTTGGAGTCGTCACGTTTAAGTGCTCTGTAGGCTCGTGTGTCAGGAGTAGTTATCCTTCCATTCAGCTTTTCAATCTATTTTGCCTGAACCTCCAATTTTTTTGAAGGTTTTGAATGAGTGGATCATTGACCGTGATAAATGGATTGGAAGTGGATGGTACTTTGATAGGTGTGAAAACATCCATCCTTTTTACCACTTAATTACAATAATAACCGAGCCAAAACGTGTATTTTATGTCATTTATGTCGGAATTATGTGTGGTTTGTGTTTTTGTTGTGATTTAGGACGAAAAGGTGAAAAGTGGAGAAAACACGGGATTTCACGGGCTTTTATCGAAGAAAAAGACAAAAGACGAAGTCGAAAGATCAAGAGTGCAAAAAGAATGAAAGTCCAAGACCAATTCTGAAGATTTATCAAGGAAAAAGTCAAAAGATGGAAGTTTACTAAAAGCCGAAGAACTCAAGTCTTATTTATGAAGAAATGTCGAGACGAGTTCAAAGAAATCCCGAGACAAAGTCATTAAGTCCAAGATTAACAAAAAATGAAGAAGGGAAGGACTTAACTTTGCAATTAAGGAAAAGAAGAAAGAGGGGAGGAAGCTTCCTAAGCTCCTCCCTAACCTCCTTATAAATAGATTGTTATGTTTTCATTTCTAAGTTGTTGGTGGCTTGACAACCCACTCTTCCACCATTTTCATACCTTGTTATTTAATTTCTTGCAATTTAATTTCTTGTATTGCTCCTTTAGTTTTTTGCCTTTAATTCAAGTAAGTGTTCTTAATTTTATTGTTTTAATCTTCTTTATCTTTGATTAAGCTTTCTATCTTTCATCTCTTTCTACCTTTCTTTGATTTTGATTCACTTTTGGTGCGAATTACTTATGATCCGTGTTGTTCATTAATGTTTTCGTGCTTAAAAAGTTCACCTTTTTATGGTTTGATTCAAAAGTTTGCTTATTTTAAGTTTGGATAAGTTGTTATTTGAGCTTATTTAGTCTTTTTCACATTAGATTCGTTTAAGTTTTTGTGTTAGCTTAATCAAATAGCTTATCACTTGCTTATTGTCGAATCCCTTATTAATCGGAAAAGGTAAACCCTTTTCCGATTTATACTTTCCGATTAGCACACCTTATTCCGATCACGTAGATCGGAAAAGAGTTTCCAAATATTCCGATTTGCTTCCCCATATTCCGATCACCTTGGATCGGAATAGGGTTTTAAGGATTCCGATTGTGGTGACTTGTTAATATTCCGATTAGACATATTAGTTAGTTATTCCGATTGTAAGGTTTTTAGTGTATTCCGATTGGCCTTATTTTCGAACATTCCGATTGATTCTTAATTCCAACATTCCGATCTGGATCTATTCCCAGTATTCCGATCATGTCCCTTTTTAACATTCCGATCATCCATCTTTCTGATGGGGTACATTCCGATCGGATTCAGATTAGATTCCGATCGGGTGTATTCCGATTGGTTACTTTGTTTTATTTTGATATTTTGTTTTAGTTAAAGTGTCAATTTTTCTCGTTTGGTTTTTAGTCTATTTTAATTTCGTTTTGCATTTTTATTTTGATTGTTAATTTACTTTTCGTTAAGTTTTAATTTTACGTCATTTAATTTCCCGTCATTTACTTTTAAAGTTTTAAATATTGCACCATTTACGTTTTAACTAGTTTTAGTTTTAATTACCTTTCCTTTATTTTAAAGTCTTGCACATTTATTTTACCAAAACCAAAAATATTATTCTTTACCAAAAACGACTGAGTCACGCATTTAACCGGAAATCAATTCGAGAAGATACCGAGAAACGAACTTTCAACTACCAAAATCTAGTCATTAAATGGCGCCGCTGCCGGCTCTTTTCGTGAGGATTAACGGTTTTTTGTGAGAGACGCGTTGGCTTTTGGGATCCGTTCACTTGTGAACGTTATTTTTCCTGTCAAAAATTTTCAAAAATCCCAAAAACATTTGAAAAATCATAAAAAGCATTTCTTTTTCAAAGTTTTTGCACCAAAAATATTCTTCTTGCTTATCTATCTTTCTTTATGGATTTTTATGTCAATTGCGTCGGGTGTGGGAGACGATTGTACGGGAACGACTCTTGTCAATGGTGTACATGTGAACGGTGCGGAAACGATATCGACAACACACAATTCGGATTTTGTCCTTTGTGCAACTCGACTAATTCGTCCTTTTTGAACCCACCTCCTGTTCCCCCGTGCATCTACTGTGGCAGCGATTCTCATTGGCATGTTTCGTGCCCGGTTCAATACCCGTATGGTCACGGGCAAGAACTAGGGTACAATTATGACTATGATAATAGCTATCCACAAGACGCCCCCAGTATTTCTCCTCGACAGTTTTGCAACAACTGTGGGGGTCCTCACGATACTTCTTATTGTCAACCAATGAATTATTATGAGCAAAATCCGTGTCCTCAGTTTTCTTCACCAATGGATTATTATGAACCAAACCCGGTGTAAAACCCGCATGCTTTTACCATGAATAGTGCCCTTAAGATCGTACGTCCTAGACTAAAACTTGCCTCATTTAGTATTGATCACATTCATGTGCTAATAATCAAGCAAGTGCATACGTGTATGACATGACAAGTATCGATTACGTACGAACTCATGATAAACAGTTAATAAATATGTCACGTGAACATAATTAAATCATGATCACCATTTAAAATACGAACTAGAATAATTACGTAAATACATATAATATAATTACGAGCGTTAAGATTACGATAACTACATGATAAAATAAACAGAAACGCTTCAGACACGAACACGTTTAACCACGAACGAACACGAAACATCGGGACACGAGAAAGGTACGGGTACCCCATGTGGGGCCCCCATACCCACGGCACATATACCATAATGGGCTTAGCCCATGGACTTTTTACAAGAAAAGGGGGGTTATGTAACATTTCATTTCATTTTTCACTTTTTCAAGAAAATAAACAAAAACCCTAAAAAAAAAAAGTTTCTCTTCTCCTCCTTTGCTCCTCTTTATGCCGCCACCCTAAGATCACCATATGAGGGTGATTGGTTGATTTTGATCTTAAAAATCATTGCTTGAATCCGTGTTTGTTCATCCTTTTCCAAGCTACATAGTGGTATATCTTTTTAAACCCTTCTTTTTAATTCTTTTGAATCTTTGTTTATGTTCATGAACATGTTATTGTTTTTCTTATTAAAACATGGTAATTAATCATAGATCTAACATGTTTTGGGGTTAATTAAAATCAAAGGTTGTTAAAAGAGGGTGTTTGTTTTTGGCCGCCTAGTTTTATCAACCCGGGGGAGGGTTCGGTTTCTTTTTAGCCGCCACCACCAAGACCATTTTTGGTCTTGGTTGGCTCATGTGGGACCCACGGCAGCAAGGGGGCACACGTACCCCGAGTTTGGCTCGGGGTACGGTGTCGAGTTCATGCCCGATTCATGGTTCGTTGGTTAAATCATGCTTTATGCTACATGTTAATTTTTTTATGAATTATGAACTTACGATATAATTAATTAATAATATGAAATATTAATTAAATCATGACTTAGGTTATTTTAATTATTAGTTTAACATGACATTAATTTAACCTAAGTATTTTATGTTATAAGTTATAATTAATTAATTATTTAAAACATGCCTATAATTAATTAATTTAGACATGACTTAGGTTATATTATTAATAATAATAATACACATTTTAACCTAAGTATTTCATTTCATTTTAATTAAAACATGTTATACTTTAATTAAAATGCTTAACCTATAGTTTAATTAAAATACATGAAATAATAATTAAACTGTACACTATATCATATGACTTAAGAAATCAGCTTATAAACACTTAGACTTATATGTTAGCTTATGTAACCAGCTTAATTCTAAATATGGAAACTTCTATTTATAGAAACTTAATTAAATAAGGCAACTAATCTAATTATGGAAACCTTCTATATATGGAAATATATCTATTTCAGGCAGCTAATCTAATTATGGAAACCTTCTATGTATGGAAACTTATTTAATTAAGGCAGCTGATCTATTTTTGGAAACTTTCTATTTTTAGAAACTAATCTATTTTAAGCAGTAAATTCTATTTTAGGAAACTTTCTATTTTTGGAAACTTTCTATTTTTGGAAACTTTCTATTTTTGGAAACTTTCTATTTTTGGAAACTTTCTATTTTTTGTAACTATCTATTTTTGGAAACTTTCTATTTTTGGAAACTTTCTATTTTTGGAAACTTTCTATTTTTGGAAACCTGCTATTTTTGGAAAGTTACTTATTATTACATAGTAAGTATAATAATACATGAAACACCAGTAATACTTAATCAGATAAATCAGAATACAAGATAAACACAGTTTAAGGCTTCAAACAGTGAACCATGACCTAAAACATACCAAATCAGCTATAATGAGACACAAAACCCAGTACGTAATCAGTGAATCGATACTTATACACGTGTGTATTCATGTAGCGTTAGTGATCCAGAAGTAGGAGTCTTTCTTCCGTTCATTCACTGGACTTGAGGTACGGATTCCCGTCCTTTCAGTATGGACATTCTTTCCTTATTAGGATTTCCCCGTATGCAGCCAACTGTTTTCCCCAGTATTTGTTTTATTGTTTTGAACTGCTTATGTTTAATTAGCATAATCTATAGCCATATACAAGCATGACCAGTTTCACCTAGTTATGGAGGTACCATAACCATAACATTGGAGGCACCGATGTTATGACTTCCCCACGGCGGAGTGATTGCTCGTGGCGTCCCTTTTCAGTTTGGCCATATTATTATATCAGGTGGGGCGTATGGGTGCATCCTAGTTACATGTTTTATTCAGTTTATCATGGTGAATGTGGTGTGTGCCTTGCATCCTTCACAAGGAGTTGATCCCTCCTACCCAAACCAGTATATTAATTAGAGGCATCCCCTCTAATCAGCATGATGAGGTCACCCCTCCAAGTATTCATGCACGTGACCTTTTCATGACCTATATGGGCTATGGTGTATTTATGTTAAAACAGTTTTCATAAGATAAACATAAGGCTTTTCAAACTATAAAACCAGTTTTCTCAGTACTTAACCAGTCTACTCAGAACTTAGTCTTCCGCTGTTATATGTTACACGCTTATCCTATTTCATGCTATATTGTATATCCGTGCACTGAGCATTTTGCTCAGCCGTTACTTTCCTTTCCATGTCCCAAAACGGCAGGTACCCAAGACTCGAGCATTTGGAGGACATGCATAGGATGGAAGCTGCCATAGACTTCTTCTCCTGTTTCCTTCATATATTTATGCTTGTTTAGTCTTTCATTCAGTTCATTTACTTTCTTATGTTTTGGGCTTATGTTTGGGAACCGATGTTTGATTCCGGTTCTCCCTATGGTCTTGTATGTTTTACTACATATTACCTTGCATGCTTTGATGACACGCCATAATTACGCGTGACATTCCATTTATCAAAATGGGGTGTTACACCCGGTTTCTAATTTTTTTCAGCCGATGAACTACTATGAGCCACACCCATGCTATAATTCAGGTTTTCAACATTTTGAACCCCCACAACACATCATAGATCATCAACCCTCCTTTGAACAATTAAGCTCCCATGAACAATGGGACACTCTTGTTAAGCAAAGTCAACAAATTCAAGAAGCTTGCAACAAGATCATCAAAAAATATCAAGAGGATCAACGGCCTGAGCAATTATCGAATATCGAGACTTATACTCATCCCCCGGTGTATCCATATTATTATGATGATGATGACGATGAGCCTACTATTTCTTGGAATGACCTTACTGCTCAATGTCCTAGTGCAATTTTCATCCCTCTTCTCAATATCCCAAACGTGTCTATGGATTGTGATACATTGAGTGAGCTTAGTGAGTTTGGTCTTGATAAATTGTTTGATGATGAGGTTTGTGACATACCGACTACTATGGAGCTTCAGGACGACGTTGCTCTTACGGAAGAGGTCGATCCTAATGATGACGATTTTTCTCCACGCTATGAGAATTTCACTTTTCAAATTTCTCAATCTCCACCGGGAGATGCGGGTGATGACGATTTATTCTCTCCGGTTTACGAGAAGTTCACCGATGAACTTGATCTTGTGGATGAGGTGGAAGACGTACTTCTTCGCGACAGATTACGGAAAGTGCACCTTCTTATTGCTCAAATCGAAGAGTTGACTTCTCCTTCTCTTTCCACGTCTTTACCTCAATCTATTCCTCCCGTTGAAGATAATGACCCATTGCTGGAAGAAATCGATATCCACTCCATCCCTCCAGGTATTGATGATTATGACACGGAGGGGGACATTATTTTTGATAATTTGCTGCAGGAAAGTATTGACCCAAGTCCCCCTCCCGAGCACCTTTCATCCTCCCCTTTAGCCACTATTTCGGAGGATGAGTGCTTTGACCCGGGAGGTGACATTGATTATGCTATGATTGATAACAATATGGCTTTGCCGCTTGCTCAACATCCATTGTCTTTGGGGGAGGACAATGTGCTTACTTTACCCATCCCACCTCCCGTGGATCTTGAATTCACATACTTCTCGTATGTTGAAAGGACCTTTCTCCCATTCAAGACTTATCCCTCCGCCTCTCCTCTGTTGATGTCAACCAGGAACGAGGACAAGGTCTTTGATCCCGGTATCACATTCGAGGCTTCCCCATGGACTATTTAATTCGGGGACGAGTCAGGCTCGTGACTCGGTTAACAAAAACAAGCCCTTTTTAGGAGGCAACCCAATTATCTATTTTCACCATAAGTGTAGGGGGAGCCCCGTGGTATTTCTTGCTTTCTTTCTTATCATGTGCAGGGATTAGAGCTTCAAAGACACACTCTTGATGACTTTTGACGAACCGTGATTCCGTGTTCCCTTCTTCCCGGTTCTATCCTAAACTCTTTTCGATTCACTATTTTATATTTCTCAACATTAAAATAGGAATCTCTTTAGTTGTCTTTTCCTTAGCAAGATTTAAACAAAGTGCACAATGTCCCAAGTGTAGGGGAGTTTACTCCCACATGCTTAAACATTGAGGAAAATGTTTATGTTAAGTGTAGGGGGGACTTCCATCGAAGTTAAGTGGCCTTTTCCTTGTATTTGTCCCCATTTTAACCGGAAAATCAATTTTTCGACATTTTTCAAAATTCTTGATCTATTTTGGCCTATTAGTTTTTGCCTTTGTATAGTTATTTTCTTTTCTTGCTAGAATAAATGTTTAATAAAGTGTTTTTAATTTTCAAACGTTGTGAATCTTTTGACTCAACCTGAGTTTACTTGTCTAAGTTTACTCTAGCTAGTATCCTTAACGTGTTTAAGTCAAGTTTTGCTAGGCTTTTATATAGGGAGCTATAAAACGCGAAAGTCTTAACTCTCACGGGTTAAGAACAAGAACTTTTCGCAAGTTCCTATAATTGATCCTAGAGAGTCGTTTATCACGGGAACTTTAAAATGCGATTTCTAAAACTTGAAAAAGTCTAAGAATTTGCAAGATCCTATAGGCGACTCGAAAACCCAAAACTTTGATTTAATAGGCTAAGCATCCACGAGTCTCATTCCTTGAGATTTTAAACTGTGGAGAACGAGAGATGATAGAGCCAATTATAAGTTCGGTATTCTTTCGAGAATTTATGTGAGTTAATTATAAGCCTATTCTCCCATCGCCTGCTAATAAATTTATCTACAATAAATAAGGTTGTACGATTTGAAAAGTTACTTAGCTTCTAGCCCAAGATCGTTTAAAAGTTGCTCGGTATGGATTAGAGTTCATAGCCAAGGCATAACTTATTGAAGCGGGATGCGAAAATTGGCGAGTCCAAAAAGGTCCTAACAAGACATGAGGGCTATATTTTGTTGCTAAAGATCCAAAGTGATGTGAAGAATCATTTATCTAAAATCAATATGAAGGATCGAGACACACGACGAAAAGCAAAAACTGCTTAAAAGTCATGGAGAAGTGTATCCGAAAAGACCCTAGCAAGGTATGAGGATAAATAGATCCAAGTCATAAAAGGAGGCGGATCGTTGTATATCAAAGTCCAAAATAAAGATTGGAGAAAAATGAAGAAGTCGTGGTCCAAGTATGTATCTCTCAAAACTTCAAGTGAAGAAATTCCTATTATAAAGAGAAGACCATAAATTCATGAACGTCTCTCAAGGTTTGAAGTATGAAGTCGCTGCCAAATATCGGTCCGAGAAAGGTCTCAAATGGCGAAGCGAGTTATGCCAAGATATGAACTTTATGAGGTCCCGGGAAGCAGTTTTAAAAGATTTTGTCCTTTAGCTAACTATTGATTAAATCGTTCACTTTATTTTCGGACTAAATAATTATCGAAATAATTCAAAAATGCATCCTCGTGATCATTCAAGACAACAATAAAATATAAGAGATACCCCTAGGAATAAGGGAGTCCAAGTGAATAATTGGCCCACATGAGTTCGTGTTAGTTTGCTAACTTATAATAACAATGATCTCGTTTTTTAAGCTTGGTTTGAAGAAAGTGAAAACTTGAGGATGATGATCATTCACGACCTTTCCAAAACCCAAAGGTATGATTTTGATTTCTTTACTTTGTATGTTTATAATTGTCTATCTCTTTAATAAAGGCCAACGTGGATTGATTGTGATGAAAAATGTAAACGTGCTTTGTAACTAATGCATTGCATGAGGACATTGCAATGGTTAAGTGTAGGGGATCTGATAGGTGTGAAAACACCCATCCTTTTTACCACTTAATTACAATAATAACCGAGCCAAAACGTGTATTTTATGTCATTTATGTCGGAATTATGCGTGGTTTGTGTTTTTGTTGTGATTTAGGACGAAAAGGTGAAAAGTGGAGAAAACACGGGATTTCACGGGCTTTTATCGAAGAAAAAGACAAAAGACAAAGTCGAAAGATCAAGAGTGCAAAAAGAACGGAAGTCCAAGACCAATTCTGAAGATTTATCGAGGAAAAAGTCAAAAGACGGAAGTTTACTAAAAGCCGAAGAACTCAAGTCTTATTTTTGAAGAAATGTCGAGACGAGTTCAAAGAAATCCCGAGACAAAGTCATTAAGTCCAAAATTAACAAAAGATGAAGAAGGGAAGGACTTAACTTTGCAATTAAGGAAAAGAAGAAAGAGGGGAGGAAGCTTCCTAAGCTCCTCCCTAACCTCCCTATATATAGATTGTTATGTTTTTATTTCTAAGTTGTTGGTGGCTTGAGAACCCACTCTTCCACCATTTTCATACCTTGTTATTTAATTTCTTGCAATTTAATTTCTTGTATTGCTCCTTTAATTTCTTGCCTTTAATTCAAGTAAGTGTTCTTAATTTTATTGTTTTAATCTTCTTTACCTTTGATTAAGCTTTCTATCTTTCATCTCTTTCTACCTTTCTTTGATTTTGATTCACTTTTGGTGCGAATTACTTATGATCCGTGTTGTTCATTAATGTTTTTGTGCTTAAAAAGTTCACCTTTTTATGGTTTGATTCAAAAGTTTGCTTATTTTAAGTTTGGATAAGTTGTTATTTGAGCTTATTTAGTCTTTTTAACATTAGATTCGTTTATGTTTTGGTGTTAGCTTAATCAAATAGCTTATCACTTGCTTATTGTCGAATCCCTTATTAATCGGAAAAGGTAAACCCTTTTCCGATTTGTACTTTCCGATTAGCACACCTTATTCCGATCACGTAGATCGGAAAAGGGTTTCCAAATATTCCGATTTGCTTCCCAATATTCCGATCACCTTGGATCGGAATAGGGTTTTAAGGATTCCGATTGTGGTGACTTGTTAATATTCCGATTAGACATATTAGTTAGTTATTCCGATTGTAAGGTTTTTAGTGTATTCCGATTGGCCTTATTTTCGAACATTCCGATTGATTCTTAATTCCAACATTCCGATCTGGATCTATTCCCAGTATTCCAATCATGTCCCTTTTTAATATTCCGATCATGCATCTTTCCGATGGGGTACATTCCGATCGGATTCACATTGGATTCCGATCGGGTGTATTCCGATTGGTTACTTTGTTTTATTTTGACATTTTGTTTTAGTTAAAGTGTCAATTTTTCTCGTTTGGTTTTTAGTCTATTTTAATTTCGTTTTGCATTTTTATTTTGATTGTTAATTTACTTTTCGTTAAGTTTTAATTTTACGTCATTTAATTTCCCGTCATTTATTTTTAAAGTTTTAAATATTGCACCATTTACGTTTTAACTAGTTTTAGTTTTAATTACCTGTCCTTTATTTTAAAGTCTTGCACATTTATTTTACCAAAACCAAAAATATTATTCTTTACCAAAAACGACTGAGTCACGCATTTAACCGGAAATCAATTCGAGAAGATACCGAGAAACGAACTTTCAACTAGAAAAATCTAGTCATTATACTTGTTGTACTGTTGTTGGTGGAGGTGTTACTATGAGTGTTAGAGGGGTTGTGGATGGTACAAGTTGTGAGGTGGTAGTTAGTACAGGTTGTTCGAGGATTGGTGGCGGTGTTGGGACAGTCACTTGGGCGGTGGTTGGTACTGGTTGTGGGATGATTGGTGGCGGTAATCCTGGTTGTAGGGTTTCGATTGTGGGTTCAATCATGGGAACGGTTTTCACAACACTGCTAATACAAGTGTTTTGCCTAGTATGAAAATATCGTTGTTCCAAGTCTAATCGAATTGATTACTGGTTCAAAGTGCGACTCAGCTGTCTTTGGTGGAAACAATAGTTGTGTCGCTGTAGTAAAATTAAAAGGTGCAAAAACTATTAAAGTAAAAAGCGGGTAATTGAAATCTAAATCTAATTTAAAATAAATGACAAGAAATTAAAAGCGTGACGAGAAATTAAAAGGGCAATTAACGTAAATAACGCAAACTTAAAACTATCCTAAAGACAAACTTAAACTTAAACTAAAGCAAGCTTAAAATAAATCTAACGCAATTAAACTTAAAGTGCGACTAAGTAAAAAGGCGGGAAAAGTAAAGCTTAAAAATTAAAATAAACTAAAACTTAAAATAAACTAAAATTACCTTACTCGGAATAATTACTCGTTCGGAATGTCACCTTCACCCGGAATAATTCTTCTTCGTTCGGAATAATCAAACAAAAGCCTTCATCCGGAATATAACCCTCATTCGGAATGAAAGCTTTATCCGGAATAATTGATTATTCTGAATAAACGACCTTGATCCGGAATATTTACTATTCCGAATGAATGCCCTTGATCCGGAGTATATGTTATTCCGAATGAATGCCCTTGATCCGGAATAAGTGGCTTTATTCGGAATATTGCCTTGATTCGGAATATAAGATATTCCGAATGAACACCTTGATTCAGAATGTGATGTTGATCTAGAATATTCAGTAGATCCGGAATAAATCCTCAAAACCTTCGTTCGGAATGTTCCGAATGAACAACCACAACCTTGATTCGGAATATATGATATTCCGAATGAAGACCCTTGATTCGGAACACCAGCTTGGTTAAGAATATCCACTGATTCAGAATACTTTGCTTGGTTCGGAATGTTGCTTGATCCGGAATAACAAACTGATCCGGAATATGTCACTTATCTGGAATTTTTGCTTGGTTCGGAATAATCACAACACCACCTTGATCCGGAATAACTTTGCCTTGATTCAGAATAACTGGGGAAAACAGAAAGAACGAAGAACACGGAGACAAAAAGAAACACGAATCTAGATAAAATCAATCAAAATAAACCAAAAGATTAGACAAGACTAATCCAATAACATCTACTAATCATAAACAAACAATCCAAATAATAAAACTAACAATAAACACCACAATAATCAAAACCCACTTAATCAATTTAATAAAAACTCAAGAACATGAACATAAACAATAAAGCATAAAGATTAAAGATCAAACAAGAAAGGTAGATAAGAGATGAACAATAAAAGTAAAGATTAACAATAATTAAAAGGAAACTTACTTGAAATTAAATGAATTTAAGGTGCAAGACAATTAAGTAAATGACATGTAATTAAAGTGCAAGGAAATGAAAATGGAAGAACTAATTGTCACCATTAGGCAACAAAATGAAATGAAATGAACTAAGGCCTATTTATAGGAGGATTAGGGAGGTGCTTAGAGGAAGCTTCCTCCCCTCTTTCTTCTTTCTTTAATTGTCATTATGTCCTTAATCTTCTTAATTCTTTGACTTTAACGTCTTTGTCTCGGGATTTCTACTCTCGTCTTGTAATTTCTTCAATAAATTAGACTTGAGTTCTTCGGCTTTTAGTAAACTTCCGTCTTTTGACATTTTCTTCGATAAATCTTCAGCATTGGTCTTGGACTTCCGTTCTTTTTGCACTCTTGATTTCTTGACTTCGTCTTTTGTCTTTTTCTTCGATAAAAGCCCGTGAATGCCCGTGTTTTCTCCCATTTTCATGTTTTCGTCCTAAATCACAACAAAAACACAAACCACGCATAATTTCGACATTTACGACATAAAATACACGTTTTGGCTTGGTTATTATTGTAATTAAGTGGTAAAAGGATGGGTGTTTACACACCTATCAACTGCTAATCAATGGTGCGGAGGAGGTGTTTGTTGTTGGTTAGGAATCACCGTCAGATGAGCGTCTTCTGATGGAATCATTACTGAAGGAGTAGGAAGTGGTTTGCTAAGGTTGACCTCATCGTACAGAAGTGTTTCCATATCTTCTCCTCCACCTACTAGAGATTGGTCTTCATAATCATAGTTGATAGAATCATCTACGATATCATCATCTTGGTTTGATTGGTCTTTGGTTCTTTCCTTGATTTTGAAATCTTGTTCTTCTTCATCAGTTGAGCTGTCTGGATTTCCAAAAGCTTCCAGAGCTAATTCTTCAGGAGTCTTTGATCCAGAACCACTACCTATTTTCTTAGCCAGTGCCTCCAACTTGCTCTTCTGACGTGCTATTCTCATCTATTTTTCTTCAGACATTAATGTTGTAGGATCTTCTTCTTCTGCATCTTCATCACGGAGTTGCTCTTTCCCTTTAGCCTTGCCTTTAGCCTTGCCTTTAGCTTTGGGTGACGAAGTCTTTTGGCGCTTGGAAATATTTTTCTTTCTTGTACACATTTTCTTAGTAGATGGATCTTCGTTTGATCTTTTTATCTGTGCTTCAATATCCCTAAGCATTTGTTTGTAAGGTTCACTGTCCTTAATCCCTTCATTGATCATCGCCTCGGGCACTAGAGCTGGACGCAGTGAGTACTTAGTAGAATAACCGTCTTCACTCATATGCTCCATCACGTAATCTCTATCTGATGTATGGTAGAAGAAATTCCCACGCTTGTTAATGGTGGGATACTCTTCATGAAATGGTTGATGATGAGCTTTGTCAACCGTGGAAATGGAAGATGCATAGACTTCTTCTTGGTGCTGGTGAACTGGTAGCAGAATTCGTCCCAAAGTAGTAGGGCGTAATCTAATTTAGATGCAGTGTAGAGACCCCGAAATATATGAGCCTGAGGGGGTCTCATTGTGTCTGATCCATGAACCTTTGAAGTGAAGCACTTGATGATGATAGTGAATATCGCTTTCCACGGTTGCCCGATGTGGGAGGTGTAAAACTGAGACAGATTAAGAATCTCTCCCTGATAGTTCAGATCTCGAATTACTTGTAGCATCTCTACTATATCTGGGTTAGGTACATACTTTTCATCTTTTTCTAACCTAGGGAACATGAACAATTGCCTGAACTGACTTAAATCAAGAGTCATTTTCTTCTTGTTTATCTTGAAGGTGATAATCCTCTTTGATAATTGTTTTCCCTGTGAGATAGATGTTATGGCCCAAAACTCGTGCATATAAACTTCAGGAACTGATGTAGTGGTCCTTAGGTCATCCTTCAGGGGTGACATGTCCAAGAAATCCATTGCGACTTTGAAGGCTGTAAATGTTGGATCAAAGTCCTCTTTTAGATGACAATTGTTCTCTGCAGGTGGTAGCCTAACATTAAGTGGAACGAGTGTGATGTCTAGTTGTTGTTGTTGTTCTTCAATGATTGACATGGTTCCTGCTTAAGATAACACATACACAATTGATATATACAAACATACATCTCATTATCCATGTAAATCCGTAGCATGATGAGTATATCACAACAAATGTCATCACATATTGTTAAACACATTAAGATAATACAAACAACATTCATGTGAAATACAATCATACATTCAGATTAAAACCTAAACTCACGGTAGTATAACAAGGACAGTTTATTCTAATACATAAAGACCTAGTTTAAATTCCCCGAAGATTTGGGTTTCCTGGTTGTCATTACCACTACTTTTGTGGGAGAACTAGTTGAAATATGACGATGAAGTTCAACTACCACCTCAGTAGGCCTTTGCATCACTATAACCTCAGTAGGTGTTGGTGTAACCACAACCTCAGTAGGTGTTGGTATAACCACAACCTCATTAGGTGTTGGTATAACCACAACCTCAGTAGGTCTTGGGATAACCAAAACCTCAGTAGGTTTGAATGCGGGATTTGGCAAAAGTGATGCATTATCGTCCATGGTCTGAATACAAGACACAAGATATGGAATAAATAATTTTATCTCTTTTGTTTACATAAATATCAACTTATTAAATAAGATGAATTTGTGTAATAAGAAACCTTTCAAGTATTCTTATGAGAAAAATGTATTAATTCCAATAAAATTTGTTTTCGTTTTAATGGCCCTAACTTTTTATACCACAAAAAAACCGTATTGTCATCTAAGTCGAATGCATTAGGTGTATATTTGTTATCTTAACAGTTATGTGTAACAACAACAAAACATATCACAATGTCTATGAGACCATTTATTGCAATATCTATAAGTCCACTTGTCACAATATCTATGAGTCCCTATCGCAATGTATATATGTGTATCGCAAAGACAAACAAACGTTTACATCACAATAACAGTTAATGATTTTCATCGCAATATCATACAAATGTTTCCATCGCAATGACAGTCAAATATTCCATCGCAATAACAGTCACTCAATCTCATCGCAATAATAGTCAAATATATATTCATCGCAATGTCACACTTCATCGCAATACAACAACCATCGCAATGATCACCATCGCCATGAGAACCATCGTAATGAGAACCATCGCAATGAGAACCATCGCAATGAGAACCATCAGAATGAGAATCATCGCAATGCTCCATAGCAATGATCATCGAAATTGTAACACCTCATTTTGGTAAATGGAATGTCACGCGTGATTATGGCGTGTCATCAAAGCGTACAAGGAAAAATGTCTTAAACATTACATGACCATAAAGGAAATACCGAAAACAAACATCGGTACCCCAAAGTATAAGCTCATCACACACAAACATAAGTACTTTAAAGGAAAAGGACTAAAAATGTCCATAGAAACAAGTAGAAAAATGTATGATGAAATGCATAAAGTAAGGAAGACTAGAAGCTTCCAATCCATATGCACATACGCTTAAACTCTACGAGCGCCCTTGAGTACCTGCCGTTTGGGAACATGAAAGGAAAACGGCTGAGCATAATGCTCAGTGCACGGATATACAAGTATGACATGGAATAACGTAAGCATATAAGACTAATAGCAGCGAAATATCATAAGTTCTAAGTAACCTGGATTCATGTTCATAAAACTGGTTTTATAGTTTGAAAAGACTTATGTTCCTATGAAAATCTGTTTAATTAGCCAAATAGCCCATATAGGTCATGAGGTTCCACCGTGCATGAATACTTGGATGGGAGACGTCGTCATGCAATTAGAGGTGTTGCCTCTAATTAATTAGTTTGGGTAGGAGGGATCAACTCCTAGTGAAGCATGTAAGGTACACATTGCATTCACTCTGATAATACTGCTAACATGTAACTAGGAAGCACCATACACCCCACATGATAATATAATATAATGGCCAAAACAGAAAAGGGACGCCACGAGCAATCACTTCGCCGTAGGGAAGTCATAACACTGGTGCCTCTAGTGTTATGGTTATGGTACCTCCATAACTAGGTGACACTGGTCATGCATGTATATGGCTTAGGCTCTTAATCTAACATAAGTATCAAACATATAATGCAAATAATGGGAAAACAGTTGGCTGCTGACGGGGAAATCCTAATAAGGAAAGAATGTCCATACTAAAAGGACGGGAAATCCGTACCTTAAGTCCAGTGAACAAAGAAGACGTACGGAAGAGAGTCCTACTTCGATCTCACTAATGCTACATAAATAGTATACGTTTATAACTATTCTGATTACTAAGTACGTAACTGGTTTTATATCATGTCTTAGCTTGTTTTATATGTTCATGTCTTGTTTTACTGATTTTAACGTTATGTTGTATTTATCATGTAATCTGTATATTCTGATTAAGTATTACTTGTATTTCTTGTATTATTATACTTGTTGTGTAATAATAAGTAACTTTCTAAAAATAGCAGGTTTGGTAAAATAGAAAGTTTCCAAAAACAGATTAACTGCTTAAAATAGATTAGTTTCTAAAAATAGAAAGTTTCCAAAAGTAATAAGTTTCCTAAATTAGAAAGTTTCCATATTTAGAATTAAGCTGGATTAATATCATAAGTCGTGTAGTTATAGTATAGTTTATTAATCATATTCTTTTAATCAAATAACTATAGGTTATACGATTTAATTAAATATAAGCATGATTTTAATTAAACTAAGTGTATAAAATACTTGGGTTAAATCATGTATTAATACTATATTAATATAACCTAAGTCATGATTATTAATTAATTATATGTCATGTTTAATAATTAATAATACTATAGTGTAAAATAAATAACTAAATACTTAGGTTAAAACATGTATTATTTAATAATAATAATAACCTAAGTTTCTTGTTTAATTAAATTAATTATAATTCATGAATTAATTAATTTAATTATCTTGTAAAAATAATACACTTGTTAAATTAATTAGACTTGTAAAAATATATTCATGAACCGGACCCGTATAATTTACTAATTAAACATGTCGTGAACTGGACCCATGAACCCGTGAACCGGTCCGAACCAAACCCCCAAAAACAGTGGCAAACAGGCTTGAACCGGTTGCCCCTGCTTGCATCACATAGCCACCGGCTGCTGGTGGTTCCCTTGCTCTCGGCTAGCCGTTGCTAGCAGTAGGGTACCCACTGGCTGTGTGCCAGTAGTTCCCGCTGCTGCGCGGCGTGTTCCCCTTGCTTGACCCACACTGTCACCGGTTGTGCCCCGGTGGTGGTGGCTGCTGCCGCCGAGACCCATAAAACCACAAGGACACCCCCGACGCGAGTCGGGGTGCCTTGTACCTGCTGCCGACCGAACACCAACACCACCAAGACCTAGATCTTTGTTGGTGGTGCGAACCAACCGACGCCGAGAGCCTTGTGGCTCTCGGTTTGTATGGCGGCCGAGACAAACAACCCGAAAACACCATTAATTATTTACCCATGATCCCATGATATGTTTTATCATGTTTTATTTAATTACTTATTCATGTTTATGATTAATTAAATAAAAGAAAAAAACAAAAGGGTTACGGATTACCAAAACACTTGGAATGAATTGATCTTGAATACACGAACACACTTGTAAGATTTCTTGAACAAAATCAACCAAACACCCCTTGTGGTGTGGTATGCCGCCGGCCACCAAGAGAGAGAGAGATAGATTAGGGTTTTTGGTTTTTTGTAAAATCTTCTGTGAATGAAAATAACATTTACTGTATTTGTTATTTGGTAAAAACAAGTGGGTTGGGCCCCTCTCTTCCTTTGTTGCCGCGACTATGAGGGCCCACCAAGGGAAACCCGAAGCTTTTTCCCGTATCTAATTATTACGGGTTCGTGTGTTTGTGTTTATGTGTTACGATTAATTATTCGTGTTATTTATAATTACTTGTACGTAACGATATTTATCGTATTAATAATATACGTAAATACATAATTATATGTTCGTGATTCTTACGTTCATGATATCATGTTCGTGATTCTTACGTTCATGATATCATGTTCGTGATTATAATTATTATTGATAATTATCGTGTATTAACATGTACTTAATACTTGTCGTAAATATAATACGTACATAACTTCTGTAATTCCTAATCGTGACACGTGTTCAAGCTATAAAAGGAAAGTTTTAATATGTCCGTACGTTACTAAGGGTACTATTCATGGTAAAAGCATGTGTGTTTTACAATTCTTCCCCCTAAAAAGAATAATTCGTCCCCGAATTATAGATAAAGTAAACTGAAAGAGGAAGATACCCGAATTCAAAATATGAAATAAGGGTAAGAAGCCCGGATAGACTCCTCTGTTTCCCAAGTGGCTTCCCGCTCGGTATGATCCCTCCAAAGGATTTTGACGAATGGAATCGTCTTCTTCCTCATGACTCGTTCTTGCATGTCAAGAACTCGTTCGGGTTCCTATATGAAGGTAAGATCTTCATGAATCTGTTCCAGTGGATACTGAACCATGTGAAGGGGATGATACTTGTACCTTCTGAGTAAGGACACTTGGAAAACGACGTGAACGTGTGAAAGCTGCGGAGGTAACGCTAAATGATAAGATACTTCACCGACTCGCTCAATGACGTCAAACGGTCCGATCAAACGAAGACTGAGCTTCCCTTTGATTCCAAAACGCTTAATGCCCCGTGCCGACGATACCTTAAGAAAGACGTGATCTCCTACGTTAAAACATAAGTCCCTACGATGCTTGTCGGCATAACTCTTCTGACGTGAGTGTGCTTCTTGCAATTTCTGCTTAGCTACATCGACCTTCTCGTTGGTCAACTCTATCATTTCTGGTCCTTCAAGTGTTCGCTCACCAACCTGATCCCATCAGACTGGGGCGCGATACTTTCTGCCATACAACATCTCGAATGGAGGACACTTAATGCTAGCGTGCCAACTGTTGTTGTATGCAAACTCTACCAGACAGATGTAATCGTCCCAATCTCTTGTCCATTCCAATGCACATGACCTCAACATGTCCTCTAATGTCTAAATCGTTCGCTCCGATTTCCCGTCTGTTTGAGGATGAAAAGCCGTGCTAAGTTTAAGTTTTGTACCCCAAGCTTTCTACAGACTCTTCTAGAATCGTTAAGTGAAATGAGGATCTCTGTCCGAGACGATACTTGATGGAGCACCATGAAGTCTCATGATCTCCTTCTTGTAAGTGTCAACAAGTTTACTGACCGGATCATCCTTACAGATCGGTAAGAAATGAGCTGACTTAGTAAGTCGATCAACAATAACCCAAATCGCATCAGCCTCCTCTTTGTCTATGGAAGACCGGTAACAAAATCCATGGTGATTTTTTCCCATTTCCACTCTGGAATTTCTAACGGTTATAGTAACCCACTAGACCGCTGATGCTCGATCTTAACCTGCTGGAAAGTAAGACATTTGGAGACCTAAGTCGCAACATCCTGTTACATACCACTCCACCAAAAGTATTGCTTGATGTCGTGATACGTCTTGGTCAAACTAGGATGAATGGAGAATGGGGAGCTATGAGCTTCAGCTAATAACGCTTCTCTGAGAGTAGGATCATCAGGAACACAAAGTCTAGTGCGTTGCCATAAGATACCATCATCATCTAACCAAAACTCTGTCTGTTGTTCCAAGTTCTGAATGATCGCCCAAATTTCACCATCATACTTCTGAGCTTCCTTGATCATAGAGAGTAACTCAGGTTCCACTCTAAGATTTTCCCAGTAACCGTGCTGTTCACGTACCATGATCTTGATTTCTAGTCGCTCTAAGTCTCTTATAATTTCCTCCTTAATTTTAATGTCGTTTATCATCCAGACTTTCTACTAAGTGCATCTGCCACTACATTTGCCTTACCGGGATGATACTGCAGATTAATTTCATAATCCTTCAACAACTCTAACCATCTCCTCTGCCTCATATTCAGTTCACGTTGAGTGATGATGTACTTCAGGCTCTTATGGTCTGTGAAGATGTCACATGATTCTCCATACAAGTAGTGCCTCCATATCTTCAATGCAAACACGACTGCTGCAAGTTCCAAGTCATGCGTAGGGTAATTTTCCTAATAAGGCTTAAGCTGCCGTGAAGCGTACGCAATCACTTTCCCATGTTACATGAGAACCCAGCCAAGTCCCTTCCCTAAAGCATCACTATAGATTTGAAATCCACCTATACCAGATGGTAGAGTAAGAATTGGTGCATATACCTACTTCTACTTTAGGTCTTCAAAGCTCTTCTCTCTTTCTTCAGTCCAGACGAATTTCTCCCCTTTCCGCATCAGTTTGGTCAATGGTAGTGCTAAACGGGAAAACTTCTCTACGAACCTACGATAGTAACCAGCTAAGCCTAGGAAACTACGAACTTCAGTCGCTGATGTCGGTCTTGGCCACTTGGTAATAGCCTCAACCTTTGCTGGATCCATGGTGATTCCTTTTGCTGATACAATGTGACCTAAGAACACCACCTTGTCTAACCAGAACTCACACTTGGAGAATTTAGCATACAGCTGCTTCTGGCGAAGAATCTGTAATAATGTACGAAGATGGTCTTCGTGTTCCTCCTTGGACTTAGAGAAAATCAAGATGTCGTCAATGAAGACAATGACGAACTTGTCCAGGAACTCATGGAAGATACGGTTCATCTGATCCATGAAAACAGCTGGAGCATTGGTAAGGCCAAAAGGCATGACTACAAACTCTAGTGCCCATAGCGTGTACGGAAAGCAGTCTTGGCGATGTCCTGCTCTTTAACCCGTAGCTGATGATAGCCCGACTTCAAATCAATCTTGGAGAAATGTTTGGCCCCTTGGAGTTGGTCAAACAAGCCATCAATGTGTGGCAGCAGATATCTATTCCTGATGGTGATCTTGTTAAGCTCACGATAATCTATGCATAGACGCATGCTGTCGTCCCTCTTCTTTACGAACATAACAGGTACGCCCCATGGAGAAGCACTAGGTCGAATAAAACCGCTCTCTAACAGTTCCTGAAGTTGTTCCTTTAACTCCTTCAGCTCTATGGGAGCCATACGATAAGGAGCCTTGGATATTGGCTCGGCTCCTGAGACGAGCTCAATATTAAACTCCACTTCACGAGCAGGTGGTATGCCCGGAAGTTCTTCTGGAAATACGTCTGGGAATTCTGACACAGTCGGCTGATTCTGGATAGATGGAGCTTCAACCTCCAAATCATGAACAGTAGAAAGATAGCCTTCACAACCATGTGATAATAGTGCATGTGCTTGCAAGGTCGATATGATTTGTACAGACCTTCCGGGTACAAACCCGTTGTGAATGTACTCTGGTGCATTTACATCACCGAAGATGACCCGATATGTATGGCAGTCTATGGTGGCGTGATGTTTGGATAGCCACTCCATGCCTAATATCATGTCAAAATCGCACATATCCAGAGGAAGTGCGTCAACGGGACGAATCTTGTCATCAAACTCTAGGGGAAGGCTCTTGTACACATGGGTTATGCATATAGAGTCTCTTAAAGGCGTGGAAATGGTTAGTACATTCTCTAATGGCATATGGGATATCCTAATTCTTAGCATAGACAATAGAAATGACTGAATGAGTAGCAACCTTGTCAAATAAAACACATGCAGCTTGACCGTACATATACAAGATTCCAGTGATGGTACCTGTAGACTTCTTGGCCTGGTCGCGAGAAGTCGTGTAAACGCATTCACTAGTAGAAGGCGGCTTGGAATCAGCATGTCCAGATGTGCCCTCCATCTCGCCCTTGCGGCAGTCCTTCATGCGATGACCAGTAAGGCCACACTTGTAGCCTGTGTCGTTGTCGCGACGACATGGCCTTGGGTGCCTCCGGTTGCAGGTAGTGCAAAGAGGGTGAGTATACCCTCCAGCAGGTGCCCTTGTTGGCTGGGAGCCTGTTTGGAAAAGTACACATGAGACATGATTTATAGGTACAAAAGGACAATGCGGAAAAATCGTAAGATGTCATACCAGTGATAGCTGGATGGTTAGGCTGTGAACCTCTTTGGTTCTGGTCCCTCTCGTTACCATGATTCCTGGTAGAAGATTGCTAATGTGTCAGAATTATATGTAACATAAGGAAATGAGTAAGTGTAAGGACCTGCTGCTATTGGAGTTTCCAGCGTTATTACGGTAATTATCATTACCGCCACGCCTATCCGTTGCAGAACAGTCTTGAGTCTGACCATTTCCTTTGTGCTGAGTAGGTTGTTGCTGAGTAGCCGGCTGAGACCGGTCCCCAGTCTTCTGCCTGAAAGATGCAGTTTAAAGAGAGATATAAATACTGGATAATAATGAATGAATTCGGAATGGTCACCGCTGAATAACGAATAAATACCTCTTCTTGGGTCTCTCTGCTTCCCCGAACTCCTCTCTTTCTTGCAGCATCTCCAGCTTACGTGCTACATCGGCAACTTTTGCCACCGTATTGAAAGTAGCACACACCAAGTTGTTGGCGACCGATGTACGAAGATACCACTGGAAGTGGTATGCTTGCTCTTCGGCAATACCTGCTGCTACGCCAAGAAAATCAGCCAAACGAAGAAAGCACTGCATGAACTCGTTGCAGTTCTCCCCAGCTCTCTGCCTGATTCCGTGGTACTCCCTCTTCAGCTTGTCTTGCTCACCCTTGGGGAAGAACTGTCCCATCACTAACTCCCTAAACTGAGCCCAAGTCAAACCAGCCACCCAATTGTCACCTCCCTCAGACTGCTTGACTGCCTTCCACCATCCTAGCACATCACCTTCGAACTTGCAACAGGCCAACCTCGACTTGAAGACGGGGTCACAGCCCATTGCATCGAATATCTTCCCGATATGAGCCAACCATCTTTCAGCTTCACTTGGGCTATTAGTTCTCTCGAAGGATCGAGGACGTTGCTTGTTGAATCTCTCCAGCCATGTGACCAATGTTGCTGGAGGAGGAGGAGGTACTGGGTGTTGTTGCTGATTGTTGGCAGCCTGCACCTCAGCCCTGCTCAGCTGAGGAAGCAAGGCTTGCATCGCAGCTTGGACTACTGCATTGAGTTGTGTTAGAAGTAATTAAAGTGATGGTCATATAATATATCGTTACGAAGCTCGTGAAAAATGTTATTTAATGATGTCGATAGTTCTTAGTTATTATTGTTCATGTAACAGGAATTAGTCCCGAACACACAAATGAGGAAGGCCTCCTAAACATTTACTCTTTAGTATAAAAGGCAAATTCTCCTCATTTGTGTAGGTGTGCTTTTCCATTATATTATTTTAGAGAGAGAAAGGTGTGTTTGTTTCTCTCACTAGGAAATCACCAACACTTTGTACTCTCTTTTCTTCATCTTAATCTAATCTTTCTTTTTTGGTTTAATCTTCATCATGTTATTCGTGTTTGATTAGTCGTGTGCATAAGTCTTACAAGTGGTATCATTCGCCAAGGGATTCGTGGATAGCTCTTAGGTGTTGTTTTTGTTGATTTATCTTCGTGGCTTTAAGGTGGTTTCAAGATTGAATCTTGAATCTTTTTGCGTTTTGGTGGTTAAAGGTTGTAACCAAATCGACTACATAGTTGTGGTAGTGATTTGGGTTACTTTGTTTGATCAAAATCGCAAATTTTTTGGTTTTTTGGGTGATTTTTGGGGTATATATCCAATACCTATTAAATCGGATCACGAAAAAGTTGGGCAGATCGAATTAACTTCGGAATTATTGGTATATTCCGAAGTACCTAAGAGGGTTTCTGTTTTTGCGAAGTGGGATTGTTTGATTATTCCGAAGTGGAATTATTTGGATTCCGAAGTAATCAAGTCTCTATTCCGAAGTAGATTTAAATTGGATTGCGAAGTTACATTGCGAAGTAATCAAACTTCTGTCATTCCGAAGTGGTCAACAAGAACTCCTTTCAGATTCCGAAGTTATTTAGTCTACTTGATTCCGAAGTTAGTTGGTTTCGTTTAGATTCCGAAGTTCTTCCGGTGTTCTTTGAAGATTCCGAAGTTCTCTTTCAGATTGTTATTATTCCGAAGTACTAATCCATTTCTAAATTATTCGGAAGTTGTTAAGATTGTTATTATTCCGAAGTCCCTTATAAAACTTATTCCGAAGTCGCAAACATCAGTATTCCGAAGTGTACCACATCTGTATTCCGAAGTGCAATTCTAGAATTATTGCGAAGTGGTCCTTCAAAATTATTCCGAAGTAGTCTTTCTTCATTTTCCGAAGATAAACTTTATTTGGATTGTGAAGTGGGTAACATCTAGATTGTGAAGTTGCTGTTTAAGTTGGATATTGCGAAGTTACCAAGGGTCATCATTTCGAAGTAAGTTTTTTTGGTTTAGATTGCGAAGTCCCCATATTTCTGTATTCCGAAGATCAACTTGAGAATTTGTCCGAAAATCCTTGCTAAATTTTTCAGAAAATGTATCTTAAAAATTTCAATCGTGAGTTTTTTTGTTTATCTTGGATTTTTTTGGCTTCTCTAGATCACATTCTTAGGGGATTTAATCAATTTAGTTTTTTTTACAACATCACTCTGCTTTCTACGAATTGAGATCCTGTTTATCACACGACTTCTACGATGACGTCTCAACAAGATATTTATGCTGCGGGTACTGAGAATCGTCCACCCGTGCTTACCAAGGAGAACTACACTACATGGGCTAGTCGTCTCCTTCGTTATGCAAAATGTAAACCTTTGGGCAAGTTGATTGTCAACTCGATTCAAAAAGGTCCATATGTTAGAAGAACAATTCTTGTTCCTGGGGATCCTACGAATGCTAACCCAGTGGCTTACTCTAGTCATGAACAACCGGATGAAGAATTAACTGAAGTTGAATCCAAACAACTCGATGCCGATGATCAATCAATTCAATTCATTCTCATGGGACTTCCTGAAGATGTTTATGCTGTTGTCGTTCGTTGTGAAACCGCACACGAGATGTGGCTTATGATTTAGAAAATGATGAAGGGGAGTGAAATCGGTTTACAAGAAAAGGAAACTAAGTTGCTTCGTGAATGGGAGAAATTTAGATCTACTGAAGGGGAACAAATTGAACATTACTATCATCGGTTTTCAACCCTCATGAATCATCTTAGAAGAAACAAACATAAACCTGAACAAATTGCTGTAAACATCAAATTTCTTGATAATCTTCCTTTTGAATGGTCACGATATGTCACTCTTGTCAATCAACCCAAGGATCTTCATGTCGTGGACTACACTCAAGTATATGATTATTTGAAGATGAATCAAGATGAAGCTAACAAAGTTAGGGCTAAAAGACGTGCCAAGACACAAGATCCATTGGCTTTTATGGCAAACTCTCCATCATCTATGTCATATCCCATGGTACCCTACCATCAACCGTCATCAAGTAACTTCATGCCACAACAACTCAACTCTTATGGATATCAACCTACTGCTGCTGTGAATTACTTACAACAACCCATTGCCTGTTTTGATGACATCATCAATCCTACTCATGCGAATAATACTGGTCTTGCACTTCTCGCAAAGGCATTCAAATTTACCATTAACCCCACCAACAACAATAAGAGAATCTCCTCGAACACTAGAAATAGGCAGATTGCTCAACCTTTCATGAATGTGAATCAAGATCGCCAATTGGTAGCTGCTGGGAACACGGGGACACAATATGGTAAGAATGTTGGGAATGCAGGAAATCAGTATGGACAAATCCGTGGTCAGAATCCGGATGTTCTAAATGCGGGTAATCAGAATGGGTTAATAGTTGTGCCAGCGGTTGGTAATCAGATGGGAAACATTGTGGCTGCAAGGGCTGAGAATAATGGTACGGGAAATGGAAACATCAATCGTCAGGTTCAGTGCTACAACTGTAGGGGATTTGGTCATTATGCTCGAGATTGCACAACCAAAAAGAAGAGGGATGCTGCTTATCTTCAGACTCAGCTTCTCATAGCACAAAAGGAAGAGGCAGAGATTACACTTCAAGCTGAGGAATTTGATCTTATGGCTTCTGCTGCAAAATATGACTAGGAAGAAGAGGTGAATGCCAACTATATCTTGATGGCTAACCTAAAGCAAGCATCTACCTCAGGAATGCATGTTGACAGAGCTCCCGTTTATGATTCAGACGGTCCCTCTAAGGTACATCTACATTTTGATGATAATGATATATACAATACGTCTAATCCGGGGGAGGAGTATACTGAGATGCTTGAGCCCTACATTGAGACACACGGGGATCAAACGAATAATATTAATATTATTTCGAATGAGCCCAGTGTGGACCTTAGTGTGGATCAAGTTGCCCACCCTACAACCCTTTCTGATGAGACACATGCGTATTATAAATCTCTATTTGATAAGCTTGCTAAGGATGTCGATCATGCTACGGTGGTTAATAATAAGTTTAGAGAAACTAATGCCAAATTGACCACTGAGCTTGCGGGATATAAGGAACGGGAGAAATGTTTTGAAATTCATCAGGCTAAAATTAATGAACTTGAACAAGCTCATGCTACATCGGTTTATCAAGAAAAATGCACAACTAAGAAGTTAAATGCCTTACATTTAAGTAGTGCTAAAAAGATAAGCGAATTGAATGATGAAATCACTTCTCTTAATAAACAGCTTTCAACTAAAAAATCTATTATTTTGGAGTTAAAAGAAGAACGGAAAAAGATGAAACATGATTTCAAAATTCGAGAAGATGGGCTTCTTGAGGATTTTTGCAAAGCTCCGGATAGGATTAGAGAATTAGACAACCTTTTAGTAAAACGTGGCCAATCTATGCAGACGATAAATATGCTTGCACCAAAAGTGAATGAGATAAATTATACTCGATACAAATTGGCTTTAGGTTGTCCTCTCTCCCCTAATCTCGGATATCTTAAGAAAGTTCAGGCCACTAATGAAACCTTATATAATGGTAGTGTGCTCTTGTCAGATGAGCATGATCCTCCTAGTGTGCATGATTCCGAGGAAACTACTGAACTTGTAGTAGAGACTCGTTTAAGAATGAAAAAGCTTGATAAAGAAGTGACACCCGTTTATTATCCAAAAGTTAATCCTCCAACTATTTTTGTTCGGTCGAAAACGAGTACTGAAATGCTTTTACTTACAAGTGAGGAATTGTCTGATGACCCCTTAAACCGAGTATCACACGCCGATTTTTAAACGAGCTTAAAGATAACTTTGTCATCCTTAAACGTGTTGTTAATTCCAAAATCACTGGAGGAAATTTTACATCACCTGTTTAGATTGAGGTTCAGAAAATTCTTCAAAACGATATTAATCCGATTATTAGTCAAGTTGATGCTCAGTTAGGCAATTTGGAAATCGCTTTTCTAAAATAATTTGCCAACTTTGTTGAAGACTTCAAATATTTGGCGAAGGAAGCTGATGAATCTCTTGATAAAATCAAAGTTTTGGAAAACGATCTTGAACGCCTCTCTAAAGCACGTGATTCTAGTGATAGTAACCCTGTTGAGTTAAGTACCTCTGTGTCGAATAATGAAAACCTCCAAACTGAGCTTGATCTTATAAAAGAGAAAATGAAATCTTATGTCATTAAAAAGGATAAAGAATTCACCGATCTTTAGAATAAATTTGTCAAAAAATGTGATGAATGCAAATATGACAAGATTTCATATGAAAAAGCTTACAATGAAATGCAACAAACTATCGCACAGTTGCAGGCTCAGTTAGGAGGGATTAAGGAAAATAATTTGGCCTCTTTATGGTTAGAAAGTTCCAGTGAAGGAAATGCTCAGAAGCTTAAGGCTAAGATTGCAGATTTAGAATCTGTTGTTGTTTCATATAAGCGGGTTGTTGAACAAAGTAAGTCTGTTTATCAGCAACTTATTGATAAAATCTGTGAGAACTGTAAGTTAAAGGCCTTGTTAAAAGATAACACTTCTGAACCTAGATCGATTGTGGATACGATGATTCAGAAACCAGCAACCTCGGGACCCACTCGCATTGTTGTAACACCGTTTCCCAAGGCTGCTGGAATAAGAGCTGTTGTTATTACCCCAGGAATGTTTCGCGTTAGACCTTCCTCTCAAACTAGGGTAGATATCTTTGTGCCTAGTAATACTTAGCTTTTGGCTAAGTATAAAATCTTATCGTCCGATCTCTTCGAATTGACTATTGGTTAAGAGTGCGACTCAATTGTTTTTGGTGGAATAATAAATGGATGGTTTGATTATCTATTTTAAACTAAAAGCAAGTATGAAAATGTCGTTGAGTAAATTAAAGCTTTTAAAAATTTAAAGGAAAAGTTATTTAGATAAACACTTAAAACATAAAACTTAAAAACATGTTCTATCGGAATGTATCAAAATGAAAGCCATCAGAATAATCAAATGTAAAGCTGTCGGAATGTTAATTTGAATACCCATCGGAATGTCAAAGTCAATTCTGTCGGAATATGGTTCTGTCACAAAGTTCAAATCGGAATGCGAGTAAACACTTCAGTCGCAATGTGCATCTATCGGAATATGACCAACCTATCGGAATGTAGCTGACAAAATTTTGGCAGAGTTTCGATTCAAAGTAACCTTATCACCCGTCGGAATATGCGATCGCAATGAGCGATCGCAATCCCAGATCGGAATAAGGGGTAAGTGCCAAGCTATCGCAAAGTAAAACCCTCTATGGGTTATTGCGGTACAATCAGGTAACCGTCGGAATGATGTAGTCCCCAATATTGCGAAGGATCATGAAACAATCCGAAAATGATGGTAAGCTAAAATTTCAATAAGCACATACAATAAGCTACCTTAATCAAATCTTAAACAACTTAATAAGCTAAAATTCGACAACTTTTAAAACAAGAAAAATCATTAACTTTATAAAAGAAACTTTTGAAAAGATTAAACCTTATGAGAATCCGAAAAGCAAATAGCTAAAACGTGAAATAAGCCAATAAGCACAAAGAGCTTATAGCCTAATCCGTATGAAGCTTATGTAGTAAAGTAAATCAAGAAAGAAAATCAATCCGTATGAAGAATGTTTTTCGGATCAAGAACTAAAGTAAATCAAGAAATGAAGAAAAAGATTAATGAACAAAAGCTTAACTTTTAACTTGATTGATGAAATCCAAATACACAAAGCTTAAACTTGAAAGATTAAAAGAAAGAAAAGATGAAAAACTTAGTGAGAGAAAGTTGGGAACTTTCTCTCTCTAAAAACTAGAAGGGAAAAATGAAAATTAAAACTAGCTAAAAACCTCCCTCCTAATGTGATTAGGAGGGTATTTATAGGGAAAATGGGGAGTGCATGTGTGGTGTGCTTCCTTCTTTATTTTCTTCTCGACTCGATTTAATTCTTTGTCTTTTCTTGACGTCGTCTCGGGATTTGAACTTGTCTTAATAATTTTCTTCTTTAATTTAGACTTGTGTTCTTAGACTTCATTAAACTTCCGTCTTTAGACTTTTTCTTCGATGAATCTTCAGAATAGGTCTTGGACATCCGTTCTTTAAGCACTCTTGATCTATTGACTTCGTCTTTTCTCGTTTTTCTTCGATAAAAGCCTGTGAAAGCCCATGTTTTCTTCCTTTTTCATCTTTTGGTCCTAAAACACAATAAAAACACAAGCCACACATAATTCCGACTTTTACGACATAAATTACACGTTTTGGTCTTGTTATTATTGGAAATAAGCGGTAAAAGGATAAGTGTTTTCACACTTATTAAATCCCCTACACTTGACCATTGCAATGCCCTCATGCAATGTATTAATTTTAGAGCACGGTTTACATTTTCCATCATAAATAACCCACCTTGGCTAATATTGAGTATAATGCAGTTCGTTTTTTCTCAGTTCTTGCTAATAGAAAGTCCAACCAATATCGGGTTTTTAATTGTTCTTGGTTGTTAAGCTTGCTTGGTTAATCTATTTGCTAATTCGACAAATGCTTGCAAAACGGAAAAAATATTACCTACATATATGTAAAACAAATTGCAAATACCACGTTTTTATTCAATTAAATCTCAAAATGTAAAATATGAAACTAAAGGGACTGAAATTGTAAATTCTATGAAAAATAAATGCTTGAAATGTAAACTCTAACAATTATAGGGACTAAAAGATGCAAAACAGTAAACTACAAGGATCAAATATGCAACAACTATAACAAACTAGCCAAAATTGCAACAAACTAACAAAATGCTAACTGAATTTAAACAACTTCCAAACTATAGGGACTAAAATAATGCAAACCCTAAAAACATGAAGATTAGCCAAATTTAAACGCTGACAGAACTTTAGGGACCAAAGTGCAATTTTCAAATCTTTTTAAGCAAAAATGGGACAAGATAGAAAATAAGCTCGTTTGAGCTTAATACTCAACCAAATTTGATGAAACAAATTGCAAAACTCTTGAAATCTCAATTAAGCTACGTGTGTCCAAGGAAACTTGCTAAATATGAGAAATAAGCAAATGAGTGCTTATCAATAAGCACAAATTAAGCTATAGCCAAATCTAATCAGTCACAACTTGATTTTTCTATTAACACTGATTAAGCAACTGATTTAAAGAATGGGAAATCAAACCAGAACGTTTTTCATCCAGAAATAAGCTCTAAAACTGAATTAAGCTAAAATTGAGCTTATGTTGACCAAGCGTTGACCAGCTTTTTTCAAAAAGCTAATTTTCTCAAAAATCAAGTAACTCAACTACTTAAATGGATTTGTGAAGAAAAATGAGCATGTTAATGAAGAGAAAAAGGAGATACAGATTTTCAGAATCCAAGTTACAGAAACTTGAGCTAAGTCTTCATATCTGATTTTTGCTTATTCCTAAGTGCTTATTGAAAACTGTATAGAATCCTTTTAGAATCTAATTCTTTATGATGTAAGCTAAGACTGAGAACAAATTTGGTGAAATTTGATCTAGAAATGAATGAGTTCTAACAATTAAAAATGACAAGTTCTTAAAACCAAAGCTGAATGAAAACTGACCCAAACTATTTAAGTGCCATTTGCCTGTTTGACTATCTAAATGACTTGTAAATGACTGAAAACTCTTTTATACTACTTATTAACTACAAATCAACTCTAAAATTCCAAAACTCAAATCTTGAAAACTCTTTTTAAGCTAGTTCCAAACACTCCTTTAACTGATTGTTCAAACTTATTACAAATACTTTTTAAGTTCTGAATTAAGCTGACTCAAAAGATATAGCAGTCTAAACTCAATGATCCAAATGAAAAGTAATAGAGCTCAATGCACTCAATTAACTCTACTAGAACTACAAACCAATTACAAGACTAAAAGTGACTGAATCAATGCAGTTAGCTAGAATATAATCCAAATCAAAGAACAAGTAACAGGATTAAACTACTAACACTCTAAGATCTAACAAAAAGCAACTACAAGCAACTTTTATCAAGCAGCCATCAAGATTACTCTAGGAAAGAAAGCATGCAGTTAACTGTTGAGTAGAACAAAAATCAGGAAATTTAAAACCTATTGTAGTTATCCTTTGAGAAGAAGAGGAGCGCTGAGCTCTCTTACCCTAGTGATAACCACCACCTTATCACTAGAAATCAATCAACCAACAATAACTGCTATCTAATCAATAGGAATCATCAATCTGCTTGAACATCTTCAAAAACTATGGAAATGACTGAATTCTGATCAAACAGCAATCAAACTCCTTCAATGTCAGTTATGATCCATCAATGATCATAACAAACACTTAACAGCAACAACAGTATCCAAATGCAGCAAGAATAGAACTGGAATGATAAGAACAGTTTTGGCGGGAAAGCTTGAATTCAAAATTCATTAATGGAAAAACGGTTACAAGGTTTGTTAGAAGCTAGTAACTAACTAACTAACTCAAGAGTTTGTCAGACTCTTGAGTAGCTAGGGTAAAATTGAGGGAAAAAGGAAAGGAAATGAAGAACTATGTGTTTTTACAAATTTAATCTACAAGTGAAAATGAAAGCTAATCCAGCTATTTATAGACAAGAAGGAAGAGTTTGTTGGGGTTGGTGACGTGTCAGAACCAATCCCAGCTTGCCACATGGAGAATTCTGCATATTGCACTTTGAAGGTATGAACAAGGAATTGGGGTTTTCTTCATTGATGGATTTCATGTTAATTGATTTGCACCGTTGTGTTTATCTCTTCAAAACGATCAATTTTGATGTTGAACACTTTCCATGAAATTGCTTGTAGCTAAAACGCGATCCTGGTAAATTTTCCTGTGAAGAAGATGACACGTGTAAGCATTTGATTGGTTGAAAATCAGTCACACGGATTGCACTGTTAGGATTGGGTAATAAATGTGAGGCGGCTGAGTGGATATTAATTATTCAATCCGTGTGCTTCCTTTTCTTTCTTCTCATTGGCTGAATTCCTTGTCACATGGATCAAACTTGGATAACTTTCAAAAGTTGGCAGAACAAGTCCTTGTACTTGGCAGATTATTGTTTTAAGCTAGAATCTTCATTCTTTTGACATATTTGGTCCTTCAACTTTCATTCTTTGAACAAAATGGTCCTTTGACTGAGTTGACTTGAGAGTTGACCAAGTTTGACTTGAATCTTGACTTTTTACAATATTTGCACTTTTAGTCCTTCAACTTTGATAACTTGTCAAGATAGGTCCTTGTACTTCAAAGTCTTGTCACTTTTGATCCTCTTTTGTCTTTTTCATCCATTTGAGCTTGATTTTTCCTTGTTTGCTTGGAAATGTATCCTTTTACCTACACAAGTGTACACAAACACAAACATACCACATAACACTGTTTTTGCCAAATAAATTGGTATTTTGCTTCATGTTTTAGGGTTATTTGTTATTAAAAGGATATGAGTTTAAGCTCATATCAAATTCCCCTACACTTGAACATTGTCATGTCCTCATGCAATATTATATATTAAAGCTCAAATTTACATTTCCCTCATAATTAATCCAACTTGGCCATATGAGATGCATCTACACTACTCTAAACTAAATGATGCATTATTTTGATTTTTAATAATGCAATGAACAAAATACAATTCTATTTATATCTTTTTTGATTTTTCTTGAAATGGTTTTGATGGAAATAACTCATAAAGAATTCAATGGCTTAGATTAGGGCTTGGGTACCATGGACATTTATCACCCTCAAGTTTCACTTTCCCCATACCAAGCTTAAAAATGGAATCATTGTATTCACAAATAAAAAGTGCATCAACTTATTCATGACAATTAAATGTGGAACCGGTTATTATTTGAGCAAATTGCTTGAAGGCAAATTTGTCATTATTCAAGTGTGAAATATAAGAAGTGTAAAATCCAAAAATAAGGAAGCACGGTTTTAATCCTAAGTAATCTTCTCATCCATTACTTGAAAAACCGCTCACAATTAATACAAGTCCGTTTCAAGAGTAATAAGTCATTCGCCTTATGTGTAAAATCCTCATGTCATGCTTTCATAAGTAGCTACACACTCGCTAAGGAAAGAAAAATAAAACTCACACAATAATTTACATCCGCCATCTTTTTGAGACTTTGGATCTTCAACCCCGCAACCCGTCAAGGTAATATTGGATTGGAGCAATCTATTGAATCCCCGCAACCCGTCAAGGTAATATTGGAACTCAATAGTCACTATAATTAACACCACACTGCCCCTCTTGGGAGTCTTGCATTATTTTTTTTTCTTTTTTTTTTTTTTTCTAGCCACTCATTTTTTTTCATAAGCCGCTCTTATTTTTCTTTATTCCTCACAAAGAAATTTGAAAAGAATAAAAGGAAAAACACCCGCTAAATATTGAGCATGACATAAGTCTAGTACACATAAAACGTGCTAACTTAGAATCTTAAGACGTACTCATATCAACCATAAATGATAGGTCAAAAATGCATAAGAGATTACAAACCAACTAAAACCGTACTTGATTATTTATTAGCAATTATATACATGCGAAGAAAATAGAGGTAAAGAAGAGAAGGGTTTAGCCACAAGTAATTGCCATGAAGTCTATCTAGCCCTTTTACACTTGCTTCAACTCTATCATTTCCCATTCTCCACAAATTTAAAAGTTCAAATAATGAAATTGGTGGATGCTTAGCCTAATAGACAAATGAAGGACTACATGGTTAAAGATACTAGCTAGAGAGTGCTAAAATAAGCAAACTCGGGTTGAGTCAAAATATCCATGGCGGGCCTAATATGTCAAAGAAGTCTAAACTTGTTAAAACCATGTTTTATTATAATTTTTTTTTCTTTTTATATATTTTGATGAAAAAAAAAGAATATATACAATGCAAATGTGATATGCAAAATGAAAAATGATTGATGCAAAATATGAATGCATATTTTGGTGGCCAAAGTAGATCAAAAATTTGAAAAATGTTTGAAAATCCAATTTTCCATGTTATCATGCAAGACAATGACAAGTTCTAGGTAAGGTCACTTCGATAGAAGACCCCCCTACACTTAAGCTAAACATTGTCCTCAATGTTTAAGAGCATGGAAGTGTAAAAACTTCCCCTACACTTATGACAAGGAATAGACTTTGCTTAACCCAAGTTAAGGAAAGGACAACTATTAGTGAAATCATGTTAAAGCACAAGGTGTCAATGAAAATTCACTAAAGTAACGAAGTGAACCGGATACAAGGGCCTCCTCCATAAGCTCCAAAGCATGAGATGAGTGAGCCACCCTACAAACAATCATGAAGACAAAAGAAGGTCTCCCCTACACTTATCTCCAAGTCTAAGCTTTTATTTCTAACCTACAACACTCTAAACCTAGTTATACGATGCTTGAGTTAATGAGTCTCTAGCTCGACTCGTCCCTCAATGAATTAATTCATGGGGAAAATGGGGACCTCTTGGACCATTTCAACGGAAATGTCCTCCCCAAAGTAATGTTTAACACGGTGACCATTCACTTTAAAATTTGGACCATCGGGTTGGGACAACTCAAGAGTTCCATATGGAAACACTTGAGCAATAGTGAATGGACCGGACCATCTCGACTTAAGCTTGCCCGCAAAAAGCTTCAATCTTGAGTTAAAGAGGAGAACCGGCTCTCCAACTTTGAACTCACGATTCTTGATATTAGCATCATGCAATTTCTTAGTCTTTTCCTTGTAAAGCAAAGAATTCTCATAGGCATTGGCTCTCAACTCATCCATCTCGTTGAGTTGATCTTTCCTATGTGAACCGGCTTGGTTTAAATCAAAGTTAGCCCACTTGAGAGCCCAAGATGCCTTATGTGCTAACTCAAATGGGAGGTGGCACGCTTTTCCATAGACAAGCCTATAAGGAGTACAACCAATTGGTGTTTTAAAAGCCGTCCTAAACGCCCACAAAGCATCATCAAGCTTATCCGACCAAGAAGCTCGATGTTCTCCCACCGTTCTCTCTAAAATTCTCTTTAAACCACAATTTGTGACCTCGGTTTGACCATTTGTTTGAGGGTGATACGCGGTAGAAAGTCTATGATTCACTCCATATTTCTTCATAACTCTCGTGAATTGATCATTACAAAAGTGCGTACCACGATCACTTATGATGGCCCGAGGTACACCAAATCTAGCAAACAATTGTTTCAAGAACTTTACAACCACTCTAGCATCATTAGTAGGTAAGGCTTTAGCTTCCACCCACTTGGACACATAATCCACCGCCACAAGTATATACTTGTTTCCCTTAGAGGATGGAAAAGGTCCCATGAAATCTATTCCCCATACATCAAATATCTCACACTCTTGGATAAAATTTTGTGGCATCTCATCACGTTGTGTAATTTTTCCTTGTCTTTGACAAACATCACAAAATTTCACCATCTCTTGGGCATCCTTGTAAATGGAAGGCCAATAGTAACCCGAATCAAAGACTTTCTTGGCGGTGTAGTTAGGCCCAAAATGTCCACCCGTAGGTCCTTTATGACATGCCTCTAAGATCTTAAATGCCTCGGGCCCATCTACACACCGTCTAATGATTTGGTCCGCACATTGCCTAAAAAGATATGGATCATCCCAAAAGTAATACTTAACTTCCTTAAGAAACTTTTTCTTTTGTTGGTAAGTAAGACCCTCAATAAGCACATTGCCCACAAGATAGTTTGCGATATCCGCAAACCAAGGTGTGGCATCCTCTTGGGAAGAGATAGACATGAGCTCCTCTAATGGAAAAGATTCATTGATTTCTTGATGTGGGAAATCTCCTTGAAAAGGATGCTCAAGTCTACTCAAATAATCCGCCGCTAAATTCTCGGCCCCTTTCTTATCACGAATCTCTATCTTAAACTCTTGAAGCAACAAAACCCATCTCAAAAGCCTAGGCTTAGCATCTTGTTTTGTCATAAGATACTTGAGAGCGGAATGATCCGTATACACTATGGTTTTGGAAAGCACAAGATATGGTCGAAACTTCTCAAAAGCATATACTATAGCAAGCAACTCTTTTTCCGTGGTAGTGTAATGAAGTTGTGCACCGGTCATGGTTTTACTCGCATAGTGTATAGGTTGAAAATGCTTATTAACTCTTTGTCCTAAGACGGACCCCACCGCATAATCACTAGCGTCACACATAAGCTCAAAAGGTAATTCCCAATTTGGAGAGACCAAAACGGGAGCCTTAGTCAATTTTTCCTTAAGAGTCTCAAAAGAGTCTAAACAAGCTTGGTCAAAAATGAAAGGAGCCTCTTTCTCCAAGAGGTGAGTCATCGGTCTATCTATCTTAGAAAAATCTTGTATAAAGCGCCTATAAAATCCCGCATGACCTAAGAAACTCCTCACACCTTTAACCGAGGTGGGTGGGGGAAGCTTAGCAATCACATCAATTTTAGCTCTATCAACTTCTAATCCCTTATTGGATATCTTGTGTCCTAAAACAATTCCTTCTTTCACCATAAAGTGACATTTCTCCCAATTAAGCACCAAACGTGTTTCCTCACAACGCTTAAGCATTCTCTCAAGATTGGTGAGACATGAGCTAAAGGAGTTTCCAAATACGGAAAAGTCATCCATAAAAACCTCCATGGTTTGCTCTATCATGTCATGGAAAATCGCCATCATGCACCTTTGAAACGTCCCCGGTGCATTACATAGGCCAAAAGGCATCCTCTTATAAGCAAATGTACCGTAGGGACAAGTGAATGTGGTATTTTCTTGATCCTTAGGGTCACTAGGTATTTGAAAATAACCCGAAAAGCCATCAAGAAAACAATAGTACTCATTTCCCGCTAAGCGTTCAAGCATTTGATCCATAAAGGGAAGCGGGAAATGGTCTTTCCTAGTTGCCTCATTGAGTTTTCTATAATCAATGCAAACTCTCCAACCGGTCACAAGTCTCGTGGGAATAAGCTCATTATTCTCATTAGGCACCACGGTGATTCCACCCTTCTTTGGAACACAATGAACCGGGCTAACCCATGGAGAGTCGGAAATGGGGTAAATCATACCCGCATCTAAGAGTTTAATCACTTCCTTCTTAATAACCTCATGGATTTTTGGGTTAACTCTCCTTTGGTTTTGAATGGCGGGTTTATAGTCATCCTCCATAAGGATTTTGTGAGTACAAAAATGTGGATCAATTCCCCTTATGTCGGATATTTTCCATGCTAAAGCTTTCTTATGTTTCTTAAGAACTTCAATAAGTTGCTCTTTCTCATCTTCTTTCAACTCTTTAGCAATAATCACCGGTAATTGGTCTTTTCCTTCTAAGAAAGCATATTCTAAGTGGGATGGAAGTTCCTTAAGTTCAATGGGAGGTGGACTCTCTATGGAAGGTTTAATTATAGAAGGTTCCTCAATGGTAATCTCTTGTGGAATAGAAGAAGGAATAGGGTTCTCATTGAGCAACTTTTGGATTGTAAGAATATCTTCTTCCCAATTTATGGGAGAATCATCATCACCAAGAAAGTTGGACTCAAATTCCTCCAAGAGGAAATCACTCTCTCCAAAAGGTGTTAAATAGGGAGCAATTGAGGCCACGGTTTCAACATGGGGTATCTCATTAATAGCACTCTTACAAGCATCATGAAAGTGTTCATTACACACTTCATCAAGCACATCCACAATGTTAATAGTCTCACAAGGTCTAGACTCCTTAACCTCTTTTCTATCACAAACTTTCCCTAACTTAAACACCACTCTCTCATCTTCTACTCTCATAATTAATTCTCCTTCCGCCACATCTATCAAGGTACGACCCGTTCTCAAAAACGGTCTACCAACAATCAAAGGAACTCTAGGATCCATATCATAATCGACCACAACAAAGTCGGCCGGAAAGGTAAACTTATCCACACCTACAAACACATCTTCCGCTATACCTACGGGGTGAGCTATGGTTCGGTTGGCTAGTTCAAGAGTCATCCTAGTGGGAGTGAGCTCGGGAAGAGATAGTTGTTTCCAAACCGATAAAGGCATGAGATTTATGCTTGCCCCTAGATCCGCCAAAGCCATGCAATTTTCAACACCGGGAAAATTACAAGGTATCAAGAAGCGCCCCGGATCTCCAAGTTTTGTTGGTAAGGTTTTAAGTAACACCGCGGAACAATTTTCATTAAGGGATGTGTTGGGCAAATCAACCAATTTTTCTTTGTTTGAGAGCAAATCCTTGAACATCTTAGCAAACTTCGGCATATAAGCAAGAGCTTCCGCAAAGGATATGTTGATGTTGAGTTGCTTGAACATCCCTAAGAAATTGGAGACTTGGATGTCATCCTTGTTCTTTAACTTGTCCTTTTTCAACCTTGAAGGATATGGAAGAGTAAGCTTTGGTGTAGGTGGAATAGGTGTTGTGGTGGAAGATTTGTCTTTGTTAGCTTCTTCATTGGGAAGTGTGGAAGGTAAAGGAGAAGTATGAGGTGGTTGAGAAGGTGTATTTGAGTGAATAGGAGCATTTTGAGGAGGTGGAGTAGAAGTAGAAGGCTTGTCACAAGTAGGAGCACAAGTGGGTTGAACAAGAGTAGGTTTAGGAGGTGAAGGATCCTTTGTTGTTGTTCCACTCCTTGTTGTAATAGCGTTGACATTAGCTCTAGGGTTTGTTTGTGTGTTAGAAGGTAAAGCCCCTTGTGGTCTTTGATTTAATGCCATTAAAACCCTATTGGTTTGTTCCTCCAATGTACGTTTCATTTGGTCATTCATTCTCTTCTCAATTTCACGCATTTTCTTGTCAACATACTCTTGAGTCTCTTGCATCCCATATCCTTGATTTGGACTTTGAGGGTAAGCTTGATTTGGTATTGGAGCATATGCTTGATTGGGAATAAATGGAAGTGGTTGATTAAATCCTTGTTGTGGTGGATAAAAGGTATTTGCTTGAGGTTGAAATTGATTGGGTGCCTTGTAGTTATTTCCTTGGTATGGTGGTCTTTGCCCTTGATTCCTTGCTAAAATTTGAGGAGGATTTTGTGGAATTTGGGTGGGTGGTTGGGGTGGGAAGCCGGGTGGAGTAAGGTAATTTTGGGATTTGTAAGAAAGGTTATTTGGATTGATATTAGGTTTGAAGTGTTCACGATGTTCCTCTTGGTAAGCATAGCATTCCCCTTGATACCCTTGCACCTTATCACATTGTTCATAAGAATGGGGACCTCCACAAGTAACACAAGAAATGGTGATGGCATTCACATTATTCGAGGAATTGTTCAATGTCATGCTCTTAAAATTTTGAAACATTTCTTGTTGTCTTTGCAAATTCCTTTCACTATCTCTATCCATCCTTTGAAAAATCGCTTCTTGAAACTTGAGGAGTTGGTTGTCACAAGGGATTTGAGAATTGTTTTGGATAACATGAACCCTTTCTTCAAATTGATTGTTTGTTTGAACCATTGCTTTAGTCTCAATGATGTCCACAGCCTCTTGGTATGTCTTAAGAAGAATATTCCCTCCCGCGGAAGCATTGAGTGAATCTTGGTGGTGAGCTTTAAGGCCATCATAAAAGAGACTTATTTGGTGAACTTGATCCAATCCATGATTAGGGCATCGCCTCAACAACTCACTATACTCTTCCCAAGCATCACTAAAGGATTGACTAGGTTTTTGTTGAAAGCTCATAATTAAAGTCCTCAAAGCCATAGTCTTTTGTGGAGGAAAGAACTTGTTCAAAAACTTAGTGGTGAAACCATCCCATGTGGTGATACTATCAGGTGGTTGGGTGTCTAACCAATGCTTAGCACTCCCCTCTAAGGAAAATGACACTAACATCAACCTAATGACCTCATGTGGAACCCCATTATGCTTAATGGTATTGCAAAGTGAAAGGAATCTCTTAAGGTGAGCATGAGGATCCTCATTGTGTTTACCAAGGAAAGGTGATAATGCAACCATATTGATCATAGATGTATGTAGCTCAAATGTGTTAGCGGGAAAGTCGGGAATCTTAATGGCACTAGAATATCCATGAATGTTGGATTGCATACGTTCATACAAAGTGCGATTATCAATAGCCATGGCTTCTTGTGGTGGTGACAAAGCACGATTCTCATGATCGGCTTGGTGAACGATGGTGGTCTTACTCTTTCTCTTTTTCTTCCTTTTCGGAGGAAGAGGTTGTACACCAATCGGTATTTGTGCACGCCCGCGAGTGATCATGCAACTCAATACGAGGAATGAGAGATAAGCTCTCGTGTGACTTTGAAGAGAAATGGATTATCCTCTTCGAGTTTCAATATTAAATATCCACAAGAAAATAACAATATATGTATTTACTACTTTGGGTGCAAGACCCTCAATGAAGCCTTCCTTCTTAGAATACTTACAAGTGAACGGGGGGTTAGGTGGCGCGAAGCACTTAAGTACCTATTGACCCTTAGATGGCATTTTATAGCACATCGCCTTTCTATTCACTTAAATGTTCGTATTCTTCGAATTGTTGCTTATTGAGAGTATTTATCTATTCTTGCTTTATTTTGTTTGATCGATACACGTGTCAAGGACCGGAACGCCCCTCAACACGGTGTATTGCCTCGGCAATACTTATGGAAGATATGTAGATTGATTGTTCTTATACGTACACGTATTTACTTATAATAATATATGGAAAATATTTTTGTATTTATGAGTTTTTAAGGGAAAATACTATATGTACATAAAAACCGAGAGAATCCAATAATATATATTTTTGGGTGCAATCTCTTAGGAAAAAGATTGCTTTTTGGATTTTTTTATTTTTTTGGTCAATTCTTTAGGAAAAGAATTGTTTTGTTAATTTTTTAGTTTTTATAAATTTTTATATTTTTGATTTTTTATTTGTTTTTGATTTATGATACGTAAAAATAACGTTCACAAAATGAACGGATCCCAAAAGCCAATAAAAACCGTCAATCGATAGTCTCTCGTGTAGTCAAAGAACCGACAGCGGCGCCATTTAATATTGAGTATAATGCAGTTCGTTTTTTCTCAGGTCTTGTTAATAGAAAGTCCAACCAATATCGGGTTTTTAATTGTTCTTGGTTGTTAAGCTTGCTTGGTTAATCTATTTGCTAATTCAACAAATGCTTGCAAAACGGAAAAAATATTACCTACATATATGTAAAACAAATTGCAAATACCACGTTTTTATTCAATTAAATCTCAAAATGTAAAATATGAAACTAAAGGGACTGAAATTGTAAATTCTATGAAAAATAAATGCTTGAAATGTAAACTCTAACAATTATAGGGACTAAAAGATGCAAAACAGTAAACTACAAGGATCAAATATGCAACAACTATAACAAACTAGCTAAAATTGCAACAAACTAACAAAATGCTAACTGAATTTAAACAACTTCCAAACTATAGGGACTAAAATAATGCAAACCCTAAAAACATGAAGATTAGCCAAATTTAAACGCTGACAGAACTTTAGGGACCAAAGTGCAATTTTCAAATCTTTTTAAGCAAAAATGGGACAAGATAGAAAATAAGCTCGTTTGAGCTTAATACTCAACCAAATTTGATGAAACAAATTGCAAAACTCTTGAAATCTCAATTAAGCTACGTGTGCCCAAGGAAACTTTCTAAAAATGAGAAATAAGCAAATGAGTGCTTATCAATAAGCACAAATTAAGCTATAGCCAAATCTAATCAGTCACAACTTGATTTTTCTATTAACACTGATTAAGCAACTGATTTAAAGAATGGGAAATCAAACCAGAACGTTTTTCATCCAGAAATAAGCTCTAAAACTGAATTAAGCTAAAATTGAGCTTATGTTGACCAAGCGTTGACCAGCTTTTTTCAAAAAGCTAATTTTCTCAAAAATCAAGTAACTCAACTACTTAAATGGATTTGTGAAGAAAAATGAGCATGTTAATGAAGAGAAAAAGGAGATACAGATTTTCAGAATCCAAGTTACAGAAACTTGAGCTAAGTCTTCATATCTGATTTTTGCTTATTCCTAAGTGCTTATTGAAAACTGTATAGAATCCTTTTAGAATCTAATTCTTTATGATGTAAGGTAAGACTGAGAACAAATTTGGTGAAATTTGATCTAGAAATGAATGAGTTCTAATCAATTAAAAATGACAAGTTCTTAAAACCAAAGCTGAATGAAAACTGACCCAAACTATTTAAGTGCCATTTGCCTGTTTGACTATCTAAATGACTTGTAAATGACTGAAAACTCTTTTATACTACTTATTAACTACAAATCAACTCTAAAATTCCAAAACTCAAATCTTGAAAACTCTTTTTAAGCTAGTTCCAAACACTCCTTTAACTGATTGTTCAAACTTATTACAAATACTTTTTAAGTTCTGAATTAAGCTGACTCAAAAGATATAGCAGTCTAAACTCAATGATCCAAATGAAAAGTAATAGAGCTCAATGCACTCAATTAACTCTACTAGAACTACAAACCAATTACAAGACTAAAAGTGACTGAATCAATGCAGTTAGCTAGAATATAATCCAAATCAAAGAACAAGTAACAGGATTAAACTACTAACACTCTAAGATCTAACAAAAAGCAACTACAAGCAACTTTTATCAAGCAGCCATCAAGATTACTCTAGGAAAGAAAGCATGCAGTTAACTGTTGAGTGGAACAAAAATCAGGAAATTTAAAACCTATTGTAGTTATCCTTTGAGAAGAAGAGGAGCGCTGAGCTCTCTTACCCTAGTGATAACCACCACCTTATCACTAGAAATCAATCAACCAACAATAACTGCTATCTAATCAATAGGAATCATCAATCTGCTTGAACATCTTCAAAAACTATGGAAATGACTGAATTCTGATCAAACAGCAATCAAACTCCTTCAATGTCAGTTATGATCCATCAATGATCATAACAAACACTTAACAGCAACAACAGTATCCAAATGCAGCAAGAATAGAACTGGAATGATAAGAACAGTTTTGGCGGGAAAGCTTGAATTCAAAATTCATTAATGGAAAAACGGTTACAAGGTTTGTTAGAAGCTAGTAACTAACTAACTAACTCAAGAGTTTGTCAGACTCTTGAGTAGCTAGGGTAAAATTGAGGGAAAAAGGAAAGGAAATTAAGAACTATGTGTTTTTACAAATTTAAGCTACAAGTGAAAATGAAAGCTAATCCAGCTATTTATAGACAAGAAGGAAGAGTTTGTTGGGGTTGGTGACGTGTCAGAACCAATCCCAGCTTGCCACATGGAGAATTCTGCATATTGCACTTTGAAGGTATGAACAAGGAATTGGGGTTTTCTTCATTGATGGATTTCATATTAATTGATTTGCACCGTTGTGTTTATCTCTTCAAAACGATCAATTTTGATGTTGAACACTTTCCATGAAATTGCTTGTAGCTAAAACGCGATCCTGGTAAATTTTCCTTTGAAGAAGATGACACGTGTAAGCATTTGATTGGTTGAAAATCAGTCACACGGATTGCACTGTTAGGATTGGGTAATAAATGTGAGGCGGCTGAGTGGATATTAATTATTCAATCCGTGTGCTTCCTTTTCTTTCTTCTCATTGGCTGAATTCCTTGTCACATGGATCAAACTTGGATAACTTTCAAAAGTTGGCAGAACAAGTCCTTGTACTTGACAGATTATTGTTTTAAGCTAGAATCTTCATTCTTTTGACATATTTGGTCCTTCAACTTTCATTCTTTGAACAAAATGGTCCTTTGACTGAGTTGACTTGAGAGTTGACCAAGTTTGACTTGAATCTTGACTTTTTACAATATTTGCACTTTTAGTCCTTCAACTTTGATAACTTGTCAAGATAGGTCCTTGTACTTCAAAGTCTTGTCACTTTTGATCCTCTTTTGTCTTTTTCATCCATTTGAGCTTGATTTTTCCTTGTTTGCTTGGAAATGTATCCTTTTACCTACACAAGTGTACACAAACACAAACATACCACATAACACTGTTTTTGCCAAATAAATTGGTATTTTGCTTCATGTTTTAGGGTTATTTGTTATTAAAAGGATATGAGTTTAAGCTCATATCAAATTCCCCTACACTTGAACATTGTCATGTCCTCATGCAATATTATATATTAAAGCTCAAATTTACATTTCCCTCATAATTAATCCAACTTGGCCATATGAGATGCATCTACACTACTCTAAACTAAATGATGCATTATTTTGATTTTTAATAATGCAATGAACAAAATACAATTCTATTTATATCTTTTTTGATTTTTCTTGAAATGGTTTTGATGGAAATAACTCATAAAGAATTCAATGGCTTAGATTAGGGCTTGGGTACCATGGACATTTATCACCCTCAAGTTTCACTTTCCCCATACCAAGCTTAAAAATGGAATCATTGTATTCACAAATAAAAAGTGCATCAACTTATTCATGACAATTAAATGTGGAACCGGTTATTATTTGAGCAAATTGCTTGAAGGCAAATTTGTCATTATTCAAGTGTGAAATATAAGAAGTGTAAAATCCAAAAATAAGGAAGCACGGTTTTAATCCTAAGTAATCTTCTCATCCATTACTTGAAAAACCGCTCACAATTAATACAAGTCCGTTTCAAGAGTAATAAGTCATTCGCCTTATGTGTAAAATCCTCATGTCATGCTTTCATAAGTAGCTACACACTCGCTAAGGAAAGAAAAATAAAACTCACACAATAATTTACATCCGCCATCTTTTTGAGACTTTGGATCTTCAACCCCGCAACCCGTCAAGGTAATATTGGATTGGAGCAATCTATTGAATCCCCGCAACCCGTCAAGGTAATATTGGAACTCAATAGTCACTATAATTAACACCACACTTCCCCTCTTGGGAGTCTTGCATTATTTTTTTTTTTTTTTTCTTTTTTTTTCTAGCCACTCATTTTTTTTCATAAGCCGCTCTTATTTTTCTTTATTCCTCACAAAGAAATTTGAAAAGAATAAAAGGAAAAACACCCGCTAAATATTGAGCATGACATAAGTCTAGTACACATAAAACGTGCTAACTTAGAATCTTAAGACGTACTCATATCAACCATAACTGATAGGTCAAAAATGCATAAGAGATTACAAACCAACTAAAATCGTACTTGATTATTTATTAACAGTTATATACATGCGAAGAAAATAGAGGTAAAGAAGAGAAGGGTTTAGCCACAAGTAATTACCATGAAGTCTATCTAGCCCTTTTACACTTGCTTCAACTCTATCATTTCCCATTCTCCACAAATTTAAAATTTCAAATAATGAAATTGGTGGATGCTTAGCCTAATAGACAAATGAAGGACTACATGGTTAAAGATACTAGCTAGAGAGTGCTAAAATAAGCAAACTCGGGTTGAGTCAAAATATCCATGGCGGGCCTAATATGTCAAAGAAGTCTAAACTTGTTAAAACCATGTTTTATTATAATTTTTTTTTCTTTTTATATATTTTGATGAAAAAAAAAAGAATATATACAATGCAAATGTGATATGCAAAATGAAAAATGATTGATGCAAAATATGAATGCATATTTTGGTGGCCAAAGTAGATCAAAAATTTGAAAAATGTTTGAAAATCCAATTTTCCATGTTATCATGCAAGACAATGACAAGTTCTAGGTAAGGTCACTTCGATAGAAGACCCCCCTACACTTAAGCTAAACATTGTCCTCAATGTTTAAGAGCATGGAAGTGTAAAAACTTCCCCTACACTTATGACAAGGAATAGACTTTGCTTAACCCAAGTTAAGGAAAGGACAACTATTAGTGAAATCATGTTAAAGCACAAGGTGTCAATGAAAATTCACTAAAGTAACGAAGTGAACCGGATACAAGGGCCTCCTCCATAAGCTCCAAAGCATGAGATGAGTGAGCCACCCTACAAACAATCATGAAGACAAAAGAAGGTCTCCCCTACACTTATCTCCAAGTCTAAGCTTTTATTTCTAACCTACAACACTCTAAACCTAGTTATACGATGCTTGAGTTAATGAGTCTCTAGCTCGACTCGTCCCTCAATGAATTAATTCATGGGGAAAATGGGGACCTCTTGGACCATTTCAACGGAAATGTCCTCCCCAAAGTAATGTTTAACACGGTGACCATTCACTTTAAAATTTGGACCATCGGGTTGGGACAACTCAAGAGTTCCATATGGAAACACTTGAGCAATAGTGAATGGACCAGACCATCTCGACTTAAGCTTGCCCGCAAAAAGCTTCAATCTTGAGTTAAAGAGGAGAACCGGCTCTCCAACTTTGAACTCACGATTCTTGATATTAGCATCATGCAATTTCTTAGTCTTTTCCTTGTAAAGCAAAGAATTCTCATAGGCATTGGCTCTCAACTCATCCATCTCGTTGAGTTGATCTTTCCTATGTGAACCGGCTTGGTTTAAATCAAAGTTAGCCCACTTGAGAGCCCAAGATGCCTTATGTTCTAACTCAAATGGGAGGTGGCACGCTTTTCCATAGACAAGCCTATAAGGAGTACAACCAATTGGTGTTTTAAAAGCCGTCCTAAACGCCCACAAAGCATCATCAAGCTTATCCGACCAAGAAGCTCGATGTTCTCCCACCGTTCTCTCTAAAATTCTCTTTAAACCACAATTTGTGACCTCGGTTTGACCATTTGTTTGAGGGTGATACGCGGTAGAAAGTCTATGATTCACTCCATATTTCTTCATAACTCTCGTGAATTGATCATTACAAAAGTGCGTACCACGATCACTTATGATGGCCCGAGGTACACCAAATCTAGCAAACAATTGTTTCAAGAACTTTACAACCACTCTAGCATCATTAGTAGGTAAGGCTTTAGCTTCCACCCACTTGGACACATAATCCACCGCCACAAGTATATACTTGTTTCCCTTAGAGGATGGAAAAGGTCCCATGAAATCTATTCCCCATACATCAAATATCTCACACTCTTGGATAAAATTTTGTGGCATCTCATCACGTTGTGTAATTTTTCCTTGTCTTTGACAAACATCACAAAATTTCACCATCTCTTGGGCATCCTTGTAAATGGAAGGCCAATAGTAACCCGAATCAAAGACTTTCTTGGCGGTGTAGTTAGGCCCAAAATGTCCACCCGTAGGTCCTTTATGACATGCCTCTAAGATCTTAAATGCCTCGGGCCCATCTACACACCGTCTAATGATTTGGTCCGCACATTGCCTAAAAAGATATGGATCATCCCAAAAGTAATACTTAACTTCCTTAAGAAACTTTTTCTTTTGTTGGTAAGTAAGACCCTCAATAAGCACATTGCCCACAAGATAGTTTGCGATATCCGCAAACCAAGGTGTGGCATCCTCTTGGGAAGAGATAGACATGAGCTCCTCTAATGGAAAAGATTCATTGATTTCTTGATGTGGGAAATCTCCTTGAAAAGGATGCTCAAGTCTACTCAAATAATCCGCCGCTAAATTCTCGGCCCCTTTCTTATCACGAATCTCTATCTTAAACTCTTGAAGCAACAAAACCCATCTCAAAAGCCTAGGCTTAGCATCTTGTTTTGTCATAAGATACTTGAGAGCGGAATGATCCGTATACACTATGGTTTTGGAAAGCACAAGATATGGTCGAAACTTCTCAAAAGCATATACTATAGCAAGCAACTCTTTTTCCGTGGTAGTGTAATGAAGTTGTGCACCGGTCATGGTTTTACTCGCATAGTGTATAGGTTGAAAATGCTTATTAACTCTTTGTCCTAAGACGGACCCCACCGCATAATCACTAGCGTCACACATAAGCTCAAAAGGTAATTCCCAATTTGGAGAGACCAAAACGGGAGCCTTAGTCAATTTTTCCTTAAGAGTCTCAAAAGAGTCTAAACAAGCTTGGTCAAAAATGAAAGGAGCCTCTTTCTCCAAGAGGTGAGTAATCGGTCTAGCTATCTTAGAAAAATCTTGTATAAAGCGCCTATAAAATCCCGCATGACCTAAGAAACTCCTCACACCTTTAACCGAGGTGGGTGGGGGAAGCTTAGCAATCACATCAATTTTAGCTCTATCAACTTCTAATCCCTTATTGGATATCTTGTGTCCTAAAACAATTCCTTCTTTCACCATAAAGTGACATTTCTCCCAATTAAGCACCAAACGTGTTTCCTCACAACGCTTAAGCATTCTCTCAAGATTGGTGAGACATGAGCTAAAGGAGTTTCCAAATACGGAAAAGTCATCCATAAAAACCTCCATGGTTTGCTCTATCATGTCATGGAAAATCGCCATCATGCACCTTTGAAACATCCCCGGTGCATTACATAGGCCAAAAGGCATCCTCTTATAAGCAAATGTACCGTACGGACAAGTGAATGTGGTCTTTTCTTGATCCTTAGGGTCACTAGGTATTTGAAAATAACCCGAAAAGCCATCAAGAAAACAATAGTACTCATTTCCCGCTAAGCGTTCAAGCATTTGATCCATAAAGGGAAGCGGGAAATGGTCTTTCCTAGTTGCCTCATTGAGTTTTCTATAATCAATGCAAACTCTCCAACCGGTCACAAGTCTCGTGGGAATAAGCTCATTATTCTCATTAGGCACCACGGTGATTCCACCCTTCTTTGGAACACAATGAACCGGGCTAACCCATGGAGAGTCGGAAATGGGGTAAATCATACCCGCATCTAAGAGTTTAATCACTTCCTTCTTAATAACCTCATGGATTTTTGGGTTAACTCTCCTTTGGTTTTGAATGGCGGGTTTAAAGTCATCCTCCATAAGGATTTTGTGAGTACAAAAATGTGGATCAATTCCCCTTATGTCGGATATTTTCCATGCTAAAGCTTTCTTATGTTTCTTAAGAACTTCAATAAGTTGCTCTTTCTCATCTTCTTTCAACTCTTTAGCAATAATCACCGGTAATTGGTCTTTTCCTTCTAAGAAAGCATATTCTAAGTGGGATGGAAGTTCCTTAAGTTCAATGGGAGGTGGACTCTCTATGGAAGGTTTAATTATAGAAGGTTCCTCAATGGTAATCTCTTGTGGAATAGAAGAAGGAATAGGGTTCTCATTGAGCAACTTTTGGATTGTAAGAATATCTTCTTCCCAATTTATGGGAGAATCATCATCACCAAGAAAGTTGGACTCAAATTCCTCCAAGAGGAAATCACTCTCTCCAAAAGGTGTTAAATAGGGAGCAATTGAGGCCACGGTTTCAACATGGGGTATCTCATTACTAGCACTCTTACAAGCATCATGAAAGTGTTCATTACACACTTCATCAAGCACATCCACAATGTTAATAGTCTCACAAGGTCTAGACTCCTTAACCTCTTTTCTATCACAAACTTTCCCTAACTTAAACACCACTCTCTCATCTTCTACTCTCATAATTAATTCTCCTTCCGCCACATCTATCAAGGTACGACCCGTTCTCAAAAACGGTCTACCAACAATCAAAGGAACTCTAGGATCCATATCATAATCGACCACAACAAAGTCGGCCGGAAAGGTAAACTTATCCACACCTACAAACACATCTTCCGCTATACCTACGGGGTGAGCTATGGTTCGGTTGGCTAGTTCAAGAGTCATCCTAGTGGGAGTGAGCTCGGGAAGAGATAGTTGTTTCCAAACCGATAAAGGCATGAGATTTATGCTTGCCCCTAGATCCGCCAAAGCCATGCAATTTTCAACACCGGGAAAATTACAAGGTATCAAGAAGCGCCCCGGATCTCCAAGTTTTGTTGGTAAGGTTTTAAGTAACACCGCGGAACAATTTTCATTAAGGGATGTGTTGGGCAAATCAACCAATTTTTCTTTGTTTGAGAGCAAATCCTTGAACATCTTAGCAAACTTCGGCATATAAGCAAGAGCTTCCGCAAAGGATATGTTGATGTTGAGTTGCTTGAACATCCTTAAGAAATTGGAGACTTGGATGTCATCCTATTTCTTTAACTTGTCCTTTTTCAACCTTGAAGGATATGGAAGAGTAAGCTTTGGTGTAGGTGGAATAGGTGTTGTGGTGGAAGATTTGTCTTTGTTAGCTTCTTCATTGGGAAGTGTGGAAGGTAAAGGAGAAGTATGAGGTGGTTGAGAAGGTGTATTTGAGTGAATAGGAGCATTTTGAGGAGGTGGAGTAGAAGTAGAAGGCTTGTCACAAGTAGGAGCACAAGTGGGTTGAACAAGAGTAGGTTTAGGAGGTGAAGGATCCTTTGTTGTTGTTCCACTCCTTGTTGTAATAGCGTTGACATTAGCTCTAGGGTTTGTTTGTGTGTTAGAAGGTAAAGCCCCTTGTGGTCTTTGATTTAATGCCATTAAAACCCTATTGGTTTGTTCCTCCAATGTACGTTTCATTTGGTCATTCATTCTCTTCTCAATTTCACGCATTTTCTTGTCAACATACTCTTGAGTCTCTTGCATCCCATATCCTTGATTTGGACTTTGAGGGTAAGCTTGATTTGGTATTGGAGCATATGCTTGATTGGGAATAAATGGAAGTGGTTGATTAAATCCTTGTTGTGGTGGATAAAAGGTATTTGCTTGAGGTTGAAATTGATTGGGTGCCTTGTAGTTATTTCCTTGGTATGGTGGTCTTTGCCCTTGATTCCTTGCTAAAATTTGAGGAGGATTTTGTGGAATTTGGGTGGGTGGTTGGGGTGGGAAGCCGGGTGGAGTAAGGTAATTTTGGGATTTGTAAGAAAGGTTATTTGGATTGATATTAGGTTTGAAGTGTTCACGATGTTCCTCTTGGTAAGCATAGCATTCCCCTTGATACCCTTGCACCTTATCACATTGTTCATAAGAATGGGGACCTCCACAAGTAACACAAGAAATGGTGATGGCATTCACATTATTCGAGGAATTGTTCAATGTCATGCTCTTAAAATTTTGAAACATTTCTTGTTGTCTTTGCAAATTCCTTTCACTATCTCTATCCATCCTTTGAAAAATCGCTTCTTGAAACTTGAGGAGTTGGTTGTCACAAGGGATTTGAGAATTGTTTTGGATAACATGAACCCTTTCTTCAAATTGATTGTTTGTTTGAACCATTGCTTTAGTCTCAATGATGTCCACAGCCTCTTGGTATGTCTTAAGAAGAATATTCCCTCCCGCGGAAGCATTGAGTGAATCTTGGTGGTGAGCTTTAAGGCCATCATAAAAGAGACTTATTTGGTGAACTTGATCCAATCCATGATTAGGGCATCGCCTCAACAACTCACTATACTCTTCCCAAGCATCACTAAAGGATTGACTAGGTTTTTGTTGAAAGATCATAATTAAAGTCCTCAAAGCCATAGTCTTTTGTGGAGGAAAGAACTTGTTCAAAAACTTAGTGGTGAAACCATCCCATGTGGTGATACTATCAGGTGGTTGGGTGTCTAACCAATGCTTAGCACTCCCCTCTAAGGAAAATGACACTAACATCAACCTAATGACCTCATGTGGAACCCCATTATGCTTAATGGTATTGCAAAGTGAAAGGAATCTCTTAAGGTGAGCATGAGGATCCTCATTGTGTTTACCAAGGAAAGGTGATAACGCAACCATATTGATCATAGATGTATGTAGCTCAAATGTGTTAGCGGGAAAGTCGGGAATCTTAATGGCACTAGAATATCCATGAATGTTGGATTGCATACGTTCATACAAAGTGTGATTATCAATAGCCATGGCTTCTTGTGGTGGTGACAAAGCACGATTCTCATGATCGGCTTGGTGAACGATGGTGGTCTTACTCTTTCTCTTTTTCTTCCTTTTCGGAGGAAGAGGTTGTACACCAATCGGTATTTGTGCACGCCCGCGAGTGAGCATGCAACTCAATACGAGGAATGAGAGATAAGCTCTCGTGTGACTTTGAAGAGAAATGGATTATCCTCTTCGAGTTTCAATATTAAATATCCACAAGAAAATAACAATATATGTATTTACTACTTTGGGTGCAAGACCCTCAATGAAGCCTTCCTTCTTAGAATACTTACAAGTGAACGGGGGGTTAGGTGGCGCGAAGCACTTAAGTACCTATTGACCCTTAGATGGCATTTTATAGCACATCGCCTTTCTATTCACTTAAATGTTCGTATTCTTCGAATTGTTGCTTATTGAGAGTATTTATCTATTCTTGCTTTATTTTGTTTGATCGATACACGTGTCAAGGACCGGAACGCCCCTCAACACGGTGTATTGCCTCGGCAATACTTATGGAAGATATGTAGATTGATTGTTCTTATACGTACACGTATTTACTTATAATAATATATGGAAAATATTTTTGTATTTATGAGTTTTTAAGGGAAAATACTATATGTACATAAAAACCGAGAGAATCCAATAATATATATTTTTGGGTGCAATCTCTTAGGAAAAAGATTGCTTTTTGGATTTTTTTATTTTTTTGGTCAATTCTTTAGGAAAAGAATTGTTTTGTTAATTTTTTAGTTTTTATAAATTTTTATATTTTTGATTTTTTATTTGTTTTTGATTTATGATACGTAAAAATAACGTTCACAAAATGAACGGATCCCAAAAGCCAATGAAAACCGTCAATCGATAGTCTCTCGTGTAGTCAAAGAACCGACAGCGGCGCCATTTAATATTGAGTATAATGCAGTTCGTTTTTTCTCAGGTCTTGTTAATAGAAAGTCCAACCAATATCGGGTTTTTAATTGTTCTTGGTTGTTAAGCTTGCTTGGTTAATCTATTTGCTAATTCAACAAATGCTTGCAAAACGGAAAAAATATTACCTACATATATGTAAAACAAATTGCAAATACCACGTTTTTATTCAATTAAATCTCAAAATGTAAAATATGAAACTAAAGGGACTGAAATTGTAAATTCTATGAAAAATAAATGCTTGAAATGTAAACTCTAACAATTATAGGGACTAAAAGATGCAAAACAGTAAACTACAAGGATCAAATATGCAACAACTATAACAAACTAGCCAAAATTGCAACAAACTAACAAAATGCTAACTGAATTTAAACAACTTCCAAACTATAGGGACTAAAATAATGCAAACCCTAAAAACATGAAGATTAGCCAAATTTAAACGCTGACAGAACTTTAGGGACCAAAGTGCAATTTTCAAATCTTTTTAAGCAAAAACGGGACAAGATAGAAAATAAGCTCGTTTGAGCTTAATACTCAACCAAATTTGATGAAACAAATTGCAAAACTCTTGAAATCTCAATTAAGCTACGTGTGTCCAAGGAAACTTGCTAAAAATGAGAAATAAGCAAATGAGTGCTTATCAATAAGCACAAATTAAGCTATAGCCAAATCTAATCAGTCACAACTTGATTTTTCTATTAACACTGATTAAGCAACTGATTTAAAGAATGGGAAATCAAACCAGAACGTTTTTCATCCAGAAATAAGCTCTAAAACTTAATTAAGCTAAAATTGAGCTTATGTTGACCAAGCGTTGACCAGCTTTTTTCAAAAAGCTAATTTTCTCAAAAATCAAGTAACTCAACTACTTAAATGGATTTGTGAAGAAAAATGAGCATGTTAATGAAGAGAAAAAGGAGATACAGATTTTCAGAATCCAAGTTACAGAAACTTGAGCTAAGTCTTCATATCTGATTTTTGCTTATTCCTAAGTGCTTATTGAAAACTGTATAGAATCCTTTTAGAATGTAATTCTTTATGATGTAAGCTAAGACTGAGAACAAATTTGGTGAAATTTGATCTAGAAATGAATGAGTTCTAATCAATTAAAAATGACAAGTTCTTAAAACCAAAGCTGAATGAAAACTGACCCAAACTATTTAAGTGCCATTTGCCTGTTTGACTATCTAAATGACTTGTAAATGACTGAAAACTCTTTTATACTACTTATTAACTACAAATCAACTCTAAAATTCCAAAACTCAAATCTTGAAAACTCTTTTTAAGCTAGTTCCAAACACTCCTTTAACTGATTGTTCAAACTTATTACAAATACTTTTTAAGTTCTGAATTAAGCTGACTCAAAAGATATAGCAGTCTAAACTCAATGATCCAAATGAAAAGTAATAGAGCTCAATGCACTCAATTAACTCTACTAGAACTACAAACCAATTACAAGACTAAAAGTGACTGAATCAATGCAGTTAGCTAGAATATAATCCAAATCAAAGAACAAGTAACAGGATTAAACTACTAACACTCTAAGATCTAACAAAAAGCAACTACAAGAAACTTTTATCAAGCAGCCATCAAGATTACTCTAGGAAAGAAAGCATGCAGTTAACTGTTGAGTGGAACAAAAATCAGGAAATTTAAAACCTATTGTAGTTATCCTTTGAGAAGAAGAGGAGCGATGAGCTCTCTTACCCTAGTGATAACCACCACCTTATCACTAGAAATCAATCAACCAACAATAACTGCTATCTAATCAATAGGAATCATCAATATGCTTGAACATCTTCAAAAACTATAGAAATGACTGAATTCTGATCAAACAGCAATCAAACTCCTTCAATGTCAGTTATGATCCATCAATGATCATAACAAACACTTAACAACAACAACAGTATCCAAATGCAGCAAGAATAGAACTGGAATGATAAGAACAGTTTTGGCGGGAAAGCTTGAATTCAAAATTCATTAATGGAAAAACGGTTACAAGGTTTGTTAGAAGCTAGTAACTAACTAACTAACTCAAGAGTTTGTCAGACTCTTGAGTAGCTAGGGTAAAATTGAGGGAAAAAGGAAAGGAAATGAAGAACTATGTGTTTTTACAAATTTAAGCTACAAGTGAAAATGAAAGCTAATCCAGCTATTTATAGACAAGAAGGAAGAGTTTGTTGGGGTTGGTGATGTGTCAGAACCAATCCCAGCTTGCCACGTGGAGAATTCTGCATATTGCACTTTGAAGGTATGAACAAGGAATTGGGGTTTTCTTCATTGATGGATTTCATGTTAATTGATTTGCACCGTTGTGTTTATCTCTTCAAAACGATCAATTTTGATGTTGAACACTTTCCATGAAATTGCTTGTAGCTAAAACGCGATCCTGGTAAATTTTCCTTTGAAGAAGATGACACGTGTAAGCATTTGATTGGTTGAAAATCAGTCACACGGATTGCACTGTTAGGATTGGGTAATAAATGTGAGGCGGCTGAGTGGATATTAATTATTCAATCCGTGTGCTTCCTTTTCTTTCTTCTCATTGGCTGAATTCCTTGTCACATGGATCAAACTTGGATAACTTTCAAAAGTTGGCAGAACAAGTCCTTGTACTTGGCAGATTATTGTTTTAAGCTAGAATCTTCATTCTTTTGACATATTTGGTCCTTCAACTTTCATTCTTTGAACAAAATGGTCCTTTGACTGAGTTGACTTGAGAGTTGACCAAGTTTGACTTAAATCTTGACTTTTTACAATATTTGCACTTTTAGTCCTTCAACTTTGATAACTTGTCAAGATAGGTCCTTGTACTTCAAAGTCTTGTCACTTTTGATCCTCTTTTGTCTTTTTCATCCATTTGAGCTTGATTTTTCCTTGTTTGCTTGGAAATGTATCCTTTTACCTACACAAGTGTACACAAACACAAACATACCACATAACACTGTTTTTGCCAAATAAATTGGTATTTTGCTTCATGTTTTAGGGTTATTTGTTATTAAAAGGATATGAGTTTAAGCTCATATCATTGGCCTTTATTAAATACTAAACATTAGGAAAAATAGAAATATATACAAAACAAGTACAGAAATCAAAAACTTACTTTAGGTTTTGGCTGCCATGAACGTTTATCATCCTCAAGTTTCAAGTTCCCCATACCAAGCTTAAAAACGAGATCATTGTTATTATAAGTTAGAAAACTAACATGGATTCATGTGGGCCAATTATTTTCTTAGACTCCCTTATTCCACGGTGTACCTCTTATATTTTACTTTTATCTTGAATGATCACGAGGATGCATTGTTTGACTCATTTCGATAGTTATTTAGGCCGAAAATAAAGTGGACGATTTAATCAATAGTTAGCTAAAGGACAAAATCTTTTAAAACTGCTTCTCGGGACCTCATAAAGTTCATATCTTGGCATAACTCGCTTCATGATTTGAGACCTTTCTCGGACCGATATTTGGCAGCGACTTCATACTTCAAATCTTTGAGAGACGTTCTTGAAATTATGGTCTTCTCTTCATAATAGGAATTTCTTCACTTGAAGTTTTGAGAGATTATTCTTCTTTGGACCACGACTTCTTCATTTTTCTCCAATCTTTATTTTGGGCTTTGATATACAACGATCCGCCTCCTTTTAGGACTTGGATCTATTTATCCTCATACCTTGTTAGGGCCTTTTTGGATAGACTTCTCCATGATCTCTTAGGGAGTATTTGCTTTTCGTCGTGTGTCTCGATCCTTCCTATTGATTTTTGATAAATGATTCTTCACATCACTTTTGGATCTTTAGCAACAAAATGTAGCCCTCATGCCTTGTTAGGGCCTTTTCGGACTCGCCAATCTTCGCATCCCGCTTCAATAAGTTATGCCTTGGCTATGAACAATAATTAATACCGAGCAACTTTTAAACAATCTTGGGCTAGAAGCTAAGTAACTTTTCAAATCGTACAACCTTATTTATTGCAGATAAATTTATTAACAAGCTATGGGAGAATATGCTCATAATTAACTCACATAAATTCACGAAAGAATACTAAACTTATAATTGACTCTATCATCTCTCGTCCTCTACAGTTTAAAATCTCAAGGAATGAGACTCGTGGATGCTTAGCCTATTAAATCAAAGTTTTGGGTTTTCGAATCATCTATAGGATCTTGCAAATTCATAGACTTTTTCAAGTTTAGAAATCGCATTTTAAAGTTCCCTTGATAAACCACTCTCTAGGATCAATTATAGGAACTTGCGAAAAGTTCTTGTTCTTAACCCGTGAGAGTTAAGACTTTCGCGTTTTAAAGTTCCCTATATAAAAGCCTAGCAAAACTTGACTTAAACACGTTAAGGATACTAGCTAGAGTAAACTTAGAAAAGTAAACTCGAGTTGAGTCAAAATATTCACGACTTTGAAAAACTTAAAAGCACTTTATTAAACTTTATTCTAGCTAGGAAGGAAAATAACTATAACAAAGGAAAAACTAATAGGCCAAAATAGATTAAAATTTTTGAAAAATGTCGAAAATTCAAGTTTTCCGGTTAAAATGAGGGAAAATTCATGGAAAAGACCACTTACTTCGATAGAAGTCCCCCCTAAACTTGATATAAACATTGTCCTCAATGTTTAAGCATGTGGGAGTAAACTCTCCTACACTTATGACATTGTGCACTTTGTTTAAATCTTACTAAGGAAAGGACAACTATAGTGATTTCAGTGTGAATATATAAAATATGAAATATTGAATCACGAAAGTTTAGGATAGAACCTGGAAGACGGGTACACGGGATCACGGTTCGTCAAAAGTCAACGAGGTTCTCTTTGAAGCTTGAATCCCTGCACAAAATAAGAAACAAGACAACAAACACATACGGGGCTCCCCCTACACTTATTATGAAAACGGTAAAGGATAGATCACGGGTTGCCTCCCGAGAAGCGCTTGTTTTTGATAACCGAGTCACGATCATGACTCGACCCAAAACTAGTTCATGGGAAACGTGGTGAGGGATGGAATCATCTCATGAGAGATGTCCTCACCAAAGTACAACTTCACGCGCTGGCCATTCACCTTAAAATTGGGCCCATTTGGCTGAGAAAGCTCAATGTGCCATATGGAAAGACTTTAGCGATGGTGAATGGACCAGACCAGCGGCTCTTCAACTTGCCCTAGAAGATCTTAATCCGAGAGTTAAAGAGTAAAACTTGATCACCAACGTGGAACTCTCGGTTCTTAATGCTTGCATCATGGATGATCTTGGTCTTCTCTTTGTAGATCAGTGAGTTCTCGTAAGCTTCATTCCTCAGTTCATTTAGCTCGTTAAGTTGAATCTTGCGAAGATCACCAGCTTTGTTGATGTCGAAGTTAGTCCACTTCAAGGCCCAGTACGCCTTGTGTTCCACCTCGATGGGGAGGTGGCCTGCTTTCTCGTACACAAGACGATAAGGTGTACAACCAATCGGGGTCTTATAAGCGGTACGGAAAGCCCACAAAGCATCATCTAACTTATCGGCCCATGCGGCACGATGCTCTCCCACAGTATGCTCCAAAATTCGCTTCTATCCACGGTTGGAAATCTTGGCTTGTCCATTGGTTTGGGGATGATAGGCGCTGGAAAGACGGTGATTGACACCATACTTAGCCATGACTCGTGCAAATTGATCATTGCAAAAGGGAGTCCCGCGGTCACTGATGATAGCACGAGGAACACCGAATCGAGCAAAAAGCTGCTTCAAAAAGTTCACAACTACCCTCGCGTCGTTCGTAGGAAGAGCCTTGGCTTCAACCTATTTAGAAATGTAGTCAACGACTACGAGGATGTACTTGTTCCCTTTAGATGATGGAAATGGCCCCATAAAGTCGATACCCCATACATCAACGATTTCTTATTCTTGTATGAAATTTTGAGGCATCTCATCTTTATGTGTGATCTTTCCTTGGCGTTGGAAAGCATCACAATGCTTAAGCATATCGTGAGCGTCACGGTAAATGGTGGGCCAATAGAATCCAGAGTCGAATACTTTCTTCGCGGTATAGTTGGGACCAAAGTGACCACCGGTGGGTCCTTTATGGCAAGCATCGAGGATTTGTAAAGCTGCCGGTCCATCAACACATCGACGAATGATCAGATCAGCACATTGTTTGAAGAGATAAGGGTCATCCCAGAAGTAAGTCTTAACATCTTTAAAGAACTTCTTCTTTTGTTGGGATGTTAACCCTTTGATGAGAATACCACCCGCTAAGTAGTTTGCAATGTCCGCAAACCACGGGGTGTCATCAAGATTGGAATGAATAGACATTAAGGTCTCAAGGGGAAAAGAGTCATTGATCTCTTGATTCGGATGATCCCCTTGGTAAGGATCCTCAAGTCTACTTAGATGATCCGTTGCTAGGTTTTCGGCTCCCTTTTTGTCACGAATTTTGATTTTAAATTCCTGAAGGAGCAAAACCCAACGAAGAAGTCTTGGCTTAGCATCTTGCTTAGTCAACAAGTACTTCAACGTTGAATGATCGGTATACACGATTGTGGTAGAAAGTACAAGATAGGGGCGGAATTTTTCAAAAGTATACACTATAACTAAAAGCTCTTTTTCGGTAGTGGTATAATGCAATTGAGCCCCCGTCATTGTCTTGCTAGCATAGTGGATTGGTTGGAAGTGTTTGTTCACTCTTTGGCCCAAAACCGCTCCAATAGCAAAGTCGCTAGCGCCATAGTTAGCTTGTCCTTAAGAAGATTGAAGGATTCAAGACAATCTTTGGAAAAGATGAAAGGAGTATCTTTTTCCAAGAGGTGGGTCATCGGGCGAGCGATTTTAGAGAAATCCTGAATGAAACGACGATAGAAGCCCGCATGACCCAGAAAACTTCTCACACCCTTCACACGGTTGAAGGTGGAGGTAATTTAGCTATGACATCCACTTTAGCACGGTCGACTTCAAGACCGGCTTTTGAGATTTTGTGTCCTAGCACAATGCCTTCTTTCACCATGAAATGGCATTTTTCCCAATTTAGAACAAGGCGAGTGTCTTCACACCGCTTAAGCATGCGTTCCAAATTGGCAAGGCACATAGAGAAGGAATCACCATAGACCGAGAAATCATCCATGAAGACTTCCATGGTTTCTTCAACCATGTCATGGAAGATAGCCATCATGCACCTTTGGAATGTCCCTGGAGCATTGCATAAGCCAAAAGGCATTCTTTTATAAGCAAATGTGCCGTAGGGACAAGTGAATTTGGTTTTTTCTTGGTCTTTAGGATTGATGGGTATTTGAAAATAACCCGAGAAACCGTCTAAGAAGCAGTAATAATCATTACCCGCTAGACGTTCAAGCATTTGGTCCATGAAAGGAAGGGGAAAATGATCCTTTCTCGTAGCATCATTGAGTTTGTGGTAGTCTATACAAACTCTCCACCCTGTAACGAGACGAGTAGGAATCAACTCGTTGTTTTCATTGGGAACAACGGTGATTCCGCCTTTCTTAGGCACACAATGGACGGGACTAACCCATGGTGAATCTGAGATAGGATAGATCATTCCCGCATCAAGAAGTTTGATAACCTCTTTTTTGATTACGTCATGGATCTTAGGATTCACCCTTCCTTGGCTTTGAATAGTGGGTTTAAAGTCGTCCTCCATGAGAATTTTATGTGTGCAAAAGTGAGGATCAATTCCACGAATATCGGAGATTTTCCAAGCAGTCGCTTTCTTATGATTCTTTAGCACGGCGATAAGTCGGGATTTTTCTTCTTCTTTCAAGTCCTTAGCGATAATGACCGGTAACTTCTTGATGTCTTCAAGGAAAACGTACTCGAGATGAGACGGTAGGTCCTTAAGCTCTAAATCCGGAGGATTTTTGATGGAAGGCGTAGTCAAATTCGGTTCATCGATAGAGATGTCCTTAGGAGATGGTGGAGAAATATGGTCCTCATTGAGAAGTTTCTCAATGGTACGAATGTCTTCATCCCAATTGGAGGGAGAATCGTCATATTGCAAGTCCACATCTCCCAAAGTTGCTTCAAATTCTTTCAAGATGAAATCACTTTCTCCAAATGGAGTTAGTGATGGAGCAATAGAGGCAACGGTCTCAACAGTGGGTAGAGAAAAAGAACCACTTTTACAAGCGTCTTTGAAATGTTCTTCACAGACCTCATCAAGAACGTCAATGAAATTAACACTCTCGTTTTCAGAAGGCTGCTTAGAAAGTTTACCCATGTTGAAGACGATTTTGTCATCCCCGACCCTCATGATAAGTTCACCCGTGTCTACATCAATGAGAGTGCGACCGGTCCTCAAGAATGGACGTCCAACGATTAATGGAACACGGGGATCCATCTAGTAGTCAACGACAACAAAGTCCACCGGGAAGGTGAATTTGTCGACACCAACGAAGACATCTTCGGCTATCCCCACTGGATAAGCAACCGTACGGTTAGCTAATTCCAAAGTCATTCGTGTGGGGACTAGCTCGGGTAAAGATAATTGTTTCCAAACGCTTAAAGGCATTAAGTTTATACTAGCACCTAGATCGGCTAGGGCCATACAATTCTCTACCCTGGGGAAGTTGCAAGGAATCAAGAAACGACCCGGATCACCAAGTTTGGTTGGTAATTTCCTTAAGAGCACTGCGGAGCAATTCTCATTAAGTTGGGTTTGAGCAATATCGAGAAGTTTCTCCTTATCACTGAGAAGATCTTTAAACAACTTTGCGTATTTCGGCATGTGAGCGAGAGCCTCAGCAAAGGAGATATTGAAATTCAGTTGTTTGAACATTTTAAGAAAGTTCGAAACCTGAATATCATCCTTGTTCTTCAATTTCTCTTTCCGCAACCTCGAAGGATAAGGTATATTTGGTTGAGATGAAGGCTTTGGGATAGAATTCGCACTCACATCCTTGGGTGGTAGAGGGGTAGAAGTAGAAGGTGGTGGAATTGGAGAAGTAGAAGTTGGAGGAATAGAAGATGGAGGATTTGGAGAAGGAGACTCGTTTTCCTTTGTCACAATCACCGGTGTAGGTGTAGGACGCTCGGGTTCCTTTAAACCTTTTCCACTTCGAGTGGTGATTTCTTTCATCTCCCCTCTTGGATTAGCAACGGTGTTACTCGGAAGAGAACCCGATCCGGAGGCTTGATTACTAGGGAAGAAACTAGCCATCATATTCCTCAAGTCATTCGTTTGACTTGCCAAAGTGTTTCGCATATCAGCTCGAAGATCATTCCCTTGCTTCACCATATCTGCTTTTAAGTTGAGCATTTCCCGCTGAAGGTTTTGCACTATCGCATCATTAGTCCTCATGTAGGTTTCAACCTCTTGGTGTAATGCAGTGGGTTGGTTGGGAGGAGCATTGTAGGCGGGTGGTTGATAAGCAGGTTGTTGGTAAACTTGGTTGTTTCTTTGAGGTGGATATGGGTTTCTTTGGTTTGGGTATTGATTTGGAGCACGAGGATGGTTTTGATTGTTACGATTGAGGTTGTTTGGGTTTTGTGGGGAAAACCGGGTGGTGAAAGAAAGTTGTTTGAGCGATAGCTGAGCAAGTTTCGGTCACCTTGAGAACGTGCTTGATAGCCTCCTGTAGAATAGGTACCGTTGGCGGCATACACATTTTCCGGATTTTTGTGAGTTGAAGGAAAATCGGTGTATGAGTGAGATCCCCCGCATATATCACAAGATTGAGTCAAAGCACTAGCTTGGGCAGTGATAGCTTTGGTATTATTGGCGGCTTGGAGAGCAAGTTATTCAACAAGTGAAGTAAGCTTATCAAGTCTCTTGTCGCTCTCATTAGTGCTAGCACTAGCCACATTGGTCTGAACACTCTTGGTTTGCACTCTAGACTTGTTCTCAATAATATCCCAAGCGGCATTAGAAGACTTAACCAAAAGATTACCCCCCGAGGCACTATTTAGTGAATCTTGGTCATTCATGCTTAAACCATTGTAAAAAGTATTAATTTGGTGCACTTTAGTAAAACCATGTTGTGGGCACTTTCTTAAAAGTTCTTTAAAACGGTCCCAAGATTCACTAAAAGTCTCATCGTACTTTTGTTCAAAAGTAATGATTTCATTCCGCAAAGCGGTAGTACGAGAGGGTGGGAAAAAGTAGTTTATGAATTTGGTCTCTAAGTCCGTCCACGTAAGAATACTTTGTGGCGGTTCCTTATCAAGCCAATGGCGGGCTTGTCCCTCTAAGGAGAAAGGAAAAAGTTGTAAGCGAATTACCTCTTGTGAAACCCCATTATACTTAACCGTATTAGTGAGTTGAAGAAACCTCTTAATATGGTCATGAGGATCATCAATTGAACGCCCAAAGAATGGTTGAGCAGAGACCATTTGAATGAAGCCGGATTTAAGCTCAAAGTTGTTGGCTCCAATCGCGGGTATGACAATAGCATCGTGGTTGCCCTCTACATGTGCTTGCAAAAGTTCGATCATTGGACGATTGTCCGGTAGGGGTTCATTGTTGTCATTATTCATGTTGTTTTGAGGTGGATTATTATTATTTTTGTGTACACCGGCCTTGTCTAAGTTATCGAGAGTCTCGGGCTCGGGATAAGACGTTGATCGAGTGCGCATACACCTGCAAAAGAACTAACAAAGAAGAAATATTTTTGGTTTTTATGGTTTTTCTATTTTTTTGTATTTTTGAAAATTTTATATTTTTTAGGATTTTTGAAAATTTTAAAGCAAGGAAAATAACGTTCAAAGATGAACGGATCCCAAAATCCAACGCGTCTCTCACTTAAAACCTTTAATCCTTACGAAAAGAGCCGGCAACGGCGCCATTTAATACTTAGCTTTTGGCTAAGTATAAAATCTTATCGTCCGATCTCTTCGAATTGACTATTGGTTAAGAGTGTGACTCAATTGTTCTTGGTGGAATAATAAATGGATGGTTTGATTATCTATTTTAAACTAAAAGCAAGTATGAAAATGTCGTTGAGTAAATTAAAGCTTTTAAAAATTTAAACTAAAAGTTATTTAGATAAACACTTAAAACAAAAAACTTAAAAACATGTTCTATCGGAATGTATCAAAATGAAAGCCATCGGAATAATCAAATGTAAAGCTGTCAGAATGTTAATCTAAATACCCATCGGAATGTCAAAGTCAATTCTTTCGGAAAATGGTTCTGTCGCAAATTTCAGACCGGAATGCGAGTAAACACTTTAGTCGCAATGTGCATCTATCGTAATATGACCAACCTATCGGAGTGTAGCTGACAAAATTTTGGCAGACTTTCGATTCAAAGTAACCTTATCACCCGTCGGAATATGCGATCGCAATGAGCGATCGCAATCCCAGATCAGAATAAGGGGTAAGTGCCAAGCTATCGCAAAGTAAAACCCTCTATGGGTTATTGCGATACAATCAGGTAACCGTCGGAATGATGTAGTCCCCAATATTGCGATGGATCATGAAACAATCCGAAAATGATGGTAAGCTAAAATTTCAATAAGCACATACAATAAGCTACCTTAACCGAATCTTAAACAACTTAATAAGCTAAAATTCGACAACTTTTAAAACAAGAAAAATCATTAACTTTATAAAAGAAACTTTTGAAAAGATTAAACCTTATGAGAATCCGAAAAGCAAATAGCTAAAACGTGAAATAAGCCAATAAGCACAAAGAGCTTATAGCCTAATCCGTATGAAGCTTATGTAGTAAAGTAAATCAAGAAAGAAAATCAATCCGTATGAAGAATGTTTTTCGGATCAAGAACTAAAGTAAATCAAGAAATGAAGAAAAAGATTAATGAACAAAAGCTTAACTTTTAACTTGATTGATGAAATCCAAATACACAAAGCTTAAACTTGAAAGATTAAAAGAAAGAAAAGATGAAAAACTTAGTGAGAGAAAGTTGGGAACTTTTTCTCTCTAAAAACTAGAAGGGAAAAATGAAAATTAAAACTAGCTAAAAACCCCCCTCCTAATGTGATTAGGAGGGTATTTATAGGGAAAATGGGGAGTGCATGTGTGATGTGCTTCCTTCTTTCTTTTCTTCTCGACTCGATTTAATTCTTTGTCTTTTCTCGACGTCGTCTCGGGATTTGAACTTGTCATAATAATTTTCTTCTTTAATTTAGACTTGAGTTCTTCGACTTCATTAAACTTCCGTCTTTAGACTTTTTCTTCGATGAATATTCAGAATAGGTCTTGGACATCCGTTCTTTAAGCACTCTTGATCTCTTGACTTCGTCTTTTCTCGTTTTTCTTCGATAAAAGCCCGTGAAAGCCCATGTTTTCTTCCTTTTTCATCTTTTGGTCCTAAAACACAATAAAAACACAAACCACGCATAATTCCGACTTTTATGACATAACTTACACGTTTTGGTCTTGTTATTATTGGAAATAAGCGGTAAAAGGATAAGTGTTTTCACACTTATTATCTAGCAACCAACGTAAAGCAAGCGTTAGGACAATACCGACCACTATCACTCAATCACAAGTCATTGATTTAAAAAATGCTAATTCTAACAAGCGTGTGTCTTTTTCTACAGGAATGAACAACTACACTAAGAGTAGAAGGCCACAGCCTACGAGCAATACAAGGAATGATAGGGTCCCTTTTGCCTCTAGAAGTAGTCGTCCCAAGGCTAATAATGTGGAAGTAGAAGAACACCGTAGGAATTTATCGTTTTTTATTCATAATCAGAAACTTAATTCTTCTGAATGTAATGACTTTAAACTTGCTATTCGGAATGAAAAATCTGAAGTTATTTGTGCTAAATGTAATAAATGTTTCTTTACTTTTAGTCATGATGTTTGTGGGTTGACTATGAATGGTTTGAACTATGGTGGTTACACTCGACATGACAAGCTTTCTATCAGCGAAACACATAGCACTCCTAAGGCTAAAGTGTATGTTCAGAAAACTAAGCAGGTAGGGTCCACTAAAAGTCTTGCTACACCCAGAAGTCCTAGATTTACCTCTAAGTGGTTGCCTACTGGAAGATATTTTGCCTCTAATGCTCATTTTATTGATACTAGTAAATCTCCTACTGACAGTGAAATGTCGGTATGTGATATGGCTTGATCATTACCTAACCATACAGGAACCTATTTCTTCGGTTGCCAAATTTTCTCTTCTCTTATCATTGGCAGGCTGTTGAAATTTGTCTCTGGTGCATGGACTCAGGCTGTTCCAAACATATGACTGGGAATCGAAGCCTTCTCAAGAACTTTGTATGGCATTTTATGGGAACTGTTCGATTTAGAAATGATCATGTTGCTGCAATTCTAGGCTATGGTGATCTTCATTGGGGAAATATTATCATCACCAGAGTATCTTTTGTTGATGGCTTGGGACACAATTTGTTCTCGGTTGGACAATTCTGTGATTAAGATTTAGAGGTAGCCTTCAGAAGTCATACATGCTTTGTTAGGGATCTTGAAGGAATTGATCTATTGAAAGAAAATCTTATCTTTTTCAAATGTCTGTTGCATCTCCAATTTGTCTCATGGCCCGGGCCACTTCAACAAAGTCAAGTTATGGCATCAAAGGTTATCTCATCTCAATTTCGATGCCATCACTCAACTTGTAAAAGATGATCTCGTTACCGGTCATCCAAAGTTCAAATATACTAAAGACCATCTTTGTCCATCATGTGAGAAAGGTAAAAGCAAGAAGAAGCCTCACAAACCCAAACCTGTTCAAAATTCGACAAATAGGTTGCATCTCCTTCATATGGATTTGTGTGGCCCAATGAGAATCAAAAGCATTAATGGAAAGCGGTATGTCCTTGTGATTGTGGATGATTATTATCGTTACACATGGGTTCATTTTCTTGCTTCGAAAGATGAAGCCCCTGATGTAATTATTAATTTCTTGAATAAAACATCAGTGTTACTTCAAGCCCCTATTATCATTGTAAGAACGGATAACGGCACAAAATTTACCAATCAGAAATTGAAAGTTTATTTTGACGAAGTTGGGATTTCTCATCAAACTTTGGCTGTAAGAACTCCAGAGTAGAATGGAGTTGTGGAACGGAGGAATCGTACGTTAGTTGAAGCTGCTCGGACGATGCTTCTCTCCTCTAGTGCACCATTATTCCTTTGGGCTGACGATATAGCAACTGCATGTTATTGTAACACCCCATTTTGATAAATGGGAGGTCACGCGTAATTATGGCGTGTCATCAAAGCATGCAAGGTAATATGTAGTAAAACATACATGACCAAAGGGAAAAACGGAATCAAACATCGGTTCCCAAACATATGCCCAAAACATAAGAAAGTAAATGAACTGAATGAAAGACTAAACAAGCATAAATATATGAAGGAAACGGGAGAAGAAGTCTATGGCAGCTTCCATCCTATGCATGTCCTCCAAATGCTCGAGTCTTGGGTACCTGCCGTTTTGGGACATGGAAAGGAAAGTAACGGCTGAGCAAAACGCTCAGTGCACGGATATACAAAATAGCATGAAATAGGATAAGCATGTAACATATAACAGCGGAAGACTAAGTTCTGAGTAGACTGGTTAAGTATCGAGAAAACTGGTTTTATAGTTTGAAAAGCCTTATGTTTATCTTATGAAAACTGTTTTAACATAAATATACCATAGCCCATATAGGTCATGAAAAGGTCACGTGCATGAATACTTGGAGGGGTGACCTCATCATGCTGATTAGAGGGGATGCCTCTAATTAATATACTGGTTTGGGTAGGAGGGATCAACTCCTTGTGAAGGATGCAAGGCACACACCACATTCACCATGATAAACTGAATAAAACATGTAACTAGGATGCACCCATACGCCCCACATGATATAATAATATGGCCAAACTGAAAAGGGACGCCACGAGCAATCACTCCGCCGTGGGGAAGTCATAACATTGGTGCCTCCAATGTTATGGTTATGGTACCTCCATAACTAGGTGAAACTGGTCATGCTTGTATATGGCTATAGATTATGCTAATTAAACATAAGCAGTTCAAAACAATAAAACAAATACTGGGGAAAACAGTTGGCTGCATACGGGGAAATCCTAATAAGGAAAGAATGTCCATACTGAAAGGACGGGAATCCGTACCTCAAGTCCAGTGAATGAACGGAAGAAAGACTCCTACTTCTGGATCACTAATGCTACATGAATACACACGTGTATAAGTATCGATTCACTGATTACGTACCTGGTTTTATGTCACGTCTTAGCTTACTTTGTATGTTTTAGGTCATGATTTACTGTTTAAAGCCTTAAACTGTGTTTATCTTGTATTCTGATTAATCTGATTAAGTATTACTGGTATTTCATGTATTATTATACTTACTGTGTAATAATAAGTAACTTTCCAAAAATAGCAGGTTTCCAAAAATAGAAAGTTTCCAAAAATAGAAAGTTTCCAAAAATAGAAAGTTACGAAAAATAGAATGTTTCCAAAAATAGATCAGCTGCCTTAATTAAATAAGTTTCCATATATAGAAGGTTTTCCATGATTAGATTAGCTGCCTGAAATAGATAGATTTCCATATATAGAAGGTTTCGATTAATAGATTAGTTGCCTTATTTAATTAAGTTTCTATAAATAGAAGTTTCCATATTTAGAATTAAGCTGGTTACATAAGCTAACATATAAGTCTAAGTGTTTATAAGCTTATTTCTTAAGTCATATGATATAGTGTATAGTTTAATTATTATTTCATGTATTTTAATTAAACTATAGGTTAAGCATTTTAATTAAAGTATAACATGTTTTAATTAAAATGAAATAAAATACTTAGGTTAAAATGTGTATTATTATTATTAATAATATAACCTAAGTCATGTCTAAATTAATTAATTATAGGCATGTTTTAAATAATTAATTAATTATAACTTATAACATAAAATACTTAGGTTAAATTAATATCATGCTAAATTAATAATTAAAATAACCTAAGTCATGGTTTAATTAATATTTCATGTTATTAATTAATTTATATCCTAAGTTCATAATTCATAAAAAAAATTAACATGTAGCATAAATCATGATTTAACCAACGAACCGTGAACCGGGCATGATATCGACACCGTACCCCGAACCAAATCGGGGTTCCCCTTGGTTCCTTGCTGCCGTGGGACCCACACCACCAAACCGGGACCATATGGTCTCGGTGGTGGTTTCTAGGCCAAGCCGTGACCCCCTTGGGGCACGGTCTAGGCGTCGGCTAAACCAAACACCCGTAAAACACCCTTTTGATTTTACCTCTTAACCAAATACATGTTTATTTTATGTTTTTAAAATAGGTTTTAAAAACATCATGTTCTTAATCAATTTTACCAAATCAAATCAAAAGAAGGAATTAAAAAGAAAGGTTAAAAAGATATACCGAATGTGTGGATCAATAGAGGATGAACAAACACGAACACTTGTACAATATTCAAGATCAAAATCAACAAGAACACCCCTCTTGGTGTGTTGATGGGTGGCGGCTACAAAAGAACAAGGAGGAGAAGGAGAAAAACTCTTTTAGGGTTTTATTATTTTTCTTGTTTTTGTAAAAATGACACAAGATTTCTCCTTTTTCTTGTTTAGTAAAAATGATGGGCTAGGCCCATTCTTGTCCCTAATTTCGTGGTTCATGGGGCCCACATGGGGTAACCCAAATGTTTTTCGTGTCTAAATAATAAGTGTGTTCTCGTGTTCGTGTTTTACGTGTTTTAATTAGTTAAGTGTTCATTCGTGTTTATTGGTGTTCGTGTTTAGTGTGTTCTCGTTAAATATTTACCGTGCCTAATATATTTATTCGTGTTCGTAATAAATATATATATACGTAATTAATATTAGCTCGTGATTTAATTATGTTCATGATTTCATGATCGCATGTTCGTGATTAATTATTGTTTAACTAATTATTACGTGATCGTGCATAGTAAATACTTATTAACTGCTTATCATGAGTTTGTACGTAATCGATACTTATCATGTCATACACGTATGCACTTACTTGATTAATAGCACATGAATGTGATCAATACTGAATAAGGTAAGTTTTAATCTAGGACGTACGATCTTAAGGGCACTATTCATGGTAAAAGCATGCTGGTTTTACAATTCTTCCCCCCTAAAAAGAATAATTCGTCCCCGAATTAAAGATAACGTAACTGGAAGCGAAACATACCCGAATCAAACTGGAAAGGTATGCAAAATAACGGAAATGAAGGTGACATGGTAGAAGGGAACGTGGAACGTGACATGTCTTGAAAGGACATGGAACGTGACGTGACTGAAAGGACATATCTAATTGATGAGAAAAACGGATAAGAAGTCCGGATGAACTTGTCCGTTTCCAAGTGGCCTCCCTCTTGGAACGGTTCCTTCAGAAGATCCTGACACTAATGATAAATCTTGGTCCTCCTGACCTTGACTTGGAATACGAAGAAATTCTTGGTTATCAACGGAAGGTAGATCCCCTAAATTCGATCGAGGAAAATAAGAGTTAACGTGCAAGGGTAGCTGAAACGTTACGATGCGAGACAATCTGACTTAACTGATAATTAGAAACGATGCGCGAGACATAAAGAAACGTAGTACGTGAAAAATTTTAAACGTGATACGTGAAAAATTTTGAACGTGCTACGTGGAGATATGGCGAGTGTAGTATGAGTAAACATATCGTGATCCATGATACGTGTAACATATCTTGATCATGATATGAGAAACGTGGAATGAACATGACATGTGAGACATATCGTGATCATAGAATATAATGGCGGTAACGCCAAACGCTACAAGGTGAGACGTGGAATATGACGTGAAACGTCTATCTGATGATGGAGAGTTATACTAAACTTGGGTCTGGTCTCACAAGTTCTCGCAAACTTCCCAGAATGAGAAAAGAAAAGAACGTAAAATCGTAAGCCAAAATACGATCATGAACGTGAATAGTGTCATGAACGTGAGGGCGAAAGCAAGTTGTGGAATAGAATGAAGACATGAAGTAAGTTAGGAGTACAATTACGAATCTTTGTCTGACCCGATAGCTGAGGAATTGCCAAGTGATCGAATGAGCCTTGACTGGAACATGTTCGTTCAATCTGTTGGTTCTGGAATCCGTACGGATGTAAAGATTCTGCAGACTTGATCAAACTGTTGACAATAACCCAGATAGCATCATGCTTCTTCTGAGTTTGCTGAAATCTGGTAACTAAAATCCATGGAGATCTTGTCCCTTTTCGATTCACAATTTCATATGATGAAAACATCCCAGTTTGTTGGTGTCCTATCTTAACCTGTTTGTATGACAGGTATAAAGATATGAACGTAACTGTATCCTGCTTCATCGAACTTGATACATAGGAGTTTGCGAACTGTGAGTCTCTGAATCTAGACTTCTCCTAGCGTAGGATTTCCTAGAACACTTGATGTAGTGTAGGGTTCTCTCTTTTACGCATAAGCTGAGTCATGGTAAGATTAACCGTAGAATGCCATGTGATTCAGCGTGTCACTGAAATCGAACAGAAAAGATATCGGAAAATTTTCTAGGGTAAAATTCCTCTTGTCATAGAATTTGTAACATAGTGCAGATATGGTCCTCCTGTTCTTCTCTGGGCTTACAGGAAATCAGGTTATCCTCAATGAAAACGCTGATAAATTTGTTTAGGAGTTCATGGAAACTCATTCTTATAGTGTCGTTAGAGCATTGATGAGACTAATTCAAAATCATAAATCTAGCATGACCGAGTCGTGTACGAATAGCAGTCATGGACATGTCCTTTTTTTTCACTCGTCACTGTTGGCAGCATGATCGTGAGTTCGATCTTGGAAAAGTGATTAACACCATAAGGTTGATTGGACATGTTGTCAATATGTGGAGGAGAATAACGGTCATGAATGATGATTTGTTTAGGTCGACGGTAGCCGACACATAATCTCATGGTACCATCCATCTCCTTGTAGGTTCTTCCGGAATGTAAAGTAAGACTTTGGAATAATCAACTGGTTATGCGTATAAGACTTAAGTGGTCGTGTCTTACTGACAACTAGAAAAATTTAGCGACCATGGCTAACAACGCACATGCTTATAAGCATAGATAATTTGTACAGATTTTCCCAATGGAAAATCGAGCTGAATGTATTCAGAAGCCTGAACATTACTGTACATAATTATGAATCATAGCATGGTGTGGTGTTCATAGTACATAATTAGGATAAAATTCATCTCGTGTCTGTCCGAGGAAATGCGTTAGCAGCTTGGATCTTATCATTAAACTGAAAGAAAACCTTCGTATGCGTGGAAATACAAAAGGCGTCCTTCATGGTTATGAATATATGAACTATTGGTGAAAGAAATGAAAGTGACGTCGGCAACGTGACAGTTCTCACTGATGCGCCGATAATGGTATTGAAATTCTTGTGGCCTGATTAATACATGGCAAAACAACATAAATATACCCTTGGAGGGTACCCTGAATTTCTTAGAAATGTTCCATAATTAGACGTGAGTCATGTGTCTTGAATCGTGTCTTGAGAAAATGTAAGCGTGACATATGTCTTGACTGGTATCTTGACATGTGTCCTCAGAAAGTATATGTGAGACATGTGTCTTGACTGATGTCTTGACATGTGTCTCGAGATGTGAAACAATTAGAACTACAAATATTAGGTTAAATATGCCAGAATTGGCGGATCGGTTGGACTACTGATCATTTGTATGTCTGATCACGTCCATGGCCGGAGCCTCGGTTGCGATTTCTAGGATAGTTGCTGTCATAGTAGTGGTTACTATCATCTTGTCTGTCGGTTCCCTGACGGTCATTCTCATGACCGTAACTCATGTAACTATTTAGCTGAGTGGCCGGCTGGTACTGGTTTGCACTCATATGGCTGAAATGACAGCCGAACGACGTGTGACATGTAACTATGAATTTGGGACAATGATTGATGGGAATTATCTGATGGTGAAGCATCTTCTCGTCCAATTGCTTTGCTCCGACGCCTTTGTCTTCGTCTTTTAGGATCTCCAGGTTGTGAACAGCATCAGCATCAGCATCTCGTAGCGTCTCCCAACATCAGCAGCATCAGCCTTCAGTAACATCTCCAAGCTATGAGCGGCATCGACAACCTTGTAGAATATCAGCAAGTGAACATACGCCTGAGATGATTTAGAATCGACTAGCGAATACTCGTGAAGTATTGCAAGTGGAATACACATGGATTAAGGTACATGTAATACACATGAAATACGGTACGTGGAGTACACATGGAATGCACATGAAATGATCGGTATGGGCTCGATCATTTGTCATGATTTAAGGAAAGTAAACCAGTTAAACGGTTAGGAAAACCATCATGATAACCTGGCAGTATTAGCATAGACATCATTCTGGTTGCATAGAGAAACGCTAAAGTGTGGTTACGCAAAATTCAACGATGATTTGCCTGACAGCATGATCAATGGAAACCAACCCTAACTATCATGAAAGCATGATTCAAGAAATCTAACAATGTCTTGCAGGACAACGTAAACAACAAAAGAGGCGTGAAACATAATCAACATGAAGGCGGAATTATCATGAGGAAACATGAAACCATCTATTACAAGAAGTGTATAACATAATCAGCATGAAACTGAAGTTAACCATGACAGTATGAAGGCATACTTGACATAAACATAATAACTTATGATGGGACATGAAAAAAAATTTATGCCAATTTAAATCATGAGAAAAATTTTATGCAAGAAAAAAAAACAGTGCATGAATGCGTAATGTAGTTTATAAAACCTTTATATGTGCGAGGGAACGCCTATGGGTCGGTTCCAAAACAAAAGACATGGCGAGGGGACGCCTATGGGTCGGTCCCAAAGTTAAAAGTTTCGATAAAAGCACATGCGACTAAATAGGGCCAGTCCTGTACCAACCATTGCTTAGTCAAAATTCCTGCAACAGATGACATATGATATAAATGCATGAATGCATGAAACATAATAATTAAAAGTCATTGTCAAAACATAACAGAAAAAAATTTATGTGAAAATTATGAACTACTGGGGTCAGTCCACATCGTCACAGTTCACGAGGAACATCATGCATAGACAATGAAACATAACTAAGTATGGATGACGGTTTTTCATTCCATATTAGTAAGACGATACTGGTGAAAACATCATGGTGAAAACAACAAGGTGCTGAAAATGTCATGGCTAAAACAAAAAGGTGCTGAAAACATAATGGTTAAAACAACAACGCGCTGTAACATCAATACGTGGAATAACAATCGTTGGCTTAGGAAGCTCCTGGTGACTACCCACTAGTCACAGGTCGAGTTTTAGAGCCTACAGGTCGAAGCCTTGTCTCTGATACCATAATTGTAACACCCCATTTTGATAAATGGGATGTCACGCGTAATTATGGCGTGTCATCAAAGCATGCAAGGTAATATGTAGTAAAACATACATGACCAAAGGGAAAAACGGAATCAAACATCGGTTCCCAAACATAAGCCCAAAACATAAGAAAGTAAATGAACTGAATGAAAGACTAAACAAGCATAAATATATGAAGGAAACGGGAGAAGAAGTCTATGGCAGCTTCCATCCTATGCATGTCCTCCAAATGCTCGAGTCTTGGGTACCTGCCGTTTTGGGACATGGAAAGGAAAGTAACGGCTGAGCAAAACGCTCAGTGCACGGATATACAAAATAGCATGAAATAGGATAAGCATGTAACATATAACAGCGGAAGACTAAGTTCTGAGTAGACTGGTTAAGTATCGAGAAAACTGGTTTTATAGTTTGAAAAGCCTTATGTTTATCTTATGAAAACTGTTTTAACATAAATATACCATAGCCCATATAGGTCATGAAAAGGTCACGTGCATGAATACTTGGAGGGGTGACCTCATCATGCTGATTAGAGGGGATGCCTCTAATTAATATACTGGTTTGGGTAGGAGGGATCAACTCCTTGTGAAGGATGCAAGGCACACACCACATTCACCATGATAAACTGAATAAAACATGTAACTAGGATGCACCCATACGCCCCACATGATATAATAATATGGCCAAACTGAAAAGGGACGCCACGAGCAATCACTCCGCCGTGGGGAAGTCATAACATTGGTGCCTCCAATGTTATGGTTATGGTACCTCCATAACTAGGTGAAACTGGTCATGCTTGTATATGGCTATAGATTATGCTAATTAAACATAAGCAGTTCAAAACAATAAAACAAATACTGGGGAAAACAGTTGGCTGCATACGGGGAAATCCTAATAAGGAAAGAATGTCCATACTGAAAGGACGGGAATCCGTACCTCAAGTCCAGTGAATGAACGGAAGAAAGACTCCTACTTCTGGATCACTAACGCTACATGAATACACACGTGTATAAGTATCGATTCACTGATTACGTACCTGGTTTTATGTCACGTCTTAGCTTACTTTGTATGTTTTAGGTCATGATTTACTGTTTAAAGCCTTAAACTGTGTTTATCTTGTATTCTGATTAATCTGATTAAGTATTACTGGTATTTCATGTATTATTATACTTACTGTGTAATAATAAGTAACTTTCCAAAAATAGCAGGTTTCCAAAAATAGAAAGTTTCCAAAAATAGAAAGTTTCCAAAAATAGAAAGTTACGAAAAATAGAAAGTTTCCAAAAATAGATCAGCTGCCTTAATTAAATAAGTTTCCATATATAGAAGGTTTTCCATGATTAGATTAGCTGCCTGAAATAGATAGATTTCCATATATAGAAGGTTTCGATTAATAGATTAGTTGCCTTATTTAATTAAGTTTCTATAAATAGAAGTTTCCATATTTAGAATTAAGCTGGTTACATAAGCTAACATATAAGTCTAAGTGTTTATAAGCTTATTTCTTAAGTCATATGATATAGTGTATAGTTTAATTATTATTTCATGTATTTTAATTAAACTATAGGTTAAGCATTTTAATTAAAGTATAACATGTTTTAATTAAAATAAAATAAAATACTTAGGTTAAAATGTGTATTATTATTATTAATAATATAACCTAAGTCATGTCTAAATTAATTAATTATAGGCATGTTTTAAATAATTAATTAATTATAACTTATAACATAAAATACTTAGGTTAAATTAATATCATGCTAAATTAATAATTAAAATAACCTAAGTCATGGTTTAATTAATATTTCATGTTATTAATTAATTTATATCCTAAGTTCATAATTCATAAAAAAAATTAACATGTAGCATAAATCATGATTTAACCAACGAACCGTGAACCGGGCATGATATCGACACCGTACCCCGAACCAAATCGGGGTTCCCCTTGGTTCCTTGCTGCCGTGGGACCCACACCACCAAACCGGGACCATATGGTCTCGGTGGTGGTTTCTAGGCCAAGTCGTGACCCCCTTGGGGCACGGTCTAGGCGTCGGCTAAACCAAACACCCGTAAAACACCCTTTTGATTTTACCTCTTAACCAAATACATGTTTATTTTATGTTTTTAAAATAGGTTTTAAAAACATCATGTTCTTAATCAATTTTACCAAATCAAATCAAAAGAAGGAATTAAAAAGAAAGGTTAAAAAGATATACCGAATGTGTGGATCAATAGAGGATGAACAAACACGAACACTTGTACAATATTCAAGATCAAAATCAACAAGAACACCCCTCTTGGTGTGTTGATGGGTGGCGGCTACAAAAGAACAAGGAGGAGAAGGAGAAAAACTCTTTTAGGGTTTTATTATTTTTCTTGTTTTTGTAAAAATGACACAAGATTTCTCCTTTTTCTTGTTTAGTAAAAATGATGGGCTAGGCCCATTCTTGTCCCTAATTTCGTGGTTCATGGGGCCCACATGGGGTAACCCAAATGTTTTTCGTGTCTAAATAATAAGTGTGTTCTCGTGTTCGTGTTTTACGTGTTTTAATTAGTTAAGTGTTCATTCGTGTTTATTGGTGTTCGTGTTTAGTGTGTTCTCGTTAAATATTTACCGTGCCTAATATATTTATTCGTGTTCGTAATAAATATATATATACGTAATTAATATTAGCTCGTGATTTAATTATGTTCATGATTTCATGATCGCATGTTCGTGATTAATTATTGTTTAACTAATTATTACGTGATCGTGCATAGTAAATACTTATTAACTGCTTATCATGAGTTTGTACGTAATCGATACTTATCATGTCATACACGTATGCACTTACTTGATTAATAGCACATGAATGTGATCAATACTGAATAAGGTAAGTTTTAATCTAGGACGTACGATCTTAAGGGCACTATTCATGGTAAAAGCATGCGGGTTTTACAGTTATACTCAAAACCGTTCCATTATTCACACCCGTTTCAACAAAACACCTTATGAGATCATTAATGGAAGAAAACCGGATATTTCATTTTTACATGTCTTCGGTGCACTATGTTATCCGAAGAATGATCGTGAAGATATCGGTAAACTTGAACCTAAAGGTGATATTGGTTTTTTCATTGGTTATTCTTCAACTGCTTGTGCTTAAAGGGTCTATAATCGAAGGACAAGAAAGGTAATGGAGACTATCAATGTTACCTTTGATGAACTCTCGGGTATGGCCTCTCAACATAGAAGTTCACATCCCGAGCTTCAAGTCAGACTTCTGGACACGTAAGTTCAGGACTCGCGCTTCAATTTGCACCGTCAGCAATCTCATCGTTACAACCTTCAGAACGTGACTTGGAAGTTTTATTTGGGCCAATCTGTGATGAATATATGGAGGGTCCTTCGTCATTTGGTGTTACTCAAAATGCCCCGGCTGCATCTGCTATGGTAGTTCCAGAACAACCAATTGCATCTACACCAACAGCATCCGTTTTTGCACCATCTACGTCAACCTCAACCATATTGACTCCAAACATTCCAACCACTTCTTCGACTGCTGACGCAACTCAACAACATTCTCAACAAATTCCTAATCATGTTCATCTTCAGAATGAAATAGTTGCTGAAAATGCAAACAATGCGATGCTCAACGAACATGAGTTTGTTAATCCATTTGCGGCTTCCACAAGTACTACTCAGCCGTCAACACCGTATGTGGATCCATCGAGCTCACATTAAATTTCTCATACGCTTCCACATGAACACAAATGGACTCAAAATCATCCTTTGGTTCAAGTGATTGGCAATCTCTCACGACCAGTCTCAACACGAAATCAGCTGCGTACCGACGATGATATGTGTGGACGATTTCATTTTCAAGCACCGTGGGCATGGTACGACGAGTTATCATCATTTCTTCTCCAAAATCACTTCAGCAAAGGAACCTTAGATCCAACGTTGTTTATCAAGCACTACAGGAACGACATCTTGGTGGCTCAGGTCTATGTAGATGATATTATATTTGGTTCTACTAACCTAAAATATTCCATATTATTTTCCGACCATATGAAAAATCGATTCGAAATGTCCATGATGGGGGAAATGACTTTTTTTCTTGGTCTCCAAGTTCACCAATCCTCCCGAGGTATTTTCATAAATCAGTCCAAGTATGTGCTTAAGATTCTAATGAAATTTGGTATGGATAACTATGATCATATTGGTACTCCAATGGACATTAAACACAAGCTTGATTCGGATAAGAAAGGGACATTTGTAGATGCTAAAAATACCGAAGTATGATTGGGTCCCTTATGTACTTAACCTCAAGCAGACCGGACATTGTGCATGCTACTTGTTTATGTGCTCGGTACCAGGCTAAGCCAACCGAGAAGCACCTCAAGGAGGTTAAAAGGATCTTTCGTTATCTCCGGGGAACCATTCACATAGGTCTCTGGTATACGAAGGATTTGGGTTTTAATCTCACTGGTTTTTCAGATGCCGACAATGCAGGGTGTCATGACACATTCAAGAGCACTTCCTGTGGAGCACAATTCTTAGGCGAGAATCTAGTGAGCTGGTCCTCAAGAAAACAAGACTGTACGGCGTTGTCCACCGTGGGAGCAGAATATGTGTCTTTATCCGTGTGTAGTGCTCAAGTCCTTTGGATGGAACACAACTCACGGATTATGGCTTTCACTTTAACAAAGTTCCTATTTATTGTGATTCACAATCAGCCATAGCCATATCCTACAACCCGGTCCAACACTCCAAGACCAAGCACATAGCTGTCCAATTCCATTTCATAAAGGAGCATGTGGAAAGAGGAACGATCGAACTGTATTTTGTTAAGACGGACTACCAACTAGCCGACATCTTCATCGAAGCTCTTTCTCAAGACAGATTTGAATTCTTGGTTCGTCGACTTGGTATGCGTAGTTTCACTCCAGATGAACTTTGTTACACTTTTGGTTAGATTGTTATAATACTCAATTTCAAATGGCGCCGCTGCCGGTTCTTTGACTACACGAGAGACTATCGATTGACGGTTTTCATTGGCTTTTGGGATCCGTTCATTTTGTGAACGTTATTTTTACGTATCATAAATCACAAACAAATAAAAAAATCAAAAATATAAAAATATATAAAAACTAAAAAATTAACAAAACAATTCTTTTCCTAAAGAATTGACCAAAAAAATTAAAAAATCCAAAAAGCAATCTTTTTCCTAAGAGATTGCACCCAAAAATATATATTATTGGATTCTCTCGGTTTTTATGTACATATAGTATTTTCCCTTAAAAACTCATAAATACAAAAATATTTTCCATATATTATTATAAGTAAATACGTATACGTATAAGAACAATCAATTTACATATCTTCCATAAGTATTGCCGAGGCAATACACCGTGTTGAGGGGCGTTCCGGTCCTTGACACGTGTATCGATCAAACAAAATAAAGCAAGAATAGATAAATACTCTCAATAAGCAACAATTCGAAGAATACGAACATTTAAGTGAATAGAAAGGCGATGTGCTATAAAATGCCATCTAAGGGTCAATAGGTACTTAAGTGCTTCGCGCCACCTAACCCCCCGTTCACTTGTAAGTATTCTAAGAAGGAAGGCTTTATTGGGGGTCTTGCACCCAAAGTAGTATATACATATATTGTTATTTTCTTGTGGATATTTAATATTGAAACTCGAAGAGGATAATCCATTTCTCTTCAAAGTCACACGAGAGCTTCTCTCTCATTCCTCGTATTGAGTTTCATGCTCACTCGCGGGCGTGCACAAATACCGATTGGTGTACAACCTCTTCCTCCGAAAAGGAAGAAAAAGAGAAAGAGTAAGACCACCACCGTCCACCAAGCCGATCACGAGAATCGTGCTTTGACTCCACCACAAGAAGCCATGGCTATTGATAATCGCACTTTGTATGAACGTATGCAATCCAACATTCATGGATATTCTAGTGCCATTAAGATTCCCGACTTTCCCGCTAACAAATTTGAGCTACATACATCTATGATCAATATGGTTGCATTATCACCTTTCTTGGGTAAACAAAATGAGGATCCTCATGCTCACCTTAAGAGATTCCTTTCACTTTGCAATACCATTAAGCATAATGGGGTTCCACATGAGGTGATTAGGTTGATGTTAGTGTCATTTTCTTTAGAGGGAACCGCTAAGCATTGGTTAGACACCCAACCACCCGATAGTATCACCACATGGGATGGTTTCACCACTAAGTTTTTGAACAAGTTCTTTCCTCCACATAAGACTATGGCTTTGAGGACTTTAATTATGAGCTTTCAACAAAAACCTAGTCAATCCTTTAGTGATGCTTGGGAAGAGTATAGTGAGTTGTTGAGGCGATGCCCTAATCATGGATTGGATCAAGTTCACCAAATAAGCCTCTTTTATGATGGCCTTAAAGCTCACCACCAAGATTCACTCAATGCTTCCGCGGGAGGGAGTATTCTTCTTAAGACCTACCAAGAGGCTTTGGACATCATTGAGACTAAGGCAATGGTTCAAACAAACAATCCATTTGAAGAAAAGGTTCATGTTATCCACAACAATTCTCAAACTCCTTGTGACAACCAACTTCTTAAAGAGATCCTTCAACAAGTCAAACAAGGACAACAAGAAATGACTCATGAGATAGTTCAAGCTTTTAAGACCGTTTCATTGAACAATTCTTCAAATAATGTGAATGCCATTGCCATTTCTTGTGTTACTTGTGGAGGTCCCCATTCTTATGAACAATGTGATAAGGTGCAAGGGTATCAAGGAGAATGCTATGCTTACCAAGAGGAACATCGTGAACACTTCAAGCCTAATATCAATCCAAATAACCTTTCTTACAAATCCCAAAATTACCTTACTCCACCCGGCTTCCCACCCCAACCTCCCACCCAAATTCCACAAAATCCTCCTCAAATTTTAGCAAGGAATCAAGGGCAAAGACCACCATACCAAGGAAATAACTACAAGGCACCCAATCAATTTCAACCTCAAGCAAATACCTTTTATCCACCACAACAAGGATTTAATCAACCACTTCCATTTATTCCCAATCAAGCATATGCTCCAATACCAAATCAAGCTTACCCTCAAGTTTCAAATCAAGGATATGGGATGCAAGAGACTCAAGAGTATGTTGACAAGAAAATGCGTGAAATGGAGAAGAGAATGAGTGACCAAATCAATAGGGTTTTAGTGGCGGTAACTCAAAGACCACAAGGGGCTTTACCTTCTAACACACAAACAAACCCTAGGGCTAATGTCAATGCTATTACACCAAGGAGTGGAACAACAACAAAGGATCCTTCACCTCCTAAACCTACTATTGTTCAACCCACTTGTGCTCCTACTTGTGACAAGCCTTCTACTTCTACTCCACCTCCTCAAAATGCTCCTATTCACTCAAACACACCTTCTCAACCACCTCATATTTCTCCTTTACCTTCCACACTTCCTAATGAAGAAGCTAACAAAGACAAATCTTCCACCACAACACCTATTCCACCTACACCAAAGCCTACTCTTCCATATCCTTCAAGGTTGAAAAAGGACAAGTTAAAGAACAAGGATGACATCCAAGTTTCCAATTTCTTAAGGATGTTCAAGCAACTCAACATCAACATATCCTTTGCGGAAGCTCTTGCTTATATGCCAAAGTTTGCTAAGATGTTCAAGGATTTGCTCTCAAACAAAGAAAAATTGGTTGATTTGCCCAACACATCCCTTAATGAAAATTGTTCCGCGGTGTTACTTAAAACCTTACCAACAAAACTTGGAGATCCGGGGCGCTTCTTGATACCTTGTAATTTTCCCGGTGTTGAAAATTGCATGGCTTTGGCGGATCTAGGGGCGAGCATAAACCTCATGCCTTTATCGGTTTGGAAACAACTATCTCTTCCCGAGCTCACTCCCACTAGGATGACTCTTGAACTAGCCAACCGAACCATAGCTCACCCCGTAGGTATAGCGGAAGATGTGTTTGTAGGTGTGGATAAGTTTACCTTTCCGGCCGACTTTGTAGTGGTCGATTATGACATGGATCCTAGAGTGCCTTTGATTGTTGGTAGACCGTTTTTGAGAACGGGTCGTACCTTGATAGATGTGGCGGAAGGAGAACTAATTATGAGAGTAGAAGATGAGAGAGTGGTGTTTAAGTTAGGGAAAGTTTGTGATAGAGAAGAGGTTAAGGAGTCTAGACCTTGTGAGACTATTAACATTGTGGATGTGCTAGATGAAGTGTGTAATGAACACTTTCATGATGCTTGTAAGAGTGCTAGTGATGAGATACCCCATGTTGAAACCGTGGCCTCAATTGCTCCCTCTTTAACACCTTTTGGAGAGAGTGATTTCCTCTTGGAGGAATTTGAGTCCAACTTTCTTGGTGATGATGATTCTCCCATTAATTGGGAAGAAGATATTCTTACAATCCAAAAGTTGCTCAATGAGGACCCTATTCCTTCTTCTATTCCACAAGAGATTACCATTGAGGAACCTTCCATAGAGAGTCCACCTCCCATTGAACTTAAAGAACTTCCATCCCACTTAGAATATGATTTCTTAGAAGGAAAAGACCAATTACCGGTGATTATTGCTAAAGAATTGAAAGAGGATGAGAAAGAGCAACTTATTGAAGTTCTTAAGAAACATAAGAAAGCTTTAGCATGGAAAATATCCGACATAAGGGGAATTGATCCACATTTTTGTACTCACAAAATCCTTATGGAGGATGACTATAAACCCGCCATTCAAAACCAAAGGAGAGTTAACCCAAAAATCCATGAGGTTATTAAGAAGGAAGTGATTAAACTCTTAGATGCGGGTATGATTTACCCCATTTCTGACTCTCCATGGGTTAGCCCGGTTCATTGTGTTCCAAAGAAGGGTGGAATCACCGTGGTGCCTAATGAGAACAATGAGCTTATTACCATGAGACTTGTGACCGGTTGGAGAGTTTGCATTGATTATAGAAAACTCAATGAGGCAACTAGGAAAGACCATTTCCCACTTCCCTTTATGGATCAAATGCTTGAACGCTTAGCGGGAAATGAGTACTATTGTTTTCTTGATGGCTTTTCGGGTTATTTCCAAATACCCATTGACCCTAAGGATCAAGAAAAGACCACATTCACCTGTCCCTACGGTACATTTGCTTACAAGAGGATGCCTTTTGGCTTATGTAATGCACCGGGGACGTTTCAAAGGTGCATGATGGCGATTTTCCATGACATGATAGAGCAAACCATGGAGGTTTTTATGGATGACTTTTCCGTATTTGGAAACTCCTTTAGCTCATGTCTCACCAATCTTGAGAGAATGCTTAAGCGTTGTGAGGAAACACGTTTGGTGCTTAATTAGGAGAAATGTCACTTTATGGTGAAAGAAGGAATTGTTTTAGGACATAAGATATCCAATAAGGGATTAGAAGTTGATCAAGCTAAAATCGATGTGATTGCTAAGCTTCCCCCACCCACCTCGGTTAAAGGTGTGAGGAGTTTCTTAGGTCATGCGGGATTTTATAGGCGTTTTATACAAGATTTTTCTAAGATAGCTAGACCGATGACTCACCTCTTGGAGAAAGAGGCTCCTTTCATTTTTGACCAATCTTGTTTGGACTCTTTTGAGACTCTTAATGAAAAATTGACTAAGGCTCCCGTTTTGGTTTCTCCAAATTGGGAATTACCTTTTGAGCTTATGTGTGACGCTAGTGATTATGCGGTGGGGGCCGTCTTAGGACAAAGAGTTAATAAGCATTTTCAACCTATACACTATGCGAGTAAAACCATGACCGGTGCACAACTTCATTACACTACCAAGGAAAAAGAGTTGCTTGCTATAGTATATGCTTTTGAGAAGTTTAGACCATATCTTGTGCTTTCCAAAACCATAGTGTATACGGATCATTCCGCTCTCAAGTATCTTATGACAAAACAAGATGCTAAGCCTAGGCTTTTGAGATGGGTTTTGTTGCTTCAAGAGTTTAAGATAGAGATTCGTGATAAGAAAGGGGCCGAGAATTTAGCGGCGGATCATTTGAGTAGACTTGAGCACCCTTTTCAAGGAGATTTCCCACATCAAGAAATCAATGAATCCTTTCCATTAGAGGAGCTCATGTCTATCTCTTCCCAAGAGGATGCCACACCTTGGTTTGCGGATATCGCAAACTATCTTGTAGGCAATGTGCTTATTGAGGGTCTTACTTACCAACAAAAGAAAAAGTTTCTTAAGGAAGTTAAGTATTACTTTTGGGATGATTCATATCTCTTTAGGCAATGTGCGGACCAAATCATTAGACGGTGTGTAGATGGGCCCGAGGCATTTAAGATCTTAGAGGCGTGTCATAAAGGACCTACGGGTGGACATTTTGGGCCTAACTACACCGCCAAGAAAGTCTTTGATTCGGGTTACTATTGGCCTTCCATTTACAAAGATGCCCAAGAGATGGTAAAATTTTGTGATGTTTGTCAAAGACAAGGAAAAATTACACAACGTGATGAGATGCCACAAAATTTTATCCAAGAGTGTGAGATATTTGATGTATGGGGAATAGATTTCATGGGACCTTTTCCATCCTCTAAGGGAAACAAGTATATACTTGTGGCGGTGGATTATGTGTCCAAGTGGGTGGAGGCTAAAGCCTTACCTACTAATGATGCTAGAGTGGTTGTAAAGTTCTTGAAACAATTGTTTGCTAGATTTGGTGTACCTCGGGCCATCATAAGTGATCGTGGTACGCACTTTTGTAATGATCAATTCACGAGAGTTATGAAGAAATATGGAGTGAATCATAGACTTTCTACCGCGTATCACCCTCAAACAAATGGTCAAACCGAGGTCACAAATCGTGGTTTAAAGAGAATTTTAGAGAGAACGGTGGGAGAGCATCGAGCTTCTTGGTCGGATAAGCTTGATGATGCTTTGTGGGCGTTTAGGACGGCTTTTAAAACACCAATTGGTTGTACTCCTTATAGGCTTGTTTATGGAAAAGCGTGCCACCTCCCATTTGAGTTAGAACATAAGGCATCTTGGGCTCTCAAGTGGGCTAACTTTGATTTAAACCAAGCCGGTTCACATAGGAAAGATCAACTCAATGAAATGGATGAGTTGAGAGCCAATGCCTATGAGAATTCTTTGCTTTACAAGGAAAAGACTAAGAAATTGCATGATGCTAAGATCAAGAATCGTGAGTTCAAAGTTGGAGAGCCGGTTCTCCTCTTTAACTCAAGATTGAAGCTTTTTGCGGGCAAGCTTAAGTCGAGATGGTCCGGTCCATTCACTATTGCTCAAGTGTTTCCATATGGAACTCTTGAGTTGTCCCAACCCGATGGTCCAAATTTTAAAGTGAATGGTCACCGTGTTAAACATTACTTTGGGGAGGACATTTCCGTTGAAATGGTCCAAGAGGTCCCCATTTTCCCCATGAAGTAAAAAATTGAGGGACGAGTCGAGCTAGAGACTCATTAACTCAAGCATCGTATAACTAGGTTTAGAGTGTTGTAGGTTAGAAATAAAGGCATAGACTTGGAGATAAGTGTAGGGGAGACCTTCTTTTGTCTTCATGATTGTTTGTAGGGTTGCTTACTCATTTCATGCTTTGGAGCTTATGGAGGAGGCCCTTGTATCCGGTTCACTTCGTTACTTTAGTGAATTTTCATTGACACCTTGTGCTTAAACATGATTTCACTAATAGTTGTCCTTTCCTTAACTTGGGTTAAGCAAAGTCTATTCATTGTCATAAGTGTAGGGGAAGTTTTTACACTTCCATACTCTTAAACATTGAGGACAATGTTTAGCTTAAGTGTAGGGGGGTCTTCTATCGAAGTGACCTTACCTAGAACTTGTCATTGTCTTGCATGATAACATGGAAAAATTGAATTTTTCAAACATTTTTCAAATTTTTGATCTACTTTGGCCACCAAAAATATGCATTCATAATTTTTGCATCAATCATTTTTTATTTGCATGACACATTTGCATTGTATATATTTCTTCTCTTATTTTTCATTAAAAATATATAAAAAGAGAAAAAATATAATAAAAACATGGTTTAACAAATTTAGATTTCTTTGACATATTGGGCCCGCCATGGATATTTTGACTCAACCCGAGTTTGCTTATCTTAGCATTCTCTAGCTAGTATCCTTAACCATGTAGTCCTTCATTGGTCTATTAGGCTAAGTATCCACCAATTTCATTATTTGAAATTTTAAATTTGTGGAGAATGGGAAATGATAGAGTTGAAGCAAGTGTAAAAGGGCTAGATAGACTTCATGGCAATTACTTGTGGCTAAACCCTTCTCTTCTTTACCTCTATTTTCTTCGCATGTATATAATTGTTAATAAATAATCAAGTACGGTTTTAATTGGTTTGTAATCTCTTATGCATTTTTGGCTAATCATTTATGGTTGATATGAGTACGTCTTAAGATTCTAAGTTAGCACGTTTTATGTGTACTAGACTTATGTCATGCTCCATATTTAGCGGGTGTTTTTCCTTTTATTCTTTTCAAATTTCTTTGTGAGGAATAAAGAAAAATAAGAGCGGCTTATGAAAAAAATGAGTGGCTAGAAAAAAAAAAGAAAAAGAAAAAAAAAATAATGCAAGACTCCCAAGAGGGGCAGTGTGGTGTTAATTATAGTGACTATTGAGTTCCAATATTACCTTGACGGGTTGCGGGGATTCAATAGATTGCTCCAATCCAATATTGCCTTGACGGGTTGCGGGGTTGAAGATCCAAAGTCTCAAAAAGATGGCGGATGTAAATTATTGCGTGAGTTTTATTTTCCTTTCCTTAGCGAGTGTGTAGCTACTTATGAAAGCATGACATGAGGATTTTACACATAAGGCGAATGACTTATTATTCTTAAAACGGACTTGTATTAATTGTGAGCGGTTTTTCAAGTAATGGATGAGAAGATTACTTAGGATTAAAACCGTGCTTCCTTATTTTTGGATTTTACACTTCTTATATTTCACACTTGAATAATGACAAATTTGCCACAAGCAATTTGCTCAAATAATAACCGGTTCCACATTTAATTGTCATGAATAAGTTGATGCACTTTTTACTTGTGAATACAATGATCCCATTTTTAAGCTTGGTATGGGGAAAGTGAAACTTGAGGGTGATAAATGTCCATGGTACCCAAGCCCTAATCTAAGCCATTGAATTCTTTATGAGTTATTTCCATCAAAACCATTTCAAGAAAAATCAAAAAGATATAGATAGAATTGTAATTTTGTTCATTGCATTATTAAAAGTCAAAATCATGCATCATCTAGTTTAGAGTAGTGTAGATGCATCTCATATGGCCAAGGTGGATTAAATATGAGGAAAATGTAAATTTGAGCTTAAATATATAATATTGCATGAGGACATGACAATGTTCAAGTGTAAGGGAATTTGATATGAGCTTAAACTCATATCCTTTTATCAACAAATAACCCTAAAACATGAAGCAAAATACCAATTTATTTGGCAAAAACAGTGTTATGTGGTATGTTTGTGTTTGTGTGCACTTGTGTAGGTAAAAAAAATACATTTCCAAGCAAACAAGGAAAAATCAAGCTCAAATGGATGAAAAAGACAAAGAAGGATCAAAAGTGACAAGACTTTGAAGTACAAGGACCTATCTTGACAAGTTGTAAAAGTTGAAGGACTAAAGTGCAAATATCGTAAAAAGTCAAGATTCAAGTCAAACTTGGTCAACTCTCAAGTCAACTCAGTCAAAGGACCATTTTGTTCAAAGAATGAAAGTTGAAGGACCAAATATGTCAAAAGAATGAAGATTCTAGCTCAAAACAAAAATCTGCCAAGTTAAAGGACCAATTCTGCCAATATTGGAAAGATTTTCAAGTTTGATCCATGTGACAAGTTTTTCAGCCAATGAGAAGAAAGGAAGCAAGTCACACGGATTGAATATTAAATATCCACTCAGGCGCCTTACATTTATTACCCAATCCCAACAGTTCAATCCGTGTGACCAAAATTCAGCCAATTAAACACTGACACGTGGCATCTTCTTTAAGGAAAAATTTGCCAGGATCGCGTTTTAGCTACAAGCAATTTCATGGAAAGTTTTCAACACCAAACTTGATCGTTTTGAAGAGACAAACACATTGGTGCCAATCAATTAACAAATCATTCACTAAATCAAGAATCCCCAATTCCATGTTCATACCTTCAAAATGCATTATGCAGAATTCTACATGTGGCAAGCTGGGATTGGTTCTGACACGTCACCAACCCCAACAAACTCTTCCTTCATGTCTATAAATAGCTGGATTAGACTTCATTTTCACTGGTAGCTTAAATTTGTAAAAACACATAGTTCTCTAAATTTCTTTCCCTTTCCTTCAATTTTACCCTAGCTACTCAAGAGTCTGACAAACTCTTGAGTTAGTTAGTTAGTTACTAGCTTCCAACAACCTTGTAACCGTTTTCCATTGAATAAATTTTGAATTCAAGCTTTCCCGCCAAAATTGTTCTTACCATTCCTGTTCATTCCTTGCTGATATTGGTTACCATTGTTGTTGTTAAGTGTTTGTTATGATCAATCATTGATCATAACTGATATTGGAGAAGTTTGTTAGCTGTTTGAACACAATTCAGTTCATTCCATTGATATTTGAAGTTTTCAAGCAGAATTATGATTTCTAGTTGATTTGTTGATTGATTGTTTCCTAGTGATAAGGTGGTGGTTATCACTAGGGTAAGAGAGCTCAGCGCTCCTCTTCTTCTCAAAGGATAACTCCAATAGGTTTTAAAGTTCTTGTTTAAATTCCTCTCAAAAAGTTTAATACATGCTTTCTTTTCCTAGTATAATCTGATGGCTGCCTGATAAAGTTGTTTGTAGTTGCTGTTTGATTGACCTTTGTGTGTTTGTAGCTTGATTACTGCCTACTTGTGCTTTGATTTGGATAAATTTTTAGTATACTGCATTTGTTAAGTCATTTTTAGCCTTGTAGCTTAATTGGAGTTCTAGTTTTGATAATTGATTGCTTTTAGCCTTTAAGCCTTTCATTTTAATCACCAAGTCTAGATTGTTATAACATTTGATTCAGATTTAACTAGATCTTAATAAGCCTTTGTAAAATTTTGAGTAACAAGTTAAAGGAGTGTTTGGGACTAGCTTAAAAAGAGTTTTCAAGTTTTGAGTTTTGGAATTTTAGAGTTCATTTGTAGTTAATAGGTGTTATAAAAGAGTTTTCAGTCATTTACAAGTCATTAAGAAGGTCAAACAGGCAAATGGCACATAAAAAGTTTGGGTCAGCCTTATGCATTTTAGTCATTTAGAAACTTGTCATATTGATTTGATCAGTTCTCATTCATTACTTGATGAATTTTCACCAAATTTGTTCTCAGCTTTAGCTTACATCATAAAGAATCAGATTCCAAAAGGATTTTATACAGTATTCCATAAGCAGTTAGAAATAAGCAATTTTCAGATAAGCAGACTTAATGAAAGTTTCTGAAACTTGGAATCTGAAAATCTGTATCTCCTTTTCCTATTCATAAACTTAGCAATTTTTCTTCACAAATCCCATTAAGTAGTTGAGTTACATGATTTTTGAGATTTTTAGCTTTTTGAAAAAAAGCTGGTCAACGCTTGGTCAACATAAGCTCAATTTTAGCTTAATTCAGATTCTGAGCTTATTTCTGAATGAAAAACGTTCTAGTTTGATTTCCCATTCCTTAATTCAGTTGCTTAATCAGTTTTAATCAAAAAATCAAGTTGTGACTGATTGGATTTTGCTAAAGCTTATTTTGTGCTTATTGATAAGCACTCATTTGCTTATTTCTCATCTTTAGTCAGTTTCCTTGGACACAAGTAGCTTATTTGAGATTTCAAGAGTTTTGCAATTTGTCTCATTAAATTTGATTGAGTAATAAGCTAGAACGAGCTTATTTTTGATCTTAACCCGTTTTGTCTTAAAAAGTTTTGATAATTGCAATCTAGTCCTTTTTGTTTTAATCAGTTTGTAAATTTGGCTAAAGTTCCATGTTTTTAGGGTTTGCAAGTGTTTAATCCTTATAGTTTTAAAAGTTGTTAAATTCAGTTAGTATTTTGTTGGTTTGTTACACTTTTGGTTAGATTGTTATAAAATTTGCATTTTTGGTCCTTGAAGTTGACTGTTTTGCACTTTTAGTCCCTAGAATTGTTAGAGTTCACATTTCAAGCATTTATCTTTCATAGATTTTACAATTTCAGTCCTTTTAGTTTCATATTTGCAATTTTGAATTTTTACTAGAATAAAAACGTGGTATTTGCAATATGTTTTACATATAAGTAGGTAATATTTTTCCGTTTTGCAAGCATTTGTTGAATTAGCAAATAGATTATCCAAGCAAGCTTTACAACCAAGAACAATTAAAAACCCGATATTGGTTGGACTTTCTATTAGCAAGAACTGAGAAAAAACGAACTGATGTAACTATTCAAACTCGACTTAATTGTTTTTGGTGGTAAAAAGTTGATTGGTAATCTATGACTAATTGGCAAATAGCAAGTAAAAAGTAAAAATATTATCTATCTACTTATACGTACTAATCTAAAAAAAACATTTAGTTAAAATACACATTTATCTAACAAAATACAAAATTTACTTATAAAACTAGTACAATTTTTAAAACTAATACTAATTTTAACAAAACTAATGTCAAAATGTATAACAGTAAACTTAAAACTATAACTATCTCCTAATAATAGTCCAATACAATTCACGGGCCCAACAATTTTACCAAAACCCAAAAGGAATGAAATTGAACCAATTAGTCGTGACAATTAAAGTTTAAACTACAGCAAATGCAAAGTCAAAACTCATCCCATTGAATTAACAGTGATCCATGGTTCGATTCTTCCCAATGACTCTTTTAACTTTTTATTATTCTATTAAAAAGTTTCAAAATTCACTTGTTAACAAGCTTCTCCTAATCTAATATACTACACCTGAGCAGTTTACAATGAACTTTACATAGAGATTTAAAGCATTAAAATGAACCGTGGTCTAAATAAACTAAAACCAATATTAGCTATCCTACCAACGTCCCTCTCAAGACAATTTCAATTCTAATTTCATGTAAAAATTACAACTACTGTATAACAAATATCAAGTTCTACACTATTATTGAGCTAATGGCCTATGACAATATTATTCCCAGATATTGAAACAAAAAGTGTAAACGGAAGTTGAGTGTATATTTTTTTTCTTAACTGAGTTCAAGATAATGGATCCTAAACATTCTATGCCAAACACTAGTTTAACTAGAAAATCATAAAACTAAACTTGTAAACTAACTGTTAATAAACTACAAGTAATAAGAGATAACAAACAAATTCTACTAAACAATCTTAACCAAGAATTTATCACTACAACAGATCCATAACAAGACTATACTAAAAATTGCTATGGCAGAATATGACTACAAGTATGCAGAAAATCGAATTCGTAGTTGACCTGTTTCTTCCAGGCCTGTCCGTTGAGTCGAAGCAGAGCGCTGAGCTCGCTTGTTTTCTACACCTCTACGTCTGACTAAACATAAAACATCAACGAACCTGCAACTTCATCAAATTAAAATGGAACTCACTGAACTGATCTACCACCAATTACCTGCATAAACAAATGAAAAGGCAAAAACGCGAACTTCTGAACTCTATGGAGCTTATGAACTGATTGTCTTATCGAAAACTTTATCAAAAACTGAGAAAACGACCATAAGCTACTAGACTTTAACGAACAGTAGGAAAAGAAGGTTATTAACCATAAGCTGAAAGCTGCATAAACTTTGACTAACTGTTGACTCCTGAACAGAACTCCTAATGAAAAAATCCACTAGCTTTTATCAACAGCTTATTAACCATAAGCTGAAAGCTGCTAAAAACAGTAGAACCAATCAAACCTAATTGAGCTACTGGTTTCATTCATTTAAACTCTACTAGCAATTATGATCTAAACTAATTCCTCAGCTACGCTACTCAATATAAACCGGTTCGAATCAAGAATGGAACATTCTCATAAGCACTTCGGAGCTTATGAGAGCTAGTGGTAGAATAAGCTGAAAAATGAGATGAGATTATTTATTTCAATGAAAACTGAACTTTTTAACTAATAACACTAGTTCTCTAACAATTGACAACTCGAAACAGTCATATCAGAACAGTAACACTATAACAATCTAACTACTTTTTTACTTATCGAAACAGATTATAAGAAGATATTGAAGAAAGCTTTGAAAAGAAAACATAGATTTCATTAATGGCGAAAACGGTTACAAGATTAACAGAAAGTGAAACAGATTTAACAAACTGAAAACTAACTCTTTGTGCAAAAATTAAACTAACTAACTAAACCTACTAACTAACCTAACTATGTGAAACTACACCTAGTCTAACCGTCTGAAAGTGAGGGCCTCGTCTTCTTTTTATAGCCGGCGAGGGAAAGGTGTGACGTGTTCTCGCCAATGAATAACCGCCACGTGTAAAATACGAGGATAAAGTTCTTCCATCTTCATTCCAGAATTGGGGGTTTCTTTATCCTTGAGTCTTGATTTAATTGATTGCCATCATCATGTAGAGGAGAAAATAAGAAACATTTTTGTAGTTATACTCTTTGGCTAAAACTTCATGTATCATTTGTGAATTGCGTTTGCAGGTGTTGAAGTGGAAAGAGATTGAAGACGGTTTAATCTTTCTCTCTCTTCACGTAGGAGATGAAGACGTAGCTTGTGTTTGTGCTGTTTGACTGGTCTTGGTCAACAGACCAAGTAAATAACTTTATTTTCCACTTTATTTGCTATTTGGTCCCTCCATTTTTCTTTTCTTTTCAAATGTATATAAACTTTTATCTCATTTCCATTTCATCCTTTATCTTTGTAGAAAATTGCAAGTCTAGTCCTCCATCTTGTAAAAGTTGCAACTTAAGCCCTTGAAATTTGTGAATAATGGCAAGTATGGTCCTTGAAAGCTATTTCGTCTTTTTCTTCATCTTTTTATCAAATTAATCCTTGAAAAACGCATCTTTGCTTCAAAATGTATCTTCTTTACCTGAAACACACAAGATACAAATACACGCGTAATTCTGATATTTTACAGTTAAAATAATGTATTTGACTGTGTTTTGAGTGGTATTTGGATCATTATTGATGAGTGTTTTCACACTTATCAACTCCCCTCCACTTGACCATTGCCATGTCCTCATGCAATGCAGCATTTTAAAGCACCAAGTTACACTTTTCTCATAATTAATCAACCTTGGCCATTTTATGATTTAATAAACTATACTATGCTATATGATGAATGGTTTTGAATATTTACAATGCAATGCAAAGAAAACAATTTTATTTATATATTTTTGGATTTTTCATAAATGGTTTTGATGGAAATAACTCATAAAGAATTCAATGACTTTGATTAGGGCTTGGGTACCATGGACATTTATCACCCTCAAGTTTCACTTTCCCCATACCAAGCTTAAAAATGGGATCATTGTATTCACAAGTAAAAAGTGCATCAACTTATTCATGACAATTAAATGTGGAACCGGTTATTATTTGAGCAAATTGCTTGTGGGCAAATTTGTCATTTATTCAAGTGTGAAGTATAAGAAGTGTAAAATCCAAAAATAAGGAAGCACGGTTTTAATCCTAAGTAATCCTCTCATCCATTACTTGAAAAACCGCTCACGATTAATACAAGTCCGTTTCAAGAATAATAAGTCATTCGCCTTATGTGTAAAATCATCATGTCATGCTTTCATAAGTAACTACACACTCGCTAAGGAAAGAAAAATAAAACTCACGCAATAATTTACATCCGCCATCTTTTTGAGACTTTGGATCTTCAACCCCGCAACCCGTCAAGGCAATATTGGATTGGAGCAATCTATTGAATCCCCGCAACCCGTCAAGGTAATATTGGAACTCAGTAGTCACTATAATTAACACCACACTGCCCCTCTTGGGAGTCTTGTATTATTTTTTTTTTCTCTTTTTTTTTCTTTTTCTTTTTTCTAGCCACTCATTTTTTTTTCATAAGCCGCTCTTATTTTTCTTTATTCCTCACAAAGAAATTTGAAAAGAAGAAAAGGAAAAACACCCGCTAAATATGGAGCATGACATAAGTCTAGTACACATAAAACGTGCTAACTTAGAATCTTAAGACGTACTCATATCAACCATAAATGATTAGCCAAAAATGCATAAGAGATTACAAACCAATTAAAACCGTACTTGATTATTTATTAACAATTATATACATGCGAAGAAAGTAGAGACAAAGAAGAGAAGGGTTTAGCCACAAGTAATTGTCATGAAGTTTATCTAGCCCTTTTACACTTGCTTCAACTCTATCATTTCCCATTCTCCACAAATTTAAAATCTCAAATAATGAGATTGGTAGATGCTTAGCCTAATAGACCAATGAAGGACTACATGGTTAAGGATACTAGCTAGAGAATGCTAAGATAAGCAAGCTCGGGTTGAGTCAAAATATCCATGGTGGGCCTAATATGACAAAGAAATCTAAACTTGTTAAAACCATGTTTTATTATTATTTTTTTTCCTTTTTCCAACTTTTGATGAAAAATAAAAGAAGAAATATATACAATGCAAATGTGTTATGCAAAAGAAAAATGAATGATGCAAAAATCATGAATGCATATTTTTTGGTGGCCAAAGTAGATTAAAAATTTGAAAAATGATCGAAAAATTAATTTTCCCAATTATCATGAAGTTAAGGCAATGGTCTAGGTAAGGTCACTTCGATAGAAGTCTCCCCTACACTTAAGATAAACATTGTCCTCAATGTTTAAGAGTATTGGAGTGAACTCCCCTACACTTATGACATTGATTACTTTGCTTAACCCAAGTTAAGGAAGAGACAACTAAAGGATATTCATTTTAAGCACAAGTGTTTAATATCACGATAGCAAAAACTAATCAAAGTGAACCAGATACACGGGCCTCCTCCATAAGCTCCAAGTATGAAATGAGAGAGAGCAACCCTTGAAACAAACACCAAAAGACGAAGAAAGGCACCCCTCCACTTCAACTCTACTATAACATCCTTTTAATTAAACCTAACCTATTGAAAATCTACTCTACGTTTTGTAACCTAGTTATTCAATGCTTGAGTTTTTTTAACCCTAAGTCGCTAGCTCGACTCGGCCCCGAATTAGGTTGTCCTTGGGGAAACCATCATGGAGAATAAAGAATATCCACTTTGAAGCTCGTCTCACATGATACACTCAAACTTAGCACGTTGCCATTTACTATAAGATTTACAATATCCGCCTCGATAAATGGAACGGTCCAACGTGTCTCAAGTTTGTCCAACATACGAAATCTCTCATAAAGGAAGCACTCCAGGATCAAATACAAAGTTTCCATCTCGACAAGTGAACAACTCCAAAGTAAGTAGCATCACCAAAGTAAGCTCATACAAGAAGTCCATATCAATCGAAATCACACTCTTAAGTGGAGTAGATGAAAACCAATGTGTCTCAAATTTATATATCCCAGGATCAAAAACCTTTCCCTTCATGGGAAAGTAAGAAGATGTGCTCGTGTCAACCATATAAGATTCCCCCTTAGTGATCAAAGCATCATGAGAATATGAAGGTGTAGGTATCAAAACATTCATAACTATTATGTCCATATTGGGCTCATCATCATCATCAAAAGGTGGGTAATCTTCCATAGAAGGCATAGCGAAAGGAGGATCAATATTAATAATGTCTTGTGAAGGAGGTGTAGTCTCTATGTTCCCAAAAAGCAATGTAGTAATAAGACGAACCTCCTCTTCCAAATTAGAAACACTATCGTTGACCCCTATATCAAATTGTGCAAGAGTATCCTCTATGGTGGTATCAATCTCCATAAGAGAGTCCATATCAAAGGTTTTGAGTTCTAAAGGTGCCTTAGATGAAAAAGTATCAATCTCTAAGAGGAAAGGATCTTCATCAATAACCAACTTCAAAGGTGGGAGGGTGGGAACATAAGGCTCAAAAGGAGGTGTACTAACTGAATTTAACAACTTTTAAAACTATAAGGATTAAACACTTGCAAACCCTAAAAACATGGAACTTTAGCCAAATTTATAAACTGATTAAAACAAAAAGGACTAGATTGCCATTATCAAAACTTTTTAAGACAAAACGGGTTAAGATCAAAAATAAGCTCGTTCTAGCTTATTACTCAATCAAATTTAATGAGACAAATTGCAAAACTCTTGAAATCTCAAATAAGCTACTTGTGTCCAAGGAAACTGACTAAAGATGAGAAATAAGCAAATGAGTGCTTATCAATAAGCACAAAATAAGCTTTAGCAAAATCCAATCAGTCACAACTTGATTTTTTGATTAAAACTGATTAAGCAACTGAATTAAGGAATGGGAAATCAAACTAGAACGTTTTTCATTCAGAAATAAGCTCAGAATTTGAATTAAGCTAAAATTGAGCTTATGTTGACCAAGCGTTGACCAGCTTTTTTTCAAAAAGCTAAAAATCTCAAAAATCATGTAACTCAACTACTTAATGGGATTTGTGAAGAAAAATTGCTAAGTTTATGAATAGGAAAAGGAGATACAGATTTTCAGATTCCAAGTTACAGAAACTTTCATTAAGTCTGCTTATCTGAAAATTGCTTATTTCTAACTGCTTATGGAATACTGTATAAAATCCTTTTGGAATCTGATTCTTTATGATGTAAGCTAAAGCTGAGAACAAATTTGGTGAAAATTCATCAAGTAATGAATGAGAACTGATCAAATCAATATGACAAGTTTCTAAATGACTAAAATGCATAAGGCTGACCCAAACTTTTTATGTGCCATTTGCCTGTTTGACCTTCTTAATGACTTGTAAATGACTGAAAACTCTTTTATAACACCTATTAACTACAAATGAACTCTAAAATTCCAAAACTCAAAACTTGAAAACTCTTTTTAAGCTAGTCCCAAACACTCCTTTAACTTGTTATTCAAACTTTTACAAAGGCTTATTAAGATCTAGTTAAATCTGAATCAAATGTTATAACAATCTAGACTTGGTGATTAAAATGAAAGGCTTAAAAGCTAAAAGCAATCAATTATCAAAACTAGAACTCCAATTAAGCTACAAGGCTAAAAATGACTTAACAAATGCAGTAGACTAAAAATTTATCCAAATCAAAGCACAAGTAGGCAGTAATCAAGCTACAAACACACAAAGGTCAATCAAACAGCAACTACAAACAACTTTATCAGGCAGCCATCAGATTATACTAGGAAAAGAAAGCATGTATTAAACTTTTTGAGAGGAATTTAAACAAGAACTTTAAAACCTATTGGAGTTATCCTTTGAGAAGAAGAGGAGCACTGAGCTCTCTTACCCTAGTGATAACCACCACCTTATCACTAGGAAACAATCAATCAACAAATTCAGCTAACAAATCAACTAGAAATCATCATTCTGCTTGAAAACTTCAAATATCAATGGAATGAACTGAATTGTGTTCAAACAGCTAACAAACTTCTCCAATATCAGTTATGATCAATGATTGATCATAACAAACACTTAACAGCAACAATGGTAACCAATATCAGCAAGGAATGAACAGGAATGGTAAGAACAATTTTGGCGGGAAAGCTTGAATTCAAAATTTATTCAATGGAAAACGGTTACAAGGTTGTTGGAAGCTAGTAACTAACTAACTAACTCAAGAGTTTGTCAGACTCTTGAGTAGCTAGGGTAAAATTGAAGGAAAGGGAAAGAAATTTAGAGAACTATGTGTTTTTACAAATTTAAGCTACCAGTGAAAATGAAGTCTAATCCAGCTATTTATAGACATGAAGGAAGAGTTTGTTGGGGTTGGTGACGTGTCAGAACCAATCCCAGCTTGCCACGTGTAGAATTCTGCATAATGCATTTTGAAGGTATGAACAAGGAATTGGGGATTCTTGATTTAGTGAATGATTTGTTAATTGATTGGCACTAATGTGTTTGTCTCTTCAAAACGATCAAGTTTGGTGTTGAAAACTTTCCATGAAATTGCTTGTAGCTAAAACGCGATCCTGGCAACTTTTTCCTTGAAGAAGATGCCACGTGTCAGTGTTTAATTGGCTGAATTTTGGTCACACGGATTGAACTGTTGGGATTGGGTAATAAATGTAAGGCGGCTGAGTGGATATTTAATATTCAATCCGTGTGACTTGCTTCCTTTCTTCTCATTGGCTGAAAAACTTGTCACATGGATCAAACTTGAAAATCTTTCCAATATTGGCAGAATTGGTCCTTTAACTTGGCAGATTTTTGTTTTGAGCTAGAATCTTCATTCTTTTGACATATTTGGTCCTTCAACTTTCATTCTTTGAACAAAATGGTCCTTTGACTGAGTTGACTTGAGAGTTGACCAAGTTTGACTTGAATCTTGACTTTTTACAATATTTGCACTTTAGTCCTTCAACTTTTACAACTTGTCAAGATAGGTCCTTGTACTTCAAAGTCTTGTCACTTTTGATCCTTCTTTGTCTTTTTCATCCATTTGAGCTTGATTTTTCCTTGTTTGCTTGGAAATGTATTTTTTTTACCTACACAAGTGCACACAAACACAAACATACCACATAACACTGTTTTTGCCAAATAAATTGGTATTTTGCTTCATGTTTTAGGGTTATTTGTTGATAAAAGGATATGAGTTTAAGCTCATATCAAACTTGAATGTCTTGCACATTCGTAGTAACCTTGTATATATCTATCAGAAAATCAAAATACAAAAATATAAAACCTATAAAAACAAAATAAAAAATGAGAAAATCTTTCAAAAATACCAAAAATATTCTTCTTCCACATGTCTCTCAGCATCGATAATATGGACGTACTTAGAAATGTTGGTCAATAACGACACGGGTACGTACATAAAGTTTGAATGAGAGTTCAAATGTTTTCAAAACATGTCTTTTTCTACTTTCTTCTCATAATGGCTTATAGTCACATGTCAGACTATAACCCGGTCCATAAATAAAGGAAAGTCTTTGACTTATCCTCAACAACGAGAAATTCATTTTTTTCTCGGTCATGAGCTTATACCAAAACATTCCAAGTTTTAAGCTCATGAACACAATTTTTCTCGAAATTTTGAGCACAATTTTTCAAAGTATTTCAAAACAATGTGCTCATATACTCCTCTATTTAATTAGAATCGCTTTTCGAGGGGGAGTATAACGATTTCATAAACATTTGTTCCAAATTTTCATGACACATTATTATCTCCATGTTTCATCACTAGTATCACAAAAATTTCAAACAAATGCAATTTTTGAGGGGGAGAATAGTGATTAAAATGTGATCAAAATGTTTCATTCTTGGATAAGATCTTTGATATAAGTGCTTTCTCTTCCTAATATGTGCAAAAACCTTTCCTTTTATGATGCACATATGTAGGGGGAGTGTTTTGGTGATACAAAATACATTCAAGGTGTAAACACTGATTTCATCAACACCTTGATTGCTTTTTCAACAGGTTTTTCTGGTTATAGTATCTATACCCTTTAACACATTAATTCACGATGGTATTGGTGTCAAAAGGTGGTTAGGTATTCGTCCTATGATCCAACCAGAACCGGAGGGATCTTCCCAGGGACAATCCATTAGAATTTAGATGTACTTAGGAAAGATGGAGTAGTTGAGTGTACGGGAAAAATGCCGACTAATGACTTAAGCTATCACTGGAACAATCACAACAAGGTGCTAGTTATGACGTCTTGATAAGCATTGAAGGGGTTGAAGAATGAAAAAGAAATGTAAGGATAAAGGGTGAAAAGAAATAGCCCTCCACACAACTTAGGAAGAAATCGGGTCAATACATCTACTATCAGAATCACGTTGAAGATTTCTGGTATTGAAGACAAAGCATCATGGACCCAGTGATGCAAAGCACAACCCTTCCCAGCCTACTCAAGCTTCTCTCAAAAGAAGTTTGTTTTATTGTCACGGAGTTCAACTCATTTCTATCAACTTTCTCACTCCGAGATAGTGGATATTGAAAAGGTGGTAGTCTGCTCCAGCCTCCAATCACCAAATAAACGTGCACTTATAGAGTCTAGAGCCAACGAGATTCTTCAAAAAATCTCATTAGGACACTTATTCCATATATCAGTTGTTGTTCATCATTAGAACATAAGCGATGATTCACAGAGTCTTGCGCTCTATTCGTGTGATATTGCCAGAACATTCAGAGTGATACTCTCTAGTATTCACAGTGATGAATGGAAATCCTTCCAATGTTAACATCAAACAGCACTGCGGTAGGTCATATGTAAGATTCACTTGAATTGAACATATGTTAACTGAAAAGCAACAGTGGTTTGATTCTTAATTGATTCAAACTCGTTCCAGGTCTTGACGCAATATCTTCATGGTCTTGCCAGAACATTCAGAGTAATACTTTTCAGTATTTATAGTGACGAATGGAAATCCTTCCAGTGTCATCATCAAACAGCACTGCGGTAGGTAACTTGTGAGATTCTATATGAATCAAACTTGTGTCAACTGGAAGCAAAAATGTTTTGATTCTTTATTGATTCAAACTTGTTCCAGGAAACGAATTGACGACTCAATCAGCAGAATGGAACTGCATGATTCACTCCTTACTATGAACTATCTTTTGATATATTCATGTATTGAGAACGGCTACCACAGCCAGAAACCCTGTCAAGGAAGTTCTTTGAACTTACCTAATCACATGTACATTATTCGTACTGTATAACGGGAAACCAGAGGAATGCAAACGGTGGCGTAATCTCAAGAGCCGTGATTCAAGACCACATACTCAAGTAAATGAAGAAAGCTTAAGAACATCTAAAGACAAAGACTTCCGCTACTCTGATAATCAAGGGAGATTGTTAACAAACTTTCAAGACAACACAAAATATGAGTATGTGGGGAAAGACACAATAACACAAGTTGACAAAGTTTCAAGATCAAGTCAAGGCAAAGATCAAAGATCCAAGATCACAAGTCATGAAAGTAACTATGAAGGAACTCTCAAGACATCGAGCTTCAAAGTCTGAAACAATAAAGAAGTGAAGTCACACATTACATGACCACCCCTTAGGGGGAGATTGTTAGAAGTAACTAAAGTAATGGTCATATAATATATCGTTACAAAGATCGTGAAAAATGTTATTTAATGATGTCGAGAGTTCTTAGTTATTATTGTTCATTTAACGGGAATTAGTCCCGAACATACAAATGAGGAAGGCCTCCTAAACATTTACTCTTTAGTATAAAAGGCAAATTCTCCTCATTTGTGTAGGTGTGCTATTCCATTATATTATTTTAGAGAGAGAAAGGTGTGTTTGTTTCTCTCACTAGGAAATCACCTACACTTTGTATTCTCTTTTCTTCATCTTAATCTAATCTTTCTTTTTTGGTTTAATCTTCATCATTATTCGTGTTTGATTAGTCGTGTGCATAAGTCTTACAAGTTGTTCTTGCTCGCGTGTGAGAACCATCTGACAGTATAAAACGAAAAATACATGATTAAACTAATCAAACATAAAAATATATACATGAAAAAATTTATACAAATAAATCTTGAGAAAAATTTTATGTAGGAAAACTAGTACATGAATGCATGATGCAGTTTTATGAAAACTTTTATATGCGCGAGAGTGAACGCCTATGGTCAGTTCATTCAAAACAAAGACATGGCGAGGGGACGGCTATGGGTCGGTCCCAAAGTTAAAAATTTCCATAAAAGCATATGCGACTAAATAGGGCCAGTCATGTACCAACCATTACTTAGTCGTAAACCTGCGACAATGACATATATATGAATGCATGAAAACTGACTGTCAGTTCTAGGAAGACCATAGTGACTACCCACTAATCACATGTCATGTTTTGAGAGCCTACATGTCGAAGCCTTGGCTCTGATACCATAATTGTAACATCCGATTTTGGTAAATGGAAATTCACGCGTGATTATGGCGTGTCATCAAAGCATACAATAAAAAATGTCTAAAACATTACATGACCATAAAGGAAATACCAGAAACAAACATCAGTACCCCAAGTATAAGCTCATCACACATAAACATGAGTATTGTAAAGGAAAAGGACTAAACAATGTCCATAGAAACAAGTAGCAAAATGTATGATGAAATGCATAAAGTAATGAAGGCTAGAAGCTTCCAATCCATATGCATATACGCTTAAAGTCTACGAGCGCCCTTGAGTACCTGCCGTTTGGGAACATGAAAGGAAAACGGCTGAGTATAACGCTCAGTGCACGGATATACAAGTACGATATGAAATAACGTAAGCATATAAGACTAACAGCAGCGGAATATCATAAGTTCTAAGTAATCTGGATTCAGGTTCATAAAACTGGTTTTATAGTTTGAAAAGACTTATGTTTCTATGAAAATCTATTTAATTAGCCAAATAGCCCATATAGGTCATGAGGTTCCACCGTGCATGAATACTTGGAGGGGAGACCTCGTCATGCAATTAGAGGGGTTGCCTCTAATTAATTAGTCTGGGTAGGAGGAATCAACTCCTAGTGAAGGATGCAAGGCACACATCGCATTCACTCTGATAATACTGCTAACATGTAACTAGGATGCACCCATACGCCTCACATGATAATATAATATATGGGCCAAAACTAAAAAGGGACGTCACGAGCAATCACTTCGTCGTGGGGAAGTCATAACACTGGTGCCTCCAGTGTTATGGTTATGGTACCTCCATAACTAGGTGACGCTGGTCATGCATGTATATGGCTTAGGCTCTTAATCTAACATAAGTATCAAACATATAAAACAAATACTGGGAAAATAGTTGGCTGCAGACGGGGAAATCCTTATAAGGAAAGAATTTCCATACTGAAAGGATGGGAAATCCGTACCTTAAGTCCAGTGAACGAAGAATACGAACGGAAGAGAGTTCTACGTCGATCTCACTAATGCTACATAAATAGTATACGTGTATAAGTATTCTGATTACTGAGTACGTAACTGGTTTTATATCATGTCTTAGCTTGTTTTATATGTTCATGTCTTGTTTTACTGGTTTTAACGTTATGTTGTATTTATCATGTATTATGTATATTCTGATTAAGTATTACTTGTATTTCTTGTATTATTATACTTGTTGTGTAATAATAAGTAACAATCTAAAACTAGCACGTTTCCTAAAATAGAAAGTTTCTCAAAATAGAATGTTTCCAAAAAAAAGATTAACTGCTTAAAATAGATTAGTTTCTAAGAATAGAAAGTTTACAAAAATAGCAAGTTTCCTGAATTAGACAGTTTCCATATTTAGAATTAAGTTGGATTAATATCATAAGTCATGTAGTTATAGTATAGTTTATTAATTATATTTTGTTAATTAAATAACTATAGGTTATACGATTTAATTAAATATAAGCATGATTTAAATTAAATTAAGTGTATAAAAGACTTAGGTTAAATCATGTATTAATACTATATTAATATAACCTAAATCATGATATTATTTAATTATATGTCATTTTAATAATTAATTAATACTATAGTGTAAAATAAATCACTAATTACTTAGGTTAAACCATGTATTATTTAATAATAATAATAACCTAAGTTTCATGTTTAATTAAATTAATTATAAGTCATGAATTATTTAATTTAATTATCTTGTAAAAATAATACACTTGTTAAATTAATTAGACTTGTAAAAATATTCATGAACCGGACCCGTATAATTTACTAATTAAACATGTCGTGAACCGGATCCGTGAACCCATGAACCAGTCCGAACCAAACCCCCAAAATCAGTGGCAAACCGACTTGAACCGGTTGCCCCTGCTTGCGTCACATAGCCACCGGCTGCTGTCGGTGGTTCCCTTGCTCTCGACTAGCCGCTGCTAGCAGTGGGGTACCCACTGGCTGTGTGCCAGTGGTTCCTGCTTCTGCGCGGCGTGTTCCTCCTGCTTAACCCACATTGCCATCGGCTGTGTGCCGGTGGTGGTGGTTGCTGCCGCCGAGACCCATAAAACCACAAGAACACCCCCGACGCGAGTCGGGGTGCCTTGTACCTGCTGCCGACCGAACACCAACACCACCAAGACCTAGATCTTGGTTGGTGGTGCGAACCAACCGACGCCGAGTGCCTTATGGCTCTCGGTTTGTGTGGCAGCCGAGATAAACAACCTGAAAACACCCTTAGTTGTTTACCCATGATCCCATGATATGTTTTTATCATGTTTTATTTAATTACTTGTTTATGTTTATGATTAATTAAATAAAAGAAAATAAAAAAGGGTTACGGATTACCAAAACACTTGGAATGAATAGATCTTGAATACACGAACACACTTGTAAGATTTCTTGAACAAAATCAACCAAACACCCCTTGTGGTGTGTTATGCCACCGGCCACCAAGAAAGAGAGAGAGATTAGGGTTTTTAGTTTTTTGTAAAATCTTTTGTGAATGAAAATAACATTTACTATATTTGTTATTTGGTAAAAACAAGTGGGCTGGGCCCCTCTCTTCCTTTGTTGCCGTGGCTATGAGGGCCCACCAAAGGAAACCCGAAGCTTTTTCCCGTGTCTAATTATTACGTGTTCATGTGTTCGTGTTTACGTGTTATGTTTAATTATTCGTGTTATTTATAATTACTTGTATGTAACGATATTTATCGTATTAATTATACGTAAATACATAATTATATGTTCGTGATTCTTACGTTCATGATTTCATGTTCGTGATTATAATTATTACTGATAATAATTATCGTGTATTAACATGTACTTAATATTTGTCGTAAATATAATACGTAAATAACTTCTGTAATTCCTAATCGTGACACATGTTCAAGCTATAAAAGGAAAGTTTTAATATGTACGTACGTTACTAAGGGTACTATTCATGGTAAAAGCATGCGGGTTTTACAGCAATGATCATCGCAATGTGGGCGGGTATTTCTATGCAGAGCTGTAAATCTTGATAACGGGTTCGATATTAAGAATTAAGCAAAATCACTCAAAACCTATCATTATAAGAATTACAAGAACGAAACCCCTCTATCAATAGAAACTTTCATCACACATGAAACATCAAATCGCTAATCTGATTTCAGGCGATCTGTGGGGTTTGATTGTCATGACAAGGCACAAGTAACATATATATAAACATTTAAGCAGATTAATACCTAGAATGGATGAAAGATATCAGCAACTAATCACGGTGAGAGATCGAGTCTGGAAGGTATAACAATGGCAGCCAAAGGTATTTTAGTTTGTGTGTTTTGCGATAAAGAGAAAGGGATCCAGGGGGAGGGTATTGACTTTAGTCAATCCTAAACCTTTTTGAAAAATAGAATTTTGGTCCCCCCATTTTGACAAGTATTTCTTGTAAAAACTTTTATAAACAAGTTAACAAAAACACATTATCCTGTATCCTCTTATCTATCATGAAAACACAATCACACAACAAACGCACTTAAGGCATAAGATGTTACCTAAGGCCATTTTAATTCCAGATATGTAAGGCACATAATAAGTGTGTAAACACTTATCCTTTTGCCACTAAAATCAAGGAAAAAGAAGACCTAATCATGTGTTTTATATCGTAAAAGTCAGAATTACGCGTGGTTTTGTGTTTTAATAGGTACAAATGATCAAAAGGAAAGAAAACACGGGATTTCACGGTCAAATGTTGAAGAGAAGTCTAAAAAGAGACGAAGACAAAGTCAAAAGACCATAAGTGTTCCCAACTTCACGAAAACCGGCTAAACCGACACGGTTTTAAAGAAATGATCAAAGAAAGCCGAAATCGAGCTCATTTTAATGGATTTAATTATTCACGAAGATTTCAGGCCAAGTGGGTCCCACATTTGGGTTAATGGGCTCGAAAGCCCATTTGGAGAATATATGTACTTGTTAAAATTTCACAAGCCCAATATGGCCCATAAGTGTAAATCAAGAGAAATGAATGAATTGGGCCAAGCCCTTTTGGCTGTTAAATTTGGCACGAATGAATAAGTTTTCAAAGGTCCAGTCAACAATACAACTCACATTACTCTCAAACAACCGTACACCTCCCCACCCACTTTTGACCCACCCACTTTTGACCCACCCATTTATGATACCCCAATCTTTGATACCTACGATGATGACACTTCTTTAAGTGATCTCATTAATTTTGATGACCCACCCCATGATCTTAATGCACCTCATATCTCTATGAGTGATTCTTCCATGGAGACTCCTTTTGACTTTTATACTCCAATTTTGGAAGTCATGACTATTGAGGAGGATCCTCCACTCTTAGAGATCATTCCGACTTTAGAGGTTATTCCATTTGAGGAGGATTTAGATATCTTTCTAAATACCTATTTTCCTCATGAGGAAGAGTTTTCCTATGACTCCGATAATACATATGTTTTCACATCAAGTTTGGAAGAGGATGACTTTCCCACTTTGGATTTTGATGATATTTTGAGCTTAAATTTCAACACCTCTTGCTATTTTCCCATTAAGGAACCGGTGTTTGATCCCGGAATAGAGACTTTTGTGCTTTCATTGCCATATTACCATAGCACCCTTCCTTGTAAGAGACTTTTGCCTAAGGACACCCCACTTTTCTTTGATTTGCGTACCACCTCGGGGTTTATTTCCTTTTGTGATGGAAATTATGTCTTTGATCCGGGTGGATTTTCATGGGGTATGCCTTATATGACTTTGTTTCACCTTTATCATGGAGAGATTTTCCTCCCTTGGAAATCTCGATTTTTCCATGATTTTCCCATTTGAATGATGACATTCGGGAATTCGAGTCGAGCTAGAGACTCGTGATAAATAAATCAAGTATCGTTTAACTAGGTTAGATTTTTAGCTTTTCCATCCTTTCCACCTTTTTCACCTTCGCCCATTTTCACCAATAAGTGTAGGGGGGGAGCCAAGTAGTTTGTTTCTGTTGTGATGTTGTGTGCAGGGACATGTGCTTAATGATCCACTTTTGGTATTTTTGACGAGACCCGTGTTCCCGTGTTTCCCATGAACCCGGTTCCTTCGATAAGTTTTTGCTATTGTGATTCAATCTTGTATATAAATAAAACATGAATAAATGTAATCACTTTAGTTGTCCCTTCCTTAGCTCAATTTTAAATAACGTACTCAATGTCCTAAGTGTAGGGGAGTTTATTCTCCCACATGCTTAAACATTGAGGACAATGTTTATATTAAGTGTAGGGGGGATTTCTATCGAAAATTTAGTGGGCTTTTCCATAAATATGACCTCATTTAACCGGAAAATTTATAACTTTTTCAACGTTTTTCAAAATTTTGATCTATTTTGACCTAGTAGTATTTTTTTTATTTATTTAATTTTCATTTTGTCATCGCATCTTATTTATATTTTCTCTTTCAAGAATAAAGTCAAACTAAATAAATCAATAAAATGGTTTTAACAAGTTTAGATATCTTTTATATATATTAGGCCCGTCGTGAATATTTTGACTTAACCCGAGTTCACTTATCTAAGTTTACTCTAGCTAGTATCCTTAACCATATGGACCTTAATTGGTTTATTAGGCTAAGCATCCACGAGTCTCATTCCTTGAGATTTTAAATTGTGGAGAACGAGAGATGATAGAGTTGATAATAAGTTTATGGGTTAATTTTTGCTTATATGGTTTTTGTGGCTCTTTCTTCCCGCTTGTATATTTAATTGCTTAATAAATGAGGATTTCTGCGGTGTCGATTCGATATCTTAATCTCAGCCAAATATTTATTCTCCTTGTAATTAAAGCATGAACACATTGAGGGTGCCAGCGTTGTGGACTTCCGACTAAGGTGGCTCATAACCACTAAGTAGGAGGTATTCAGACCGTGGGACCATGGAATTTGGCCTACTATACATATCATAAATAAAGAAAGAATAAGATTAAAACATGACCTCAAAGAGCCTTAGGGTGTGGGGCATGTAGCACGAACCTTGTCATTAGAGCCTTAGGGTGTATGGCATGGTAAGTGTTGAATAAAAATTGATTCAAAAATCAATTCCCTCGTTTATCGTTCAAGGAGCCTTAGGGTGTGGACAATATGCGGGGAGCATTTTTACATCTTAAAGAGCCTAAGGGTATATGATGTGAATTTGCTAAACTCCACATAAAGTCTACATGACTTTGGAGGAATAATTAATAAGTAGTACTATTTGGCCAAATTTTGGGTCCGGGAATTTATTCCCCAAATCGTGTTAAATCATCCTTGATGTGGGCTTACTTTAGTGACAACGTTTTTGAGGACGAGGTTAGGTTTTGAGTGTCGGGTGCATCGTTTGGCCTTCATTTTTGGACTAATAATTATCAAATAAGTCAAATGAGCCTACGGGTGAATGACATTCAATAAAATCTAGAGATACAAAGTAGGAATTAGAGAAAGAGTATTACACAATTATCTTGTATGAGTGGTTTTAACTTAAGGACTTATGGTAAACAATGATCTCGTTTTTAAGCTTGGTTTGGGGAACGTGAAACTTGAGGGTGATTAATATTCATGACACCAAATCCCTAATTCAAGTCTTAGATGTCTTTACAAGTTTCTTCCATCAAATAATTCCAAATAAATTGTTATAATTTTTTTTTCCTTTCAAGTTTTTATCTTTCCGTCATAGTAGTAATAATAAAGGCCAAGATGGGTTGATAATGAGAAAAATGTAATCTTATGCTTTAAAATAATGCATTGCATGGGGTCATTGCAATGGTCAAGTGTAGGGGATTTAATAAGTGTGTAAACACTTATCCTTTTGCCACTAAAATCAAGGAAAAACAAGACCTAATCATGTGTTTTATATCGTAAAAGTCGAAATTACGCGTGGTTTTGTGTTTTTGTGTTAAAATAGGTACAAATGATCAAAAGGAAAGAAAACACGGGATTTCACGGTCAAATGTTGAAGAAAAGTCCAAAAAGAGTTCACGAAAACCGGCTAAACCAACACGGTTTTAAAGAAATGATCAAAGAAAGCCAAAATCGAGCTCGTTTTAGTGGATTTAATTATTCACGAAGATTTCGGGCCAAGTGGGTCCCACATTTGGGTTAATGGGCTCAAAAGCCCATTTGGAGAATATATGTACTTGTTAAAATTTCACAAGCCCAATATGGCCCATAAGTGTAAATCAAGAGAAACGAATGAATTGGGCCAAGCCCTTTTGGCTGTTAAATTTGGCACGAATGAATAAGTTTTCAAAGGTCCAGTCAACAATACAACTCACATTATTCTCAAACAACCGTACACCTCCCCACACACGATTAACTCACACATTTAAACCACAGTCAACACCAACCACACACACATAACATAAATGTTTTATTTTATCCCAACCAACCCTCACACACGTGTCTCCCTCACACGTATTTACTCTACCCACTCACATAAATAAACATTTACCCCACTGTTTCGATGATAACAAGGCAAATCACCGATTCACTGTATATCCTTTCATCTCTCCCATTTTTACAACCAACTCCCCAAACCCTAATTCACAAATTAAACCAATTTTACCCATAGAAAATTAGGGATTTTAATCCAAACGTGTGATTCACACGAGTTTGGATTAAATCCCCACACAAATCAGAGATAACACCAATTGTGGTCCTCATCTTCCATCCGACGTGGCTTAATTCTCCTTTGTGATTGGTTATCACCACCTCACCATAACCCTTTCACCAATTAAATTCCTCCACCTCAGCCTAAACAAACACAACAAACACACCCACTGCCACTTTGGTGATCCGTGTGATGCGAGGGTTATTCTCAACCGTTGATCAAGTGAAGAGAAGAGAGAGAAAGAAGAATGAAGGATTTAAGGGCTAAGATTAGTTGCTTAATTTTGAAGCCATCAAGAGGGTTTTAGGGGTTTTGCCTATAAAACCCCCCTCCAAATCTTTAATCAGGGCACTTTTTCGTTATTTTTACTTTTCTGCAAATAGGTTTTAGGATTAATGTATTTCTTTATTTTCTAGTAATGTAATTTTCTTTATTAATTAATGAAAATTTTATTTTTAATTAATTTTTGTCTCATTTAAATTCATGTCCAATCTTTAATCTTGAATCTGAGTTTTTATTACTATTCGTTTTTTTTTATTATTCGATTACTGTTTTTTTGAATACTGTTTATCATTATTATTTTTATTCGATTAAATAAAAAAAAGTGAATATTAATTTCCCCCACTGGGAAATTATAAAGCTATTGTTCCTGGTACTGTTCAAGGTGAATCTGATATTTGGTTCGAAGAGTTACTGTTTGGTTCGGTAATTACTAAAAGGTTAAAGTACTGTTCGAATTCTGTTTGGTTCGAGAGCTTGGGTCGAGATGGTGGTGTTGATGATTTGAGGTGCTGTTCGGTTTATTCACAAAGACGGCTCAGCGCCGATCTTCAGCCCAACGGTTTTCGTCTCAAGGTTCTAGTTCCCGTTTATTTTATTGTTAAGTTTTATTTATCTGTTAATGTTTTAGTTATCAGCCTGTTTAGTTTGTTTAGATATATGCTTTTGTTTGTTTTCTTTTAGTTTGAATCTGCTTTATAATTTCTTTGGTTTATGTTACTGTTTGAACTTGTTTACCTTTTTTATTTGCCTGGTTATTTTAGTGAGCTGTTTCGGTTTAGGTTTCGATTTGTTATAACTGTTTCGGTTTGAATTTGATTTGCTTATTTATGATTATAGCTTTTTAGCTTATTAGCTTATTTAGTTATTACTTTTCAGTATTTTGCAGCTTGTTTCTTAGATCTATTTTGTTTTAGCTTATTTACTGTTTATTTGCTTATTTGGTTAGAATTTCTTTAGCTTATTTGATGCGTTTGATGATTTGCTACTGTTATAACTTAATTGAGTTGTATAGCTTATTTGCTTTTGATTTATTTGTTTGTTTGTCTTGTTAACTGTTTTGGCTTATTTAGTTCACTGCTTATTTGGTGCTTATAGCTTATTTGGGGTTTTCTTGTTTGCTGATAGAGTTCACAGACCCTTTTGGTATGTGGGTTTTTATGATTGTTCTATTGTCCAAAAAAGTCAAAAATATTAACTAATAGCTAAAATCTCGCTGCTGGGTTTCGATCACTCGACCTCGCGCTCATCAGCCAACACGCATAACCATCTCGTCTTGACCACTTTTTGTGTTTATTTACATAGCTTTTAATTAATATAGGTCTTTTATGTTTGGCAGTTTAATTAAATTTAGTTTAATTAAAGTTTTTAGTTTATTTAAATTTAATCAATAGTTTTATTCAAGTTTTCTTTATTCATTTTTTATAAAAAAATAAAAAGATAAAAAATATTTTAATTTTAATTACTTTTATAAATTTAAATTAGTTTTAAATTTACTTTTATAGTTTTCTTTTATGTTTTTAAATTGAGTTTTAAAATTTAGTTTTCCATTTAGTTTACTTAAAATAGTTTACATTTAAAAGTTTTTACTTTAATTTATTTTTTATAAAACTAGTTTTAATTGTGTTTAAGTTTTAAATTAGATTTTTAAAATCAGATTAAAATAGTTTTCTTTTAATTAAATAGTTTTTATTATTAAATAGTTTTAGTTTAAAATACCAAAAACATATATTACCAAAAACGAATTAGTTTTACGTTAACCGGATATCAATTCGAGTGAGTCGAGGAACGAAAATAGACATAAAAAGAATTGCAAAATTCAAATATTAGCACACATAGCACATAAGGCACACATAAGGAATTTTTCTGAAAATAATTTTGAAGACCAATTTGAAATCCAAGATGAAAAAATATTTTCTCCCCCTTAAACTCTGACCCGTTTTCTATTTAAATAGCTGTAGTCATTGTTTAAAGAGTCAAATACCGAAGAAGAAATTTTCCGTTAAGTGATTTTTTGAAACGATTCTGGTGGCCATAAGATTTCTCTTATTTTAATAAAATAAGTGCACTGAAGCGTACACAAATTTCTGTTAGACCAAGTTATAAAGTAAATTTAATCCCTTACAAGGTTTTAAAGTAAACCTTGCCCGAGAAAATTAATTCTCGTTGTGAGTCAACGTTTTCAAAAGAAATACGTGACTTTAATGCGAAAAGTGAGTTGCAGTAAAAAATAACTACAAGCCATAATGGGCATGTTTTAAAATATGTACAACTTTCATACGGACTCTATTTATGGCACCGTGTCAATTTTAATCTACATTTCTAAGGCCGTAAATATTACCGTACTAAAAGACATGCCCGATTTAAAATGAAAAATATTTTTGGATTTTCTTGATTTTAAATTTTTATGGTTTTTGTAGGTTTTATATTTTTGTATTTTTCTTTTGGTGGTTTATCTATATACGATAATATACAAGATCACGATTAAAAAGATACTCTAGAATAGTTTACCACCACTATTCTGCAGATTCTTCTGCCAACTCCTTAAGAGTCGCCGGTGAGCATGATTTCATGCCCAGCTTTTCGATCAAAAACTCGATACGTCCTCGATCTAAAGCCTTTGTGGATATATCTGCCAGCTGATACTCAGTGCTGACAAAATACAGCTCGATCACTCCATTTTCCACTTGCTCTTTGATGAAATGGTAGCGTATGTCAATGTGCTTCGCCCGAGTGTTGATCATAGTTGCCGCAAAGGGCAATGGCGCTTTTGTTGTCACAATACATCGGAATTTTGTTGAAGCCAAGACCATAGTCAATTAATTGTGATCCTATCCGTAGAACTTGAGCATAACAACCGGACATGGCAATGTATTCAGCCTCTGTACTTGATATCGTAGCGCTTTTCTGCCTTTTAGATGCCCAACTAATCAGTCTATCTCCAAGAAGTTGCACACTGCTAGAATTGCTACGTCTTGTATCTTTACACCCAACGTAATCTGCATCTGCATATGATATTAGTGCAATAGAGGAATCCTTCGGATACCACAGACCACGATGAAGGGTTCCTTTTCACAACATGTAAGTGATTTTCGGTAGGCCGAGCCTGATACCGGACACACATGGAAATAGAAAATTGCAAATCAGGCCTACTAAAAAGGGTGTCGATCATTCCACGGTAAAGTTTAGGGTCGACCACAATCCTATCCCCATCCTCATCCAACTTGGATCTCTCCACCATTGGAGTATCCACGGGGTCACAGTTTTCAAAGTGATACTTTTTCAAAGATTCAAGAGCATATTTTGACTGATTGATGAACATGCCTCTGGGATTTTGAGAAATTTGTAACCCTAAGAAAAATGAAAAATTTTCCATCATCGACATATTAAAGCGTGTGGACATGATTTTCTCAAATTGGTCCGACAGTCTTTGAGTAGTGGCAGCAAACATTATATCATCAACATAAATTTGTACCAGTATCATGTCGTTGCCTTCCTTTAGAATGAACAATGTCGAGTCCACTTTGCCTTTGGGGAAGCCTTCCGAGATGAGATAAGACGATAGGAGATCGTACCACGCGCGTGGAGCTTGTTTCAACCCATAAAGAGCCTTCTTGAACTTGTACACATGGTTGGGATACTCTTAGTTGACAAATCCATTCGGCTGGCTTACATAGACGTAATCCCTTAATTCACCATTGAGAAATGTCGTCTTAACATCCATTTGGTAGACGATCATGTTCATGTGAGCAGCATAAGTAAGGAATAGTCTAATAGCCTCCAATCTAGCAACAGGAGAAAAGGATTCTTCAAAGTCAATACCCAAAGCTTTTTTGTAATCGAGCAACCAATCTAGCCTTGTTCTTTAAAACACTACCTAACTCATCGATTTTTACCTTATATACCCACAACAATGTAAGGATGTCGACGTTGTCGGGTAAAGGAACTAATTCCCATACTTCAAGTCGTTGAAATTCATTAAGTTTCTCTTGCATTGCTTCAATCCATGAAGATTGTGTCATAGCTTGTTGCCAAGTTTTAGGTTCAACCTTAGAGAGAAATGCATCAAAGTAACAGTATAATGCACTTTCTTGTAACTGATGGCGTGTTAAGACTGGTCGGTAGATGTCACCAATTATATTGCGTATTGGGTGGTCCTTTGTCCATTTGTGTTGTGATTTTCAATACGTGGTGGTCTGGAGTGAACGATTGCAGGAGCTTCCTCTGAGGTAGACGCACCGTTAGGGTTTTCGGGTATTGGTGAACCAAAGGATCGAAGTTCTTGTAAGTGAGCAAATTCCAAATCGTGATTAATAACTAATGATTTTGCTAAGGTTCGGATTTAGTTCTCGGTATCTCCTCGAATTGATCACGGCTCTAAGTGGAATGATTTGTTCTTGGTTAATCAAAAGGAGTTGGTTTGTTTATCTATTTTAAACTAATGACAAATAAGTAAGTGTCGAAGAGTAAAATTAAAGCTTTAAAAGATTAAACTAAATTGACAAGTTAAAAATGAATGTTTGAAAACTTAAAGGCAAAATGAGAAAAACACTTGAACACTTAATAAAATAACACTTAAAATTTTGTAAAACTTTAAAACTTAATCCATCGGAATATAGAATTGCAAAGCTATCGGAATATCAAAATCATGCCCATCGGAATATAACTAAAACCAGTCCATCGGAATCCCCGATCGGAATGTTCCATCGGAATATTTTTCAAATCAATCCATCGGAATACAAAACTGCAAGCTATCGGAATATGGTCTATCGCAATGATGTCTTATCGGAATGATCTAGATCGGAATATGGTAAATTAAAATTGGCCAGAGTTTCGACTTAAAAAGGACCTTAGCCCCGTTGGAATGTGCGATCGCAATAATCGATCGCAATCCAGATCGGAATAAGGGGGAATTACCAACCTATCGCAAAGTAGAACCCTTAAGGGTTATTGCGATACAAACACGAGAACCCGTCGGAATGTGTAAAAGCCCTTGGATTGCGATGGGAGCAAAACTAATCCGAAAATGGTGAAAAGTTAAAACTTCAATAAGCACGCACAAAAAGCTACTTTAACCGGGACTTAATCACTTCAACAAGATTAAATTTGACAACTTTTGAAAACGTAAATCATGAACTTTATGAAAGGAACTTTTGAATGACTAAAGCCTTGATGAAATCCGAAAATAATAAGCTTAAACAAGAAATGAGCCAATAAGCATAGAGGGCCTATAGCTTATACTTGTGAGAGCTTAAAAATGAACAAGAAAGAAACGAACTTACTTATTACACAACCTCAAATCCAATCACGAACAATGAAGGTTTCGGATCAAACTAAAGATTTCGGATGGAAATAAGTAGAATTAAGAATTGTAGAAAGAGAGTAAAGAACTAAAAAGCTTAACTTGAATAAGATTAATGAAATCCAAAGTACAAAGATCAAAGAAAGCTTAAATTTAAAAGATGAAAACAAAGAAAAAGTTTAGTGAGAGAAAGTTGGGAACTTTCTCTCTCTAAAACTAGAGAGAAAAATGAAAACTAAAACTAAGACTAACTAACTAAGGGCAAATTTTGTGAAGTAAGGTCCTATATATAGGCGTGTGATATGGGCTTGTGAATGGGCTTTGGTATCGGGCTTCTTTTCTTCTTTCTTCTTTAGTCTTCACGCTTCTTTAAATAAACGTTTCCGACTTTGGATTTTTAGAAGTGTCGGTGAATAATTCCAACTCGTCTTATAATCTTTTGTTTAATAGAATCGAGTTCTTCGACATATATGAATCTTCCATCTTTGGCTCTATTCTTTGATAAATCTTTAAATAGGCTCAATGACTTCAAATCTTTTGCATCTCTTGGACAATAGACTTCGTCTTGAGTCTTTTTCTTCGATAAAACCCGTGCAATCCTATGTTTTCTTCAATATTCATCCGGTTGACTCTGAAAACATAATAAACACAAAAACCACGCATAATTCCAAACAAATGATATTAAATACGTGTTTTGGTCTCGTTATAGCCAGAATTAAGTGGTAGAAGGATGGGTGTTTTCACACCTATCAAATCCCCTACACTTAACCATTGCCATGCCCTCATGCAATGCTTTAGCGATAAAGCAAGTTTACACTTTTCTCATAATCAATCAACCTTGGCCTTATTAAAATACTACTAAACAAAAATTAAAGTACTAAGAGAAATTAAAAATTTAAAGCAAACAAAAGGATAGAAAACCATTTTCAATTGAAAATAGCTATATAGAAATAACTTGCAAAGAGATCAAGGACTTACATTAGGGCTTTGGTGCGGCGAAGATTTATCACCCTCAAGTTTCACGTTCCCCAAACTAAGCTAGAAAACGAGATCATTGTTATTATAAGTTAGTAAATCAAAAACTTATACACATGGCTTAATTAACTGCTTAAACTTCCTTATTCTTAGGTGTATCTCTTATATTTTATTTTTGTCTTAGAATGATCACGAAGATGCATTTTTCGACTTATTTCGATAGTTATTTAAGCTGAAAGCAAAGTAGGACGATTTGATCAATAGTTAGCTAAAGGACAAAATCTCTTAAAACTGCTTCTCGGGATATCAAAAAGTTCATATCTTGGCATAACTTGGTTCACGATTTGAGACCTTTCTCGGGCCGATATTTGGCATGTACTTCATACTTCATATCTTGAGAGACGTTCTTGAGATAATGGTCTTCTCTTCGTTATAAAGCTTCTTCACGTGGAGACTTTTGAGGGGTACTCAAACTTTGTTGACCACGACTTCATGATTATTTCTTCAATCTCTAATTGGGATTTTGAGATACAACGATCCGCCTCCTTTTCGGACTTGGATCTATTTATCCTCATACCTTGTTAGGGTCTTTTCGGATAGACTTCTCCATGATATTTATGGGAGTTGATTGCTTTTCGTCGTGAGTCTTGATCCTTCATATTGATTTTGGGAATAATGCTTTTCACATCACTTTGGATCTTCAACAATAAAATTGAATCCTCATGCCTTGTTAGGGCCTTTTCGGACTTGCCAATCTTCGCGCCCCGCTTCATAAGTTATGCCTTGGCTATGAACTCTTATCATTACCGAGCAACTTTTAAACGATCTTGGGCTAGAAGCTAAGTAACTTTTCAAATCGTACGACCTTACTTATTGAAGATAAATTATTAGCAAGTGATGGGAGAATAGGCAAATAATTACACCAAGTGAGCTTGTGCAAGAATACCGACTTATAATTGACTCTATCATTTTTCGTTCTCCACAATTTAAAATCTCAAGTAATGAGATTCGTGGATGCTTAGCCTAATAAACCAATTAAGGTCTACATGGTTAAGGATACTAGCTAGAATAAACTTGAATAAGTCTATTCGGGTTGAGTCAAAATAATCGCAACGGGCCTAATATGTCAAAGACTTCTAAACTAGCTACACCACTTTATTAATATTTTTGACTTTATTGCGGGGTATATACATATGAAAGAAACGATAAAAATTTAAAAATTACGACTAAATGGCCAAAGTTAATAAAAAAATTTGAAAAATGTTGAAAAATATGATTTTCCGGTAAAATGAAGGCATTTTCATGGAAAAGTCCACTTAAAACTTCGATAGAAGTCCCCCCTACACTTAAGATAAACATTGTCCTCAATGTTTAAGTATGTGGGAAAAGTCTCCCCTATACTTATGACATTGTGCACGTTGGTTATCTCAAGTTAAGGAAGAGACGACTAAAGTGATCAAGTTCAAATGTGAGTATGAAGAAAATTGAATCACGATAGTTGAGAGATAGAACCGGATTTCGGATAACACGGGAGCACGGTTCTTTAGAGATTCCAAGAGTGCATTTATCCCTGTAATCACATCACCACACAAATACAAACACCTATATAGGTCCCCCTACACTTAGGAGGTTAAAACAGAAAAGGATAGATACTCGGGTTGCCTCCCGAGGAGCGCTTGTTTTTGATAACCGAGTCACGAGCCTGACTCGACCCAAAGTTAGTTCATGGGGAACGTGGTGAGGGATGGAATCATATCCTGAGAGATGACCTCACCAAAGTACAACTTCACTCGTTGGCCATTCACCTTAAAATTCGGACCACTGGGTTGAGCGAGCTCGAGAGTACCATATGGAAAAATTTGGGCAATGGTGAATGGGCCTGACCAACGAGATTTCAGCTTGCCCGAAAAGATTTACAACCGAGAGTTAAAGAGTAAAACTTTGTCTCCAACTTGGAACTCTCGGTTCTTAATCTTAGAGTCGTGAATGAGCTTAGTCTTCTCCTTATAGATCAAAGAATTTTCATAAGCCTCATTACGGAGTTCATTCAGCCCATTGAGTTGGATCTTGCGTAGGTCACCGGCTTTGTTGATATCAAAATTAGCCCACTTCAAGGCCCAATAAGCCTTGTGCTCCAACTCAATGGGGAGGTGGCACGCTTTCCCGTACACGAGACGATATGGTGTACAACCAATCGGAGTCTTGTATGCAGTACGAAAAGCCCATAAAGCATCATCAAGTTTATCAGCCCATGAGGCACGATGCTCTCCCACGGTTCTTTCAAGAATTCGCTTTAATCCTCGGTTGGATATTTCAGCTTGGCCATTAGTTTGTGGGTGGTAGGCGGTGGAAAAACGATGATTAACACCATACTTAGCCATGAATCTAGCAAATTGGTCGTTGCAAAAATGAGTCCCGCGATCACTAATAATGGCACGAGGCACACCGAATCTAGCGAATAGAGATTTCAAAAAGTTACAAACCACCCTTGCGTCATTCGTAGGTAAAGCTTTGGCTTCAACCCACTTTGAAACGTAGTCAACGGCTACAAGGATGTATTTGTTTCATTTAGAGGAAGGGAATGGCCCCATAAAGTCGATACCCCAAACATTAAAGATTTCACATTCTTGAATCAAATTCTGAGGCATCTCGTCTTTATGTGTGATCTTGCCTTGTTTTTGGCAAGCATCACAACGTTTAACCATCTCGTGAGCGTCACGATAGATGGTGGGCCAATAAAATCCTGAGTCAAACACTTTTTTGGCGGTGTAGTTGGGACCAAAGTGACCACCGGTGGGTCCTTTGTGGCAAGCGTCAAGGATTTCTAAAGCTGCTGGTCCATCAACACATCGGCGAATGATCAAATCAGCACATTGTTTGAATAGATACGGGTCATCCCAAAAGTAAGTCGTAATGTCTTTGAAGAACTTTTTCTTTTGCTGGGATGTTAACCCGTCAACGAGAATTCCACCCGCCAAGTAGTTTGCAATGTCCGCAAACCACGGGGTTTCATCAGCAGTCGAGGATAGACATTAAGGTCTCCAAGGGAAAAGAATCATTGATTTCTTTGTTCGGATGATCCCCTTGGTAAGGATCCTCAAGTCTACTGAGATGATCCGCGGCTAGGTTTTCAGCTCCTTTTTTATCGCGAATTTCGATTTTAAATTCTTAGAGTAGCAAAACCCAGCGAAAAATCTTGGTTTGGAATATTGCTTAGTCAACAAGTACTTCAACGCGGAATGATCGGTGTAAACGATTGTGGTGGAAAGGACAAGATAGGGGCGGAACTTTTCAAAGGCATAGACAACAACTGAAAGCTCTTTTTCGGTTGTCGTATAATGCAATTGAGCCCCAGTCATTGTCTTGCTAGCGTAATGGATTGGTTGGAAATGTTTGTTCACTCTTTGGCCCAAAACCGCACCAATAGCAAAGTCGCTAGCATCGCACATCAACTCGAAAGGCAGCTCCCAATTAGGGGTAACCAAGACGGGTGCCTTAGTTAGCTTATCCTTGAGCAAGTTGAAGGCTTCAAGACACTCTTTGGAAAAGATAAAAGGAGTGTCTTTTTCCAAGATGTGACAACCGTGGTTTTGGGTTTGTCACTTGGTCTTACTTTTAGGTTATTTTATGTGTGCTTACTTGAATTGTGTGTTTACGTGTTTATTTTGTGTGAACGAGGTTGGTGTGGTTATCGTTTATGAGTATAGAGTACTCATAAGTAAATCGAGGAACGGTTATTTCATGTTCATGAGCTCACAAGTGGTGACTATGAAATGAAAATGGTGATATTGTGGTGTTTACGTATACGTATAAGTATTATAGTAGTAGTATTTTTTTTAGGATTTACGATTTAGCATTTAGAGGTCTCGGGTGAGGTAATTATCCATATGAATATTTTTCGGGATGTTTTTAAGTCATTTAGGACTTAGTTATAAAGTTTATTTCAAAATTTGAGATTTTTTATAAAAGTGTATATTTTACGTCTTTTACGGTAAAACGCGTAAAAACTGACTAGTTTTACGGTTTTGGGGTTTTGGAGGCTTTAAGAGCTGAAATAAATTAAGGAAAATTAAGGTAATATTATTAATACATATATTAATAATAAAAAGAGAAAAAAAACGAAAATTAAGGGGGTGTTAGTCGGTTTGGAAAAAAAGAAAAGAAGGAAAAAAAAGAAAAAAAGAGGAAAAAGGAAAGTTGGGTTTGGGTTGGACAAGGATTCACCCACACCCTATATATTATATTATTTACTACCAAAAGAACATAATTAAATCCCTGGAGATTAATGGTCGACGGTTTTTGGGAGATTTTTTAGGGTTTCATAGTTTTTTTCTTCTTCCATTAATTTAAAGGTAAAACCTTCAAATCCCTTTTTAATTAAATTGTTTTTATGTTTATTTAATCATCTATTGATGGATTAGGGTTAGGGTTTAATATAAAAACAGTAAATTAATGTTGTATTAATCATAATATGATGATCACATAAATTAGGGCTTGTAATTAGAGGGATTAGGGTTAATTAATGAGGTTGATTTTGTTAAACCCGTTTTTAAAAACTGGGCAGAATTTTGGGTCATTGTTTTGATCATATAGGGAGCTCTACAAACTTTTATCTTACGATCCACATACCCCTGAAAAGGTATTTGAAGTGGCTTTCCAATGCAAGAAACTAGAACTAAATTGGAGGTCGGGAAGTGGGTCAAAAACAGGTTACAACAGTCGGAGGTCAAAACAGTTTTGAATTCAGCCTGTTTTCTTTTTAAGTTTTGGGTTGTTTGGGGTACTTAGGGTTGCATTGGGATCTTCTCACGAACATGAGAGATGGTTTATATATTGTAATAAGGATCTGTACTTGGGCTAAGATTGTGGTTTAGGGTAAGACCCTCTAATGGTAATGAACTTTTCATACGTTTAAAATCAGGAAAACTGGAATGACAAAAGTATATATATATATATATATATATCAGGGCCTTAACAGTAGCTTTAAGGTTAGGGAAAGTGGGAGGTGTTAGCCAACATATGTAAGGGTATGAATATTCCTTTTACAGAAACCATGGGTATGTTTAAGTGGACGTTTGACTTAAAGTTTTGAGACCTAAAACTGGGACTGTTTTGTGTAAAATTGTGAACGGGATAGCTATTAAACATAACCAAGTTAAGGACTTGTTAGGGAAGGGTAATGGGGTGTTTAGAGTTATAAATAGGGTATTTATATGAGAGGAGGTTAGATGTCCATCATAGGTTGATGAACCATTTTAGAGGTTGGTTCATGTATTGATTTATGTGTTTTTGGATTATTAGCTTGGGGCTAGAGCAAGGACTTTGGAGAAGCAATCAGGTGAGTTCATAGTCCCATTTTACTACGTTTTTAAATGTTTTTTTCCAGTATGGGATGGAGATGACACTTGTAATGTTCTTTAACATGATTTAGTACTATGTTATAAAATGTGTGGACATAAATGTGTTATTGTGTGACTTGCGTGCTTATGTGTTCTCATATGTGCTTTGGTACGTGTTCTGCTATGTGAGTCTTGTTTGGATTGTGATTGGCTTTGGTACATAGATGTATGGGCGTCTATGGGACCAGTTGTGATGTGTGTGGAGCGTGGGGCACGATCCGTCCTGAGTACTTGTGCATCGTCTCTTCGGAGGCAAGATATCTCGACGGGGATATAGTTCATCTTCCACAGGTGGTGTGGGAAAGATCCGGATAGTGTGGTGTGTGTTCTTGTGCGTGTGACAGGATACTTCTTGATTGTTATAATGTGCTTTGTGAATTGTAGATGTGGTTGGTACTTGGCTTGAGTTTTGTTGTGGATGCATGTAGCATGATTATCACATTATGGTCCATTACTATAAATTGTTTTTCTTCAACTTATTTACAGTGGATGTCAAGGTTTCTTATGATGTTCTAGATAACTTAAACCTATGTTCTCACCAACTTTATGTTGACAGATTTTAGTGTCATTTTCAGGTGAGGTAGTTGTGCAAGATGATGTTAGAAGTGGCTAGAGTATAGAGGCTGCTAGGATTGCATTCGGAGGAATCCCCTTTCCTCTTAGATTTTATTTTGTGTTTTGATTAAGTGAACTTTGTGGTACCTATATGTTTGATGTTTGTTTATTTGTATGTCTTTGGTAAGAGGTAGGCCTGTTACCTACTTACCTAGACGCCTGCATTGTTGAGATATTGTCACGACATTTGTGTCGCCATCTATGATATTTCAATTTCATTTAGTTCTCTCTATAGACACGCTGTTGTTGTGATGATATCCATACGTCGCGCCCCATATTCCGCCATGGTGGGGTGTGACACAAGAGGTGGGTCATCGGGCGAGCGATTTAAGAAAAATCTTTGATGAATCGACGGTAAAAGCCCGCATGACCGAGAAAACTTCTCACACCCTTCACGGTTGAAGGTGGAGGCAACTTAGCGATAACATCGATTTTAGCACGGTCTACTTCAAGACCGGCTTTGGAGATCTTGTGTCCAAGCACGATGCCCTCTTTTACCATGAAATGGCATTTTTCCCAATTAAGAACACGGCGAGTGTCTTCACACCGCTTAAGCATACGTTCTAAATTGGCAAGGCAAGCAGAGAAAGAATCGCCATAAACCGAGAAATCATCCATGAATACTTCCATAGTGTCTTCCACCATGTCATGGAAGATAGCCATCATACACCTTTGGAACGTCCCAGGAGCATTACATAAACCAAAAGGCATGCGTTTGTAAGCAAATGTTCCATAGGGACAAGTGAATGTGGTCTTTTCTTGGTCCTTGGGATCGATGGGAATTTGAAAATACCCGAAGAAACCGTCTAAGAAGCAGTAATAGTCATTACCAGCTAGACGCTCGAGCATTTGATCCATGAAGGAAAGAGGAAAGTGGTCTTTTCTCGTGGCATCATTGAGCTTGCGATAATCAATACAAACTCTCCACCCAGTAATGAGACGAGTGGGAATCAACTCGTTGTGTTCATTGGAAACAACGGTTATTCCGCCCTTCTTGGGCACACAATGGACGGGACTTACCCATGGCGAATCCGAAATAGGGTAAATCAAGCCGGCATCAAGAAGTTTGATAACCTCTTGTTTGATGACGTCATGAATTCTAGGATTAACCCTTCTTTGGCTCTGGATTGCGGGTTTAAAGTCATCTTCCATGAGAATCTTGTGAGTACAAAAGTTCGGATCAATTCCGCGGATATCGGAAATTTTCCAAGCAATTGCCTTCTTATGATCTTTAAGCACGGCGATGAGGCGAGATTTTTCTTCTTCTTTCAAGTCCTTCGCGATGATGACGGGCGACTTCTTCTCTTCTTCAAGGAACACGTACTCGAGATGGGGCGGCAACTCCTTAAGTTCTAAATCCGGAGGATTTTCGATGGGAGGCGTTTTCAAAGTCGGAGCATCGATAGCAATAACCGTGGGAGATGGTGGAGAAGGATTGTCTTCTTTGAGAAGGTTTTCAAAGAAATGCATGTCTTCATCCCAATCGGTGGGAGAATTGTCATTTGCTAAGTTCACATCTCCCATGGTGGCTTCAAGATCTTTCCAAAAGAAATCACTTTCTCCGAATAGAGACAGTGATGAATCAATAGAGGAAACGGTCTCAACATTGGGAAGAGAGGTAGGAATATTTTTACAAGCATCAATAAAGTGTTCTTCACAAGCCTCATCCAGAACATCAATGCAATTAACACTCTCGTATGAATAAGGTTGTTTAGACAATTTTCCCATGTTGAAGACGATTTTATCGTCGCCCACTCTCATGATAAGCTCACCGGCTTCAACATCGATGAGAGTGCGACCGGTCCTCAAGAATGGACGACCAACGATCAATGGCACACGAGGGTCCATGTCGTAGTAAACGACAACGAAATCGGCAGGAAAAGTGAATTTGTCGACTCCTACAAAGACGTCTTCGGCTATCCCCACTGGATAAGCAACCGTACGGTTAGCTAATTCCAAAGTCATTTTGGTGCGGACTAGCTCAGGGAGAGATAATTGCTTCCAAACGCTTAAAGGCATTAAGTTAATACTGGCACCTAGATCAGCTAGGGCCATGCAATTCTCTACTCCCGGGAAGTTACAAGGGATTAATAAACGACCCGGATCACCAAGCTTGGTTGGCAATTTCCTTAAGAGCACTGCAGAGCAATTCTCATTAAGTTGGGTGTTAGCAATATCAAGAAGCTTCTCCTTGTCGCTAAGAAGATCTTTGAACATTTTCGCGTACTTAGGCATGTGAGCGAGAGCCTCAGCGAAGGAGATGTTGAAATTCATTGTTTGAACATTTTAAGAAAGTTCGAAACCTGAATATCATCCTTGCTTTTGAGCTTCTCTTTCCTCAACCTAGATGGGTAAGGTATATCGGAAGAAGAGGAAGTCTTGGGGAGCGAAGGATCACTCACATCCTTGGGTGGAGGAGGGGTAGAAGTAAGAGGTGGAGAAATTGGGGAAGGAGAAGGATTAGGAATAGGAGCAGGTGACTCGTTTTTCTTAGTCACAATCATCGGTGGAGGTATAGGAAGCTCGGGTTCCTTGGTACCTTTGCCACTGCGAGTGGTGATTGCTTTCATCTCCCCTCTTGGATTCGCAACGGTGTTACTCGGAAGAGTACCCGAAGAAGAGGGTTGATTACCTTGGAAGAAACTAGCCATCATGTTCTTTAAGTCATTCGTTTGACTATCCAAAGTGTTTCTCATGTCAGCTCTCAGATCGTTCCCTTGTTTCACCAGGTCTGCTTTCAAGTTGCGCACTTCCTGTTGGAGATTGTCCACGATCACATCGTTGGTCCTCATGTAGGTTCCAATATCTTGGTGTAATGCGGGGGTTTGGTTGGAAGGAGCATTGTATGCGGGTGGTTGATAAGAAGGTTGCTGGTAAACTTGGTTGTTTCTTTGAGGTGGATGTTGTTGTTTGTGAGGTGGTATGTATGGTCCACGAGATTGTTGTTGTTGTTGAGGAGGGCGGTTGAGGTTTTGTTGTTGGTTTTGGTTGTTAGGAGTAAAACCGGGTGGTGAGAGATAGTTGTTGGAGCGGTAGCTAAGCAGGTTACGGTCACCTTGAGGACGAGCTTGATAAGCGGGTTGAGGATAGGTACCGTATGCTGCATTCACATTCTCAGAAGGGTAGTCTTGGGTGGCGGTACAAGTGGTGTAAGAGTGAGGACCCCCGCAGATTTCACATGGTTGGCTGACAGCATTGACTTGAGCGTTTTTAGCATTGATGCTGTTGGTGTTGTTGGCGGTGTGGGTAACAAGCGATTCAAGAAGCGTAGTGATTTTGTCAAGTCGCTTGTCGCTGTCACTAGTACTAGCACTAGAGACATTGGTCCGAACACTCTTGGTTTGCACACGAGACTTATTCTCAATGACATCCCAAGCAGCATTGGAAGTCTTAGCCAAAAGATTACCCCCCGAGGCACTGTTTAGTGAATCTTGGTCATTCATGCTTAAACCATTATAAAAAGTGTTAATTTGGTGCACTTTGGTAAAACCATGTTGTGGGCATTTTCTTAATAGATCTTTGAAACGATCCCAAGATTCACTAAAAGACTCATCGTACTTTTGTTCAAAATTGATAATTTCATTCCGCAAAGCGGTAGTACGAGAGGGTGGGAAAAAGTAGTTGATAAACTTGGTCTCCAAATCCGTCCACGTAAGAATACTTTGTGGCGGTTCCTTAGCAAGCCAATGTCGGGCTTGTCCCTCTAAAGAAAAGGGAAAAAGTTGTAAACGGATTACCTCTTGTGGAACACCATTGAATTTTACCGTATTCGTGAGTTGTAGAAATCTCTTGATGTGGTCATGTGGATCATCAATGGTACGCCCCAAGAATGGTTGAGCAGAGACCATCTGGATAAAGCCGGATTTGAGCTCAAAGTTGTTGGCTGCAATCGCGGGTATGACAATTGGATCATTGTTGCCATCTACATGTGCTTGCAGAAGTTCAATCATCGGGCGATTATCCGGTAGAGGCTCATTGTTGTTGTTATTATTGTTGTTGAAAGGTGGGTTCTTATTGTTATTATTGTTTTGAGGTGGGTTATTGTTGTTGTTTTGTACACCGGCCATATCTAAGTCTTCGAGAGGCTCGGGCTCTTGATAAGACGTTGATCGTGTACGCATGCACCTGCAAAAGAACTAACAAGGCAAAAACAAAGAAAAAATATTTTTGGTTTTTATGTTTTTTTAATTTTTAGGATTTTTGAAAATTTTATATTTTTTTGTGTTTTTGAAAATTTTTATGAAAAAGTAACGTTCACGGTGAACGGATCCCAAAATCCAACTTCTCACAAAAAACTGTTGATTTTGACGAGAAGAGCCGGCAGCGGCGCCATTTTAATAACTAATGATTTTGCTAAGGTTCGGATTTAGTTCTCGGTATCTCCTCGAATTGATCACGGCTCTAAGTGGAATGATTTGTTCTTGGTTAATCAAAAGGAGTTGGTTTGTTTATCTATTTTAAACTAATGACAAATAAGTAAGTGTCGAAGAGTAAAATTAAAGCTTTAAAAGATTAAACTAAATTGACAAGTTAAAAATGAATGTTTGAAAACTTAAAGGCAAAATGAGAAAAACACTTGAACACTTAATAAAACTAACACTTAAAATTTTGTAAAACTTTAAAACTTAATCCATCGGAATATAGAATTGCAAAGCTATCGGAATATCAAAATCATGCCCATCGGAATATAACTAAAACCAGTCCATCGGAATCCCCGATCAGAATGTTCCATCAGAATATTTGTCAAATCAATCCATCGGAATACAAAACTGCAAGCTATCGGAATATGGTCTATCGCAATGATGTCTTATCGAAATGATCTAGATCGGAATATGGTAAATTAAAATTGGCCAGAGTTTCGACTTAAAAAGGACCTTAGCCCCGTCGGAATGTGCGATCGCAATAATCAATCGCAATCCAGATCGGAATAAGGGGGAATTACCAACCTATCGCAAAGTAGAACCCTTAAGGGTTATTGCGATAAAACACGAGAACCCGTCGGAATGTGTAAAAGCCCTTGGATTGCGATGGGAGCAAAACTAATCCAAAAATGGTGAAAAGTTAAAACTTCAATAAGCACGAACAAAAAGCTACTTTAACCGTGTTAGCCTCAAAATATTGAGTCAAACAAGAATGTTCGGTCATAGTTTTCTATTGTAATATTTATTAGAACGTTGTAATAGGTAGTTATTTAGTCGTTGTTCACGGGCTTGGATTTAAACTAATTAAAGTCCAAAAGACAAGCCCGGCCCAATATATAGTCCATTAAAGCGCGCATGTGGGTGGACTATATATACTACCCTCCTAGCATGTTAGGAGGGTGGATGGTCATTTCTAACAAATATTTTCTTAATCTAATCTCACCAAGTTAATCCTCTCCTCATCTCTACTTTCTCTCACTACTTTCTCTCTCTAGGAATTCATCTCTTCTTCATCTATTTTCTTTCTTTCTTCATTGCTTAATCAATCACAAATATATGGGACAACATTTGGTATCAATCGCCCTGGGGTAGTTTTGTGATTTGTTGTTGATTTTACTTGGTTCGTGTGATTTTTTCTTATAATCATCTCGAATTCAAGATTCTTTTTGTGTTTTCTATGCTATAAATCTTGATATAAATCTTCTACATAGTTGTGGTACGGATTTGGTCGCATTTGGTTGGTTAAAATCGCGGATTTCTTGTCGAAAAATTCATTTTTTTTTACCCCAAAATCTCGTAACAGCACTATTATTCCGATTGGTGTAATCGGAAAAGGGATTATAGATTCCGATTGTGATTCCGATCAGTAGCATCGGAAAAGGGTTTCAACATTCCGACCAGCTTTCCGATCTCATTCCGACTGGACAAGAATATTCCGATTTGCATTCCGATTTGCATTCCGATTTGCATTCCGATTTACATTCCGATTTGTATTCCGATTTGGGTCTTCCGACAAGGTTATTCCGATTAGGTTATTCCGACAAGCTTATTCCGATTAGGGGACATTCCGATAAGTGATTCCGATTTGACATTCCGATCAGTGATTCCGATAAGTGATTCCGATGATGTGTTTTGCTAAATTTTGTTTGAGTATTTTTTAGACTTAGCCACCATCTAGACTAGTTTCGGAATATCGTTTACACGAAAAAAAAAAATTCAAATTTTTTCCATACTAGTTTTAGGACATTTCTAGCTCAATTTCAAAATTTGGCAATACAAAATTTTTTGGTCTACCGTTTTTGTCGGACTGGAGAATTTATTGTCGGACTGGAGAAAAATTGCAATTTTCGGAATTTAAACCACAACAACAATCACAACAAATCTACTTAATATCCATGTTCACTTCATCATTTCAGAGAATATTGAGATGGATTCTACTGCCGAATATCGTGTGACGAACAACAACATAATGGTGGCGGGTAACAAAGAGAGACCACCAATGCTTGTATCTGGTCGGTATGCTCAATGGCAATCACGTTTCATACGATACCTTGACACAAGACCTAATGGTGATGCCTTGAGGAAATGTATTACTCATGGACCATATATATTCAAGAAGATCTCAATTCCTCCAAGAGCAGCCACAGATACTACTGATCCAATACCTGCAAGTGAACGTGATGAAACAAGAGCTGATCTCACACCTGAAAATTGTGCTTGGCATGATGCGGAGAAGGAAGCCATCTATATGGTTTTAAGTGGGATTGGAGATGATATTTACTCCACGGTTGATGCATGCCGACAGCACATGAAATGTGGACTGCTATTGAACGCTTGCAACAAGGAGAATCACTCAACAAACAAGATGTCAAAACAAACTTGTTTTGGAATTTTGGCAAGTTTACTTCAAGGGATGGAGAATCAATTGACTCTTACTACTCCAGGTTTTATAAGATGATGAATGACATGACAAGAAATAATCTGCAAGTCTCCACCATGCAAGTCAATGTTCAATTTCTTCAACAACTTCAACCCGAGTGGACACGGTTCGTCACTTCGGTGAAACAACAAGAAAAGTTAGACAAGGTCTCATATCATCGACTCTATGACATCTTGAAGCAATTTCAGAATGAAGCAAATGAGATTCGAGCTGAACGTGTTGCCAAGACGGCTAATCCACTTGCTTTAGTGACTACCACTCAACATGTTCAAGATCCTCACTCTCGTGCTCCTAAGCCATACTCCAATACATCATCTTCACCACGATATTCCGCATCATCTAAGTCTTCATCTTCTACAAAATCTCGAGGTAAAGCGCCAACAGCACCATCACCACCATCTGAGTCCTCATCTGAAGAAGATAGTGATGAAGACCAAGCTCAAAAGAACCGAGAGATGAAACAACAAATTGCTTACATAATGAAGACTTACAAGAAAATCTACAAACCCACCAACAACAATCTTCGCATATCATCTAACACAAAGAATCGATATGTTGAGAGTCCTCCAAGGTATGACACACGTCGACGTGGTGAAAGTCCTTCTAGGTATGATCGACATAATCCAACGCATGTTGAGGGTTCTGCACGATATGATCGACAAACTGCAAAGTATGATACTCAGAGGATTGCTGCTGCTACTGGGAATAGGGAAATGGTTGGAAGTCAAGTGGTTCAGCAGAGTGGGATTCAATGTTTTAATTGCCAAGGTTATGGGCATATGGCAAAGGAATGCAGGAAGCCGAAAAGGGTTAGAGACTCCAGCTATCACAAGGAAAAGATGCTGTTATGCAAGAAAATGGAAGCAGGGGTTAAATTGTCAGCTGAGGAAGGAGCCATGCTTGATGATACTGATGATGAAGATTCTGATCAAGAGCTCGATGCACATTACTCGTACATGGCAAAGGTTGAAGAAGTTCTCAAAGTCACTGAAGATGACAATGGCCCTATCTTTGACACTGAGCCACTCGATAAGGTACATACTACTGATGAATATAATGTGTTTGGTGATATTCTTGAGCATAGTGATCTACCCAATGCCATTAATGACACATGTATGATAGAAACGGTTGATAGCAATACCACACCCGATTCATCAGACATGTGCAATAATGAGTCTGAGGATGATCAACATGCAAATGAATATGATGAAGAGGAACGTATTGCGCTTGCTAATTTAATTGCTACTTTACAAAAAGATGTCACAGAAAATAAAAAGAGTCAAAAGCAATTAAAGAAGGCAAACGCTACGCTCACTCAAAGCTTTGAAGAATGCAAAGCTGCTCTTATCAAATCTCCTGAGATGACTAAAACCTATAGAGATGAGCTCCTTCAGAAAACCAAAGAGCTTGAGGGGTACAAGGGAAGTGCGTTAAAAAGTCAAAAGGACGATTTTGAAAACAAATATAATACAACTCTTGAGTTATTAGCAAAAGAGAAGCGTCAATATAATGTTTTCTTAATGGATGAACGCCAAAAAACGTACCTTGCCAACACCAAAGTTCATGAACTTGAACAAAAGCTCTCTATGACCACTACTGATTCTGCTAAAATTCTTGAGGATAAGAAACAAGAGGTAGATGCGTTAAAACAAGACTTCAAAAGTAGATATGATAAAGAAACTGAAAAGGTAACGAAATTAGAAACACAAGTCGAATTTTTGAAGAACGTTGGTTATAAAACGCATGATTCTATTCAATCTGTGAGAATGTTGGCACCTCCTTCGATGTTTAAGGGTCAAGCTAGCTTTGCAAGTCCTGAGTACCTTGCCAAAAGCTCAAGCTACGAACCCGCATCTTTATCTTGATGAGACTGAAAGGACAGATCTTGATTGCATGCCTGTTAGTGCCAATAGTGAAGAGACTGCCCTTTGGGATGCTGATAGCCAACCACCTGTTAATAAGTAGTTTGTGAAACCATATAATTATGCTTATGAGAATAGTATTTATGGCCTGTTCAACAAACAAACTTAGAAAACTCGTGAGGAAGTGTTCCTAGAATGCAAACAAAAGAGAATTCAATGGAAGAAAGCATTTGCCCCTAAGAACTCTAATGTTTACAAATACATAAACTACCTCCCTCTAGATGAATCTAAAAGCAAGAGTAGGAAAACATTAGGTATTCTTAAACACCACATAGATAATGTTAAATCTATTGTTGAAAGAGACTGGGCAAAATGTGAAAATGCTGAGTGGACTCGTCCGATTCCTCAAGATATTACCTTGCTTGTGAAAGAACTCTTAATTCCTAACACGGCGTTGATTAAAGATATTGTTCTTCAACTTGAGGAGTTCATTCAAACTGAAATGTATGATGATTTAAAATATGTTGAATCTCTTGAGAAACACATTGAAGATCTTCAAATGGAGAAGACTGACTTTTCAGATGAATAAGATTTACTATTGCAAGAATGTGTTTCTAACGATGTTATGTGTGCTTATTTTACATCTTGTGCTGATATTGATGAATATTCTGAAGTTGCATGCCAATATCTTGATAAAAGCAAAGAATGTGAACGTCTTGAAATTGAGCTTTCGAAACGTAAAGAAAATGTTGACAAAAAGGCTTTTGAGTTACTTCAACACAAAAATAATTTCCTTCAAAAATATTGTCATTCACTTGAACTTGCTTTGCAAAAAGACGTTGGTAGTTTTTCACACGATAATAAATTGCAAGAAAAACTTTCCCAAACATTTCGAGAAATGAATGAACAGAATTTGGAAATTAAAGGGTTGAAAGCTCAGTTACAAGACAGGGACAAAGCGATAGCAGAGTTGCAGAAACTCATTGCTAAAATGGGTGGGAAAATTGTGGAACCTAACATTAAGAAAAATGTTGTTAGACAACCCAATGCCTCTAAAGAGAATAGATCCTCTATCTTGGGAAAACCATCTGCTTTATCTAATTCCTCGTTTGCAAAACCTGGGTTTGCCCCCAAGATGGATGGAAAGGAAAGGTTACCACAAGCTCAACCCATAAGGAATCCTGTAGCACCAAGCGTTAAGCACAATAATGTGATTAAACCAGGGATGTATAGAATGTCCACTAAGCCCACAAACAAAGATACTCACTAACCTCAGACTTCTAGAAACACTAATATTCGTGTGTCTTCTACTACAGGAATAGTTTCCACTACTAGTGTTAGCCGGCCTCAGCTTAAGCGCACTCAAGTGAATGATAAGGTCTGGAAACACAAGATTCAAGGGAAGGTGAAGGAAGTAGAAGAACACCCTAGGAATTTGAATGTTTTTAAGAATAACAAGTCTGTAATCGCATGTAATGACGATTTGGATGTTGTGAATGATTTGAATGCTATGAATGTGAAATTTGTTTGTGTCAAATGTGGAAAGTGTGCTAATGCTAATCATTCTATGTGTGCTATAAATAAAGTCAAAGGCGTAGATACTAGAACTAAGAAGCAAGTTGCAATGCCTATTAGAGCTAGTAAACCCAAACGCAAAGTGAACCATTCTGGTGCAACCCCCACTAAGAAAAGTAATGCATCAGACTCTACCACTAAGAATCCTAGAAGCAAAATTAAGGAATTATATGAGTCTGCCAGTAAGTCTTGGAAATGGTGGTTTGCTAATCAATGTCCTCCCGAATATAAATGGATGCCTAAAGTTAGGACAGAAAATGTGAAAACGAGTGTTAGTTTGCCTTTAAATGTTGATAAGGACACTAATGATTCTACTATCACAACTACTGTGGTATCCAATTTAGCAAATGCTCCATCGTGTTCTAACTCTTCTGCAGGTGATACAAATAATTCTCTTCATACTGGACTCCGGATGCACGAAGCACATGACGGGGAATCTCAAGCTTCTAATTAACTTCGTGGAGAAGTTCCTGGGTACGGTCCGATTCGGAAATGATCAATTTGCACCGATCCTAGGATATGGAGATTTGGTTCAGGGGAATATCACGATTAAAAGGGTATACTACGTCGAAGGGCTCAATCACAATCTTTTCTCGGTTGGTCAATTCTGTGATGCGGATTTGGAAGTTGCTTTCAGAAAGAAGACATGTTTTGTTCGTGATTATGATGGGAATGACTTACTTACCGGTACACGGGGTACTGATCTTTACACAATTTCACTTCAAGACACAACTTCATCAACTCCAATTTGCTTCATGGCAAAAGCTTCAACGACTCTGGCATGGTTATGGCATCAACGTCTTTCTCATCTCAACTTTGACACCATTAACTTGCTTTCCAAGAAAGATATTGTGAGAAGCCTTCCAAGCTTGAAATTCATCAAAGATCATCTTTGTTCTCCTTGTGAACTTTGTAAAGCTAAACGAAGTAGCTTCAAAACAAAGACCACACCAAGCTCAAAAGGACGGTTAGATCTTCTTCACATGGATCTGTGTGGTCCCATGCGTGTTCAGAGTATCAATGGAAATAAATATATTATGGTCATTGTCGATGATTACTCAAGGTACACATGGACTCACTTCTTGAGGTCCACGGATGAAACACCTAACGTTCTCATCAGCTTCCTTAAATTGATACAACGTGGTCTTCAGGCTCAAGTTAAAGTGGTTCGTACTGACAGAGGTACAGAATTTTTGAATTCAAATCTGAGAAAGTATTTTGAAGCCGAAGGGATTGAACATGAAACATCTATTGCTCGAACACCCGAACAAAACGGTGTTGTTGAAAGACGAAACCGTACTTTAGTTGAGGCTGCTCGAACATTACTATCCGCTTCAAAACTTCCACTGTACTTTTAGGCCGAAGCCGTGTCAACCGCATGCTACACACAAAACCGCTCCTTAACTATCCCAAGACACGAAAAGACACCATATCACATAATTCATGATCGAAAACCTTCACTCAAACACCTTCATGTTTTTGGATGTACTTGTTACATTATTCGAGATGGTGAGAATTTGGATAAAATGAAAGAGAAAGGTGATGCATGTATTCTTGTGGGATATGAAACTCAGTCCAAGGGGTATAGAGTGTACAACAAGAGAAAAAAATTGATAGTCGAAACTATTCATGTCAGATTTGATGAATTACAAGAAATGGCACTTGAACAAAACAGTTTAAGTCCCGATCCACAACGACAAACGACTTCCGTTCACAACCGCATGGAACTCGGAACTCAAGACCACAGCAATGAACCGTCAAGTTCAACGCTAGTTCCAGAAAATGTTCCTAGAGCTGATATGACAGTCAAAACGACAATTGAAGAGTTGGAAATGTTATATGGACCAATGTATGATGAATATTTCACGGGGGAGAAACAAGTTGTATCGAAGTCTTCCGCTGTTACTCATGATAAGAATGATGATATCGATCATCGTCAACAACCGGATACAACTTCATCTACTTCAACACGGGTTGCAGCAGATTTACCTCCTCATAATATCACTTCAACAATCGATCCTACAACATCCACAACTACTGTCATTGCTCCAGAGAACACAAATGAAGCAGACAATGCATTATCTGACGAAGACGAATTCATCAACCCATTCGGTACACCGGTACACGAAAATGGAGAGTCTTCTACTCGCCATGTTGATCCGTCAAATATGCATACGTTCTACCAACGACATCCTTCAACACATCATTGGACCCGAGATCATCCTTTGGTTCATGTCATTGGAAACCCTTCACAGCCCGTTCGCACAAGACGACAGCTTAACACCGATGCCGATGTTTGTATGTTCGCACTCGCCGTGAGTTCAGCTGAACCGAAAAACATCAAAGAAGCATTAGCTGATCATGCTTGGATTGAATCGATGACGGATGAACTTCAACAATTTGAAAGACTTAAAGTCTGGGAACTTGTTGACAGACCATACGATGTAACACCATTAAATCTTCGATGGATCTGGAAAAACAAGATGGATGAAGAGAACACGATCATCAAGAATAAATCTAGGCTAGTGGCTAAAGGGTATGGACAGAAAGAGGGTATTGATTTTGAAGAATCATTTGCACCAGTAGCTCGAATGGAAGCGGTCAGGTTATTCTTGCTTATGCTGCACATAAGGGATTCATTGTCTACCAAATGGACGTAAAGACGGTGTTTCTTAACGGTCCTTTGAAGGAAGAACTTTATGTCACTCAGCCGGAACGATTCGTCAATCCTCATTATCCTGACAAGGTGTATCGTCTCCACAAAGCACTATATGGACTCAAGCAAGCTCCAAGGGCGTGGTACGACGAGCTCTCAAAATTTCTGGTCTCCAAAGGTTTCTCAAAAGGTTCCATTGATTTAACTTTGTTCACTTATAAATATGGGGATGACATTTTGCTTGTGCAAATTTATGTTGATGACATTATTTTCGGGTCTACAAACCCAAAACTTTCAAAATGGTTTGAAAAAGTAATGCACAACAGATTTGAAATGTCTATGATGGGCGAACTAAAATTCTTTCTAGGAATTCAAGTTCACCAATCCCCAAGTGGTATCTTCATTAACCAAGCTAAGTATTGTCAAGAGATAATCAAAAAGCATGGTATGACATCATGTGACCCTGTTGGGACACCATTATCAACCACATCCCTAGATACTGATTTGGAGGGATTACCCATAGATCAAACGAGATATCGTTCCATGATCGGGTCCCTCATGTACTTGACAGCAAGCAGACCTGATATTCATCATGCTACATGTTATTGTGCATGATATCAAGCACGACCCACTGAAAAGCACCTCAAGGAGGTCAAACGGATCTTTCGGTACCTTAAGAATACCATTCACATGGGACTCTGGTATCCGAGGGAAACCGGTTTCTTTCTAACGTCCTATTCAGATTCTAATCATGCAGGGTGTCTTGATACACGTAAAAGTACTTCTGGTGTTGCACAATTTCTAGGTCAAGACAAGCTTGTGGGATGGTCTTCCAAGAAACAGGATTGCACGTCACTTTCATCAGCCGAAGCGGAGTATGTGTCTCTATCTGCGTGTTGTGCTCAAGTTCATTGGATGAGAACACAACTCACGGATTATGGCTTCCAATTTGATAAAGTACCTATGTATTGTGACTCAAAGTCGGCCATAGCCATCTCCTGCAATCCGGTTCAGCATTCCCGCACGAAGCACATTGATGTCCGATATCACTTCATTAAGGAACAAGTTGAAAGAGGTATTGTTGAATTATACTTTGTTGGAACTGATTACCAATTAGCTGACTTGTTTACAAAAGCTCTTTCGAAAGAGAGGTTTGCGTATCTAGTTAGGCAAATTGGTATGAGATGTTTGACTCTAGTAGAACTGGAGGTTCTGGCAAAGAAGCCTGCTTGATTCATCTATCAAACATCTATCTGTAAATATTAATGAAAAAGAAAAATACAAAATTAAAAAATCTTTGAAAATCCAAAAATATTCTTCTCGACATGTCTTTCAGTATCGATAATATGGACATACCTAGAAATGTCGCTCAATAACGACACGGGTGTGTACATAAAGCTCGAATGAAAGTTGTAAATATTTTTCAAAACATGTCATTTCTATCTTTTCAAAAGGAAATTGTCTATTTTGGACAATATTTCCAACAACGGGTAGAGCAATCTATCTTGGGTTGAGCTTGTCACAAAACATTCAACGTTTTGAGCTCAACACAATGGTTTGTAATCACTTTCAGATTGCAACCCGGAACTATATTCACGGGGGAGTGTACGATTCAGAGCTCTTACCCTTAGCAAAAGAAGTTAAATCTTCTTAAACTTGAGTGGATTCGTCAAGACATTCTAAGTCTATGAACTCAAGTTTATGCTTAAGAAAAACCTTTTCGACAAAAAGAATTGATTTTTCAAAAAGCGTTGAACACAATTTTTCAAGAATTTCTGAATGATATTCAAAATCTTTCAAAAATTGTGTGTTCAACAACTCCTATCCTCAAAAAGTTTAATGTGGATAAAATCCTCGAAATGACAATTCCATTGGATCAATTTTTGAGGGGGAGCGTTCTAAAATTCATGCTAAGTTTGACACATTTTTCTCCCGAAGATTTTCAAGACTTTTTTTTCAAAATATATTTTAATCAAATTTGGTATCTCTAATATCAAAAGATTTTATATATTAGAGATAGGGGGAGAAAATGTGATTAAAATGTGATCTATAAGACTCAAGCACTTTAACTCTTACCCACATGTGCGAAACACTTTCGATTATCGATGCACATGTGAAGGGGGAGCTTTTCTGAAACGACAAAACTAGCAAGTTGTTAAATGTTTTTCAAACACTTTGTTAGAATTAAAGTAGTTTTCATGGTTACGATCAAATACCCACAACATCTTTAATTCACGACGTTATTGGTGTCAAAAGGGTGGTTAGGTTTAAGTCCTATGATCCAACCAAAACCGGAGGGATCTTCCCAGGGACAATCCAATAGATTATTAGAAGTCCTTAGGAAAGATGGAGTAGAATGTGAACGTAGCTGAATGCAGACTAAGTACTGATGATAGCACTGGAACAATCACAACAAGGTGCTATTAATGATGTCTTGGTAAGCATTGAAGGGGTTGAAGAATGAAAAAGAAATGTAAGGATAAAGGGTGTAAAGAAAGAAGCCCTCCATACAACTTAGGCAGAAACCGGGTCAACACATCATGAAGACAACTCATCATGGACCCAGTGATGTGAAGCACAACCCTTTCCTAGCTACTCAGGCTTCTCTCAAAAGAAGTTTGTTTTATTGTCATAGAGATCAACACGACTTCTATTGACTTTCTCACTCCGAGATAGTTGATATTGAATAGGTGGCATCTGCTCCAGCCTCCGACCACTAAAAGTGCAAAAATCGAGTCTAGAGCCAAGAGATCAATCAAATCTCGTTAGGACACACGGATGAAGATCAAGAGAGTCCTACGCTATATCCTTGTGATATTGCTAGAACACTCAGAGTGATACTACTTAGTATTCACAATGATGAGTGGAAATCCTTCCAGTGTTAACATCAAACAGCACTGCGGTAGGTCATATGTAAGATTCTTTATGAATTGAACATATGTAAAACTGAAAAGCAACAGTGGTTTGATTCTGAATTTATTCAAACTCGTTTCAGGTTTCTACGCAATATCTTTATGGTCTTGCCAGAACATTCAGAGTGATATTCATTAATATTCACAGTGACGAATGGAAATCCTTCTAGCGTCAACATCAAACAGCGCTACGGTAGGTGACTTGTGAGATTCCTATGAATCAAACTTGTGTCACCTGGAAAGCAACAATGGTAAGATTCTTAATGAATCAAACTTGTTCCAGGAATTTGAATTGACGACTTTAATCAAGCGGATATTTATCCAATTGATTCACTCTTTATGTTCACAGTCTTGCTTTGAGACGGTCAAGTAAAGAGAACGGCTAGTACAACCGCAAAACCCTGTCAAGGAGATTCTTAATTGAATCTACCTAATCACAGGTACGGTATTTAATATCGTATAACGGTCTTCACCGACCGGAGGTAAAACGCTACCGATTTAGGACGAATGTCAAAGCCATTCAGTCCGTGTCTATGTTTTGTCTCGAGAAGGTGGCGTCACGGTGTACTCAGCAAAGTCAAAGATTCACAACCACATATTCATGCCCAAAGACTTATCCAACAATTGATAGTGTGAGCATGTGGATAAAGACACAAGATCGCAAGATGGTAATGTCAAGTCAAGGATGATTTGAAGATCTCAAGATAGAAGACAAAGTCGAAAGGCAACGACAAAGGCTCAAAGTTCACAACATGAAGGAACAAAACTACTGTTACACGTTCAAGACTCATTTATGACGAAATTCATAAATCTCCATTGGAATCCAAATATCAAAGAGGAATGACCTCACATTGGGGGAGATTGTTAGCCTCAAAATATTGAGTCAAACAAGAATGTTCGGTCATAGGTTTCTATTGTAATATTTATTAGAACGTTGTAATAGGTAGTTATTTAGTCGTGGTTCACGGGCTTGGATTTAAACTAATTAAAGTCCAAAAGACAAGCCCAGCCCAATATATAGTCCATTAAAGCCCGCATGTGGGTGGACTGTATATACTACCCTCCTAGCATGTTAGGAGGGTGGATGGTCATTTGTAACAAATCGTTTCTTAATCTAATCTCACCAAGTTAATCCTCTCTTCCTCTCTACTTTCTCTCACTACTTTCTCTCTCTAGGAATTCATCTCTTCTTCATCTATTTTCTTTCTTTCTTCATTGCTTAATCAATCACAAATATATGGGACAACAAACCGGGACTTAATCACTTCAACAAGATTAAATTTGACAACTTTTGAAAACGTAAATCATGAACTTTATGAAAGGAACTTTTGAATGACTAAAGCCTTGATGAAATCCGAAAATAATAAGCTTAAACAAGAAATGAGCCAATAAGCATAGAGGGCCTATAGCTTATACTTGTGAGAGCTTAAAAATGAACAAGAAAGAAACGAACTTACTTATTACACAACCTCAAATCCAATCACGAACAATGAAGGTTTCAGATCAAACTAAAGATTTCGGATGGAAATAAGTAGAATTAAGAATTGTAGAAAGAGAGTAAAGAACTAAAAAGCTTAACTTGAATAAGATTAATGAAATCCAAAGTACAAAGATCAAAGAAAGCTTAAATTTAAAAGACGAAAACAAAGAAAAAGTTTAGTGAGAGAAAGTTGGGAACTTTCTCTCTCTAAAACTAGAGAGAAAAATGAAAACTAAAACTAAGACTAACTAACTAAGTGCAAATTTTGTGAATTAAGGTCCTATATATACGCGTGTGGTATGGGCTTGTGAATGGGCTTTGGTATCGGGCTTCTTTTCTTCTTTCTTCTTTAGTCTTCACGCTTCTTTAAATAAACGTTTCCGACTTTGGATTTTTAGAAGTGTCGGTGAATAATTCCAACTCGTCTTATAATCTTTTGTTTAATAGACTCGAGTTCTTCGACATATATGAATCTTCCATCTTTGGCTCTATTCTTCGATAAATCTTTAAATAGGCTCAATGACTTCAAATCTTTTGCATCTCTTGGACAATAGACTTCTTCTTGAGTCTTTTTCTTCGATAAAACCCGTGCAATCCCATGTTTTCTTCAATATTCATCCGGTTGACTCGGAAAACACAATAAACATAAAAACCACGCATAATTCCAAACAAATGATATTAAATACGTGTTTTGGTCTCGTTTTAGCCAGAATTAAGTGGTAGAAGGATGGGTGTTTTCACACCTATCAGTGATCATCATAATCCTCTGCAACATCATCAGGAACTAGTGGGGGGGTTAATTCAGGTGTAGTTTGAGAATTATTGGGGGATGGTGCATCCAGTTCAGTAGTGACTGTAGATGCATTAGATTGATTTCCATTATCTTGAGCAACAACTTCGGGAATCGGAGCTACTACTGCAGGTGCTGGAACATCATCACTAGGTGGATCAAAAAATTCATCAAACATAGGTTTAAATAACTCATCTCACTCGGGCCTTGTAGGTGGTGTAAATTATGGAGAAGTAGGATTGTTGGGAATTAATCCGAAACTGATAGTACCGGTTCCCATCTCATGAAGTACGGGTTCAGAGCTGCGTTGCTCAGAAGCCATTGATGTCAGCTCATCAAAATCGGCATCCAAAGTTCCTACTATCTTGCCAAGACGACGATTATAAATCTGGTAAGCTTTCTTTGCTGGTGAGTAACCAATGAAAATTCCAATATCAGCCTTCGGTTGAAGTTTGCCCAAATTCTTGCTATTAGTATTTGGATAACATAGTGCACCAAACACATGAAGAAAGGAAATATCGGGTTTGTGTCCATGAAGAAGCTCATATGGAGTTCTTCCATGGCGCTTACGAATGATAGAGCGCTTTTGTGTATAACATGCGGTTGCACTGCTTCAGACCATAAGAATAAAGGAGCCTTCGCATAAATCAACATAGTTCTAGTAGCTTCTATAAGTGTATGATTACGTCTTTCCACGACACCGTTTTGTTGTGGAGTGCGAGCAACTGAAGTTTCATTTGAAATACCGACCTCTTCATAGTAATATCGTAGATTCTGATTAACGAACTCATTTCCATTAGCAGTTCGAATGCGGCGAACAATAGCATTAAGACGCACCTGGATCATCTTAAGAAAAGTAATAATATATGATGGTGCTTGATCCTTGGTTGCTGAGAACTTAACCTATGTAAACCTTGAAAAATCATCCACCATGACGAGGATGTATTTTCGACCACTCACACTAGCCGTACGCATTGGCCCGCAAAGATCCATATGCAAAAAATATAGTGGTTCTTGGTTGGTGTCTTCAATGAACATGCAGATCATAAATGATCCTTGTAAAACTTGAGTTTTGGAAGACCACGAACAAGTTCGTCTTTAGCCAAATGGTTAATTGCATCAAAGTTAAGATGAGATAATCGTCGATGCCACAACCATGACTTGGTCTTAGATGCTTTGGAGAGAAGGCATACTGGAGAAGCGACCATCATGTTTTGAATAGACAGTGTGTAGAGATTATCCGCACGAGAACCTTTTAACAAGTCATTTCCTACAAGATCCCGAATGAAGCAATTATGTTGTCGAAAAGCAACCTCAAGGTTTGAATCGCAAAATTGTCCCACTGAGAATAAGTTATCAACGAGTCCCTCCACGTAATACACCCTTGAAATCGTAACATTCCCAATTTGATATTCACCATAACCCATGATCTTTGCAATATGGTTATTACCAAATTTCACAGTTCCTAGAAACTTGCTGACGAAATATCTGAGCATCAAGAGATCTTCGGTCATATGCTTGGAGCACCCCGAGTTCAAATACCAAAGAATAATTTGGACGACCTGAAAATATCACCAAACGAAGACGATGTAGCGGAATCTAATTGTTCCTCTGAGTTAGCAGGTACATATATAATTATCTTAGATTTGCTATCAGAAGAATTCTTAGGCTTCCAAATTTTCTTCCTAGTTGTCGGCTTAGATTCTAGTTGTCTAAGATCCCGAGGTACTTCTTCACTGGTAGGCACAATAGTGGAGGCAGACCTAGTTAAAGGGTGCTTTTTCCATTTTTTAGTGCTAGTGATCCTATTTAAAGGACACTGAGACCTAACTTCAGTAGATGTGATCCTAGTTAAAGGGCACTTAGTTCCATTTGCAGTAAAGGTCCTACGAGTGGGTAACCATTGCCATCCAACTTGGGTGAATTTCTTCCCCGTTGGTTTCCATTCAATATTGTTCCTAATGGAATACATTTCAATAACATGGTCAACAAGGCATAAATCATGATGCTGAGAAAACATGCATTCATTACAATTCCAACATCTCAAATTAGAATTCACGTTTTGCTTAGGCTTCAACACAGAGGAAGAACCTTTTGTCTTAGCTACATGATTCCTTTTATTTAAATCTGAAATAACATTCCTAGGGTGAACTTCTACTTGCTTCTTCATAGTGCTACTAGTGGAAGGCTTGATCCTATCTTTCTTTACTCGAGATCCTTTAGCCTTAGTAGATGCAGTTACTCCTGTAGAAGCCAAGGGAACATTAGTGAAAATTTTTTATTAGCCTTGATGGGTGTGTTTAAAGTAGGATTAGCTCATGGGGTCTTATTGATTGGAGTCATGGCAATGGTGGAGGTAATTGTTTAAGTGGTGCAGGTATCAGTTGACCGATATATTCTAAGTTTGCCAAACAGTCTTGAATGCGATCCACATATAGGAAAAGCTCATATCAAAGATGACTTGTGGGATCTAGTTTACGCATATCATCAATAGTATCTCTAGCTAGATCTGCATGTTCTAAGGCATTTTTCATGTACGTTGCAAACTTAGTTGGACTATGCTTAGATTGGGTCCCGATAAAGCACACGTGGATTGGGTGTGGGAGCATTAGAGGACGGTGCAGAGATGGTAGTTGAGTTATCAACAACTTTTCGTCCTTTGAGTTGAAGTGTCTCCTTTAATTCAGCTATAACCATGTTTTTATCTATGAGCTGAATATTTAGGTCAGAGATTTCCTCACATTTCTTGTTCAGTTGGTCAACAAATGACTTTTGCTCTACCGTATTAAAGGCGAAGCGTTCTTCTATTGAACCAGAAACTTGTGAGACACCCTGCCTTACTTTTTCAAACTCCCCTAGAATAGAAGTAATTCTATTTTCTAGGGCATGGCTTTTATTCTCTACAGCCTCTAGTTCCACTTTTGCTGCTAATGATTCTCTCTTAAGTCTCATAACTTCTTCCTCTAATGCCTAAACCACCTGAATCATCTTGTCACTTGTCTCAATGTTGTTTTCATAATCCTTTGTTTTTGAAAGAGTTTCATTTTTAGATTGGTGTTCAATTTCAAGAGATATACAATGTTGTTGAAGCTCGTTAAAAAGTTTTGAAAGTAAGTTATAAGAATCTGGAAGCTTTAAAAATTCAGTGTTAGATTCGTGACAAGAATGATTATCTACATTATTCATAGGTTCAACAATATTCACAGAAAGATCATGCGCATCATCACATTTATTCACAATAGATGTAATCTCAATAGCACATTCAATAGTCACAACTTGCATCACATCGAGAGACACCACTTGTTCCAAGAATCGGACATATTCGGAAAAAATCTTTTCTTTCTCTATTAAATGTTCCTCATAAGCATCATCCATTTCATGGAAAACTTTTTGATTATCTCCGAGATCTAGAAAACCCTCTTTAAGATTGATTATTTACAAACGGAACGATCTCTTTCTCAAACACCGATTTTATGTGTTCGAAAGCCCATTCTCTGGTGGTTTGAGCCGTTGAAGTCATAAATTCCTTAATGACCTTGTCAAAACCGGCAAAGTATCCTCTAATCTCTTTCAAGCTTATCAATACTATACTTACCGGTGGAAGACCCTTTGGAATTTCCTTGTGTTCATTCGGGTTGACAAGTGTAGGAAATATACTAGGGTTTCTCTAGTAGACATGTAAGTTGGTGTATGGATAAATTACCTTTGTATGTTAAAGCGAGTTCTAAAATCCGTTTTTGCATACTCTTGATTAAGTTTATCATAATCATACTTAGGATAATCCAAAAGCATTTTTGACCGATTCTCGTCCAAGAGTGATATATACTCGGAATCATTCGAATTAGAAATCGGGTCTAAGACCAAACCTAATTTTGTTGCATCATAAAGTCGCGGGTTGTGGTTACGAGCTTGCTTTGCATAACCCGGGTTAGGTGGCAGGTCTATTAGACGCGATAGAGTAAATTCCTTAAAGGATGAATGAAAAAAGTGTACTAAATGTGAAGCGGAGTATTGTTTTAAAAGCAAAACTTCAGTCTGTTTAATTTTCTCAGACGCCTTAATTTCTGTTTCAACCCTTTTTGACTCGAGAGTTTCGAAATCCGTTAGAAGTTTTTGAAAATTAGAAACGACAGACTCTTTTTCTTTAAGTTCTTTTGAAAGATTTTCTCTTAAATGTTTAATTTCTAGCAAGTTATCCATTTGGACTTGGATAAACCTATCAAACTCTAGATTGGTTAAGGTATTGTTCATTGGAGTTAATTTCAAGGTTTGAACCTTTTCCTTATACAAAGCAAGCTCAGCAGATAGTGTTTGATTAACATTTAGGGTTTCAGTGACCGTAGTATTCATTTGGCCAAGCATAGATGTTAACACCATAATCAAATCTTGTTGAGCAGACGAATTTTTAGACGTAATAGCTCCCTGTTGTGTTTCATTCAAAGTCTAGGGACTTGCATTGCTATTGCTATCATTGTTTGTCTCCTTGTTTGAATTACTAACTACCGGAGGTTATTCTGGATACTCAGAAACTTGCTCAACTTGATAAGGTACAATACTAGTATCATTGGGAGTATTTGGTACCTCAGCGATTTGGTCAGACCCATAGAATGAAAGATTTTCCATAAGAGCTTCCTTGGCGGTGTTTAAGTCATCACAGTCTGAATCGTATGCATCAAGATCATCGCATTGATATGTTGCATTATTAGTGGAAGCTGTTGTGAGTCCTTCAGTGTCCGCAACTCTTGGATCTGCTAGAAATGCTAACTCCTCCTCATTAAGCTCTCGACCTTGTGCTTGAGCATTAACCAAGTAAACCTTTTCTTGAAACCATGTACCATCCCTCTTCCTCTTTGGTTGCTTACACTCCCGAGCCATGTGTCCTTCCCCTTTGCAGTTATAGCAGATTATCATCTTCACTTTGCCAGTGTTGTTTCCTCTTGGAGCAGTGTTAAATGGGCATGCACTAGTATTGGATGAACTTGGTCTCCCCTGATTGTTTGTTTGATATGGTCCTCTGTAACCTCTTTTGTTCAACGTTTGAGTTATGTAGGCAGACATTTGTGCTAGTACATCAGTAGTATTATCCCCTTGTCTGAACACAGGAACTGGAACTTCATCATTGCAGTAGAAAACTAGTGCTGGTGGATCTACATACACACTTGAAGGAGTACTGACATGTTGTAAATTGTGGGGTTGAGAAACTTCATGTTGCTAGTAGGTGATGGTAGGATTTGTTGGTGGTTGATAAGGAGAGTATGGTTGTTGAGCATAGGGTGATTGATGTGAGTCACGTTGTGATGATGATACTGGTTGCTGATATTGTTGCTGATATGATGTAAGTGGTTGTGGTAAGATCGAATACTGTAGAAAGCTTAGAGTTTGAAATATGGGCTTGTGATAAGATTGTTGTCCCATAGCATACGGAGTGTTGCTATATGACAATGTTGGATGATGTGACATTAACGCCAATGGTTTAGAATAAGATCCTTGAGATATGCGTTTCTGGAGAACATGCTTCTCGTGTTGCTGCAAGAAAGCATAGAGTTGATCTAAATTTGATTTGTGTAAATCCTGAATCAATTTAACGTCAGTAACGTATTGGCTCCACTCTGGAGGTACCGTGCTCAAAAACTTGGTGTTGAGTTGAAACTGAGCAATCGTGAGATTATACACATTCAAATCATTCATCAATGTAGTGAAGCTCTAGTAGTAGTCATGAAGTGTTTACCCTGGAATATATGAGAACCTATCGAACAAGTCATAGAGTTGACACTCTCGTTCTTGCTTGGAAAGTGAAGTCCCTTGTAACAAAACCATTAAGCGATCCCAAAACTCCTTTCCTACCTTGTGGTTGCTTACCATACGATAAATATCGGGTGGAAGAGCTTGAAGTATGGTATGAACGTCCTTCTCATCCGCATCGGCAATGATTTGGTTGGCAGGCGTTAAATCAGAAAATAGCCTTGGCCGAGTCACATTGTCTATAGTAACTTTGCCCCAATCGAGTGGACCTTGCTCAATAGATTGAACCATAAGTCTCCCACTGGGTCTACCCATAATATAAGACATCATGCGACCTTACCATGCTTTAAATAGCTCTTTGATAAGCAATGGTGGACGGGTATCGGTACCCGTAATGATAGAAAGGTCAGTAAGCGATGTCATTTTAGGCATAAATGAATGTGAATTCATTTTTGATCACTTGAAGAAAGATTACCAAAATGATCGAGCAATGAAATAAGGTTAAGTGTTTTAGTGATGTTAAACAAGATGTTGTTATCTTTTGGTTGTGTGTTTTTGTGAAAGTCTACCAATAAATGCAAAGTCGAAAAATCCTCTAAGTTATGCAAATTCTTCACAATACCCAAAAATTGTCGCAATGTCAAATTTCAAACTTGTCGCAATGCCAAAATTTCAAACTTGTCGCAATGCCAAAAATTCAATCTAGTCGCAATGTCTTAGAAGTCACTATGTCGCAATGTAAAAACAAGATCTGTCGCAATGCACAAATAAGAATTTGTTGCAATCACTCAAAACAAGACTGTCGCAATATCACTAAGAAGAATCTATCGCAATCCACAATAGAATAAGTTGTCGCGTTACTCAATCACGTTCTGTCGCAAAACTAATCGCAATATGAAAACCCTAGTTGTTGCGATGGAACTCAAAGTGATTCTGTCGCAATACTGGTACTGTTCTGAGACCTTAGGTAAAAAAATGAGATTTCTGACTAGAAATATGTGATTTTAACCAATCCAAAGAACCCAAATCTCTACCACAACTATGTAGAAGATATATAGATCACTTGGAATAACAAAAACACGAAAAAAATTTTGATTTTGGGTAAAAATCAATCAAAAACACATGAACACACTAAAATACGGATGAACAACACAAAACCAACCTCTATTTCATCCCATGGCTCTTGATACCAATTGTAGAATCTTGGTAATCTATGATCTATCAAGAGGGTTGATGTTTCTAGTGAGAGAAACTAGAGAGAGAGATGAGAGAAATATGTGAAATCTATTAAGTGAAAATAAAACAACCAACACCCCTTTCCATGAAGGAAAGGGGTTTATAACCCAAGTCCCTTAGTGGTACGCCTCTGGCCCATGAACATGGTCATGGGTCGGACTAACATAAGATATAACTAAACTATACTACGTGCCCTTAACTATATTGTTGGAGTGACTGAGACTTTCTAAATAGGAAAAATGTATTTCCAACAAGAAAGATACCTTCGTACGACTTTGGGTCGAACTTAGTGAGGAAATCTTTAGTGTTGAGAATGAAGCACTTGGTTCCAAACACCTTAAAATATTCTAATGAGGGTTTCTTACTGATGTGTCGTGGATTGTATATGTTAACTAGATACGTTATAGGGTAAATTAGAAAATTACCTTTAGGAAAAAGTAATAGACTAAAATTACCAAAAACGGATTTAATTAAACACGATGATGAACCAAGTTCGTTGTACACGAAGATCGAGTGAAGTTGAGACGTTTTGTTTTGATAAGGACAATTGATTTGAATTGATTTCCGTTTTTAAACTAAAATTAAATTCTACAAATTAAACCTAATTTAATCCTAAAGTGCATGAATCGTATCTCAAATTAAATTCTAAAAGTCTTTTATTTAAAAATTAAACTTTTAAACTATTAAAAATAAAAATCAATCTAAAATAATTGTATAATTAAAAACACTTTCAAAACTATTAATATTTTTAAACCAATAATTCTAATTTAGAAAATTACTTTAACAAAATCTATTTAAAACTATTTTATTAAAAAATAAATTAATTAAAATCTATTTATCTAAAAAAACTAATTTTAATAATAATTTTAATTTCTAAAAATGATAAAATGTATTTTTATTTATTTAATTATTTTTTAAACTTTATAAAAGTAATTAAAACAAATTAAATAATTTTAATAAATAAAAACTTAGTATTTAAATCTTATTAAAATCTGACAGCCCAACTAACTAATCTTTATTAATTAATTAAGCAAATGTAATTCACAAACAACTTGCTAGAACAAATGGTAAAGCCGTTTGGCCCATGACCAAGAGGTCATGGGTTAATTAATTTTTTGGACACAAAACTTTGTAAAATGTCATAGGAGTGACTTTAGTTGAATATTATGACTGATCAAGAACTAGCAAATCAATAGGATCTGCTAGCCTAATATAGCAAAGGATAAAATATCACTAAAAAGATTTATATCAGCTAAAACATTCAGCAAAAGATAAAAACAATGAGAAAATAAGAAAAATTATGACTCAATCTAAAATCAAATGGTCAAGGAAACGAAGACAGTTAATCAAGTTAAGTCAAAACCTCAGCATAAGCTACAAGCAGTTAAATAAAATGCTCTGTATAAACCAGCAAATCATACCAATTTGTAGCAACTTAAGTCAAGTTCTCAAACTCAAATCTAACAGATCTGATATCAATCCTACGCATACATTCATATCAGTAGTAGCAGGTACAAATTCAAATATCAGCTATTACAGATAAAAAAGAAAACAGATCTACATCATCAATAGAACGAATTCAAACTTACATTAAACTTAATCACAACTCATCAGATTTACCAAAGCATATTAGAATGATAAACTAGGACAGCAGGCAAAGACAAATACAATTATAACAGTTAACTAAGTTAACATTATCATGGATACAAACACACAGTAAAACTTATCAAACTAGCAGATCCATAAAACGCATCAAAATCTTATCATCACTCTTATCATCAATTTCAGATTCATACTCCCTTAAAACTCAGATTTGAAAATGGAAGACTACAAAAACAGTTAAACATAACTAAACAGATTTAACCAAACATAGATTAAACCACAAACAGATTATATTAAAATTTTATAACACTAAATAGAGCTTAACCATTTTGACGAAACCTTTGAGAAGTAGAAGCGGCGTTGAGCCGTCTAAATAACCGAAACGACACCACCATTAACCACCATTAAATTTGCTCGAACCATAACTAATTCTTGAATCCAGCAAACAAATCTAACCAACAGTAATAATAAATCTAAATAGTGGGTTTAGATATTATCCCAATCTCTCATGAATACTCAAATAAGCTATTATTTTTAAGCTTACTTAAACATTCCATCAATTATAACAAATACTTTAAAGATTAAACTTGCAGAAATTTTAATTAAAATAAAAGGAACACGAGAACAGTATGAACAGAAACTTTTATTAGTTCAACTCAAATCATTACAACTTTTAAAAATAAAACTACAATTCTAATCTAAAAATTTCATTATAACAATACTGAAAAGAAAGGGATGAAAAATACAGAAATAAGCTAGGGTATTTATACTCGAACCCGAGGCTTGGGGTGAGGAGTTTGTTGAGAAGAATCTATGATCTTGGCCTTCAATTTCTTCATTCTTCTCTCTCATCTTGATCAAACGGTGAATAATAGTCCTTGTGCACACGGATTGCCAAGGTGGCATGTATGTGTGCTAGTTGTGCTTGTTTATTGTTGACTTGGCTCTCTCTTATTTGTGGATTGGTTATTGGTGAGGTGTTTCCACCAATCACAATCAAGCTGTGACAGATGAGAATGCCACGTCACTTGGATTCATCCATCATCTTGCTTCCGATAAAAGAGGGAATTAATTTCCCCTTGTGTGTGCTTCTCGCGCTGTGAATAACAAAAGCCCCAATTTTATTTATATTTAGGGTTAGGGATTGGGGTGATGTCTGGTTTATTTAGGTGAGGTGGGAGAGAAGGGCATAGGAAGTAACGAAAGAAAGTTGTGTGGTGATAAATGTGTGAGTTGTGAGATAACGTTTATATCTTTTTTTTCATTCGTTTATTTAACACTTCACAACTTGGGCTTTTGGACCCAATTGTTAACAGAAACACTCCATTCGTTTATTATTGTTGTAGTTTTGGCCATTGATCCAAATTCTAGTAAGTAAACCCATCCGTCACATAACTTGCACCTCTTAATGGGCTTTTGGGCTTTTGAAATGGGCTTGTAACCAAAAGATAGATAATCTTGAACTCCTTATTAGTCTTTTGGGCCCAATACCCAAATGTGGGTCCCAAAAGCCCGATTAACTCCATAAATATTAAATCCACTAAAAACGAGCTTGACTTTGGCTTTGTCGATCTTTTCTTCAAACACGTGTTGTTTTTGCCGGTTTTCATGACCATCGGTACCTACACTCATGAAACGACAAACAAACAAATACAAGGCATTTTTCATTCATTATATGCATTTATTCATCGTTTTATGATATAAATGATATGAGTAAAATCACTCATATCAAACTCCCCCTTGCTAAGCAATTGCCGTGTCCTCACGCAATGATAAAATAAAATACTAACTACACTTTTATTAAACTTTATTTTGCAAAGACATAATGTATTGCTTTCATTATTTTAAAAATAACTTTAAGGATCATAAAACTCAAATAGATTCATCGTCCTCGACTTTTCACTTTTCCATGCCATGTGTAAAAACAAGATCATTGTTAATCATAAGCCCCAAAATTAAAACAACTCATACAAGTAATTTGTGTTAAACTTAATCTCCTATTATTCCTAATTGTATCTCTAGATTTTATTTGTCATTCACCCAAAGGCTCATTTGACTTATTTGATATTAATTAATCCAAAAATGAAGGCAAAAACGGTGTAACTCAACACTCAAAACCTAACCTCAACTTCAAAAACCGTTGTCACTAAAGAAAGCCCACATCAAGGATAACATAACACGATTTGGGGGATAAATCCCCGGACCCGAAATTTGGCTAATAGGACTACTTAAAAGCAACAATAAAACCTCCAAATTCAATTATGACCTTATTAATGGAGTTAGCAACAACTACATCATATCACCTTGTGGCTCTTTAAGATGCAATTGTGCTCTTTATTTAAAATCCACACCCGAAGGCTCCTTGAAAAAAAATTAGGGAATTGACATTCACCATCCCACCTTATGGCTCATGATGATGAAGCAATTTTTATTCAACACGTCCCCTTGCCATACACCATAAGGCTCTAATAACAAGGTTAGTGCTACATGACTCCCACCCGAAGGCTCCTAGAGAACATGTTTTTATTTTTTCTTCTTATTATTATGATATATATAGTAAGCCAAATTTCCGCAATCACATGATCAAAAGTCCATGACGCTGACACCCTTAATGTGTTCTTACTTTAATTACAAGGGAAGCAAAAGAAGGAGTTACGAGTTAAGATATCAAGCCTAAACCGCTAAAAACTTCATTTATTAAGCAATTATTATTCAAGCGTGAAAATTAAATACGAAGAGATTAAATCAAACACAAAAATACTTACACAAAGAAGAATTAATTTTAGAAACTTATGATTAAACTCTATCATCTCTTGTTCTCCATATTGTAAAATTCCAAAAATGTGAAATTAATGGATACTTAGCCTATTAAATCAAAGTTTTGGGTTTTCAAGTCATCTATAGGATCTTGCATCTTCTTATACTTTTTCAAGTTTTAGAATTTGCGTTTTAAAGTTCCATTGCTAAACGACTTTCTAGGATCAATTATAGGAACTTGCGAAAAGTTCTTGTTCTTAACCCGTATGAGTTAAGACTTTCGCGTTTTAAAGTTCCCTATATAAAAGCCTAGCAAAACATAATTCAAACACGTTAAGGAATAGCTAAGGTAAAAACCTAGTCGAGTCAAAAACTATTTTTATTTTCACCAACGGAAAGCTTACATTTGTGTCAAAAGCACTTATTTTCTTTATTGAAACTATAAAATAACACTAAAAATTTAAATTTTTTATGAAAAACGAGAAAAACAATTACGTTTAGACACGACAAAAGCAATAGCAAGCGATTATATCGATTGACTCCCCCATGCTAAAACCAAACATTGTCCTCCATGTTTCTTAGCTCAAGAGTAAAACCCCCTTTCTAAAACACGAAGAGTCTAATGCAAAATCCTAACATGGAAAGAGCACGCAAATCTATAAGCTGTTTATTAATTATGTCACAAGATAAAACGTTAGTCGATAAGAATCAAAGTGGGGATAGAGAGTGTGCCCCTTTTTAGCAATCAAAGAATGGAAGATCAAGTGGACAGGCAAAAACCGAACACGAGAGTCTTCAACGATTAGGGTCATACCTAAGATTCACAACACAACAAAACACGAGCACGAGCTTGAAAGATCAAGCCTTATTAGTGTTTAGAAAATAGAAAGGAGATAGAATGTATGGGACTCCCCCACAAGGCACCTCGTTTTTGTTAACCGAGTCATGAGCTCGACTCGATCCCCGCATTCATTGGTCCTTAGGGAAAATTTGAAGATTCGGAACAACCTCTGTAGGTATGTCCCCTCCAAAGTAGTGTTTCGCTCGATGACCATTCACCTTAAAGTTAGGCCCGTCTTTTTGAGCTAGCTCAACGGTGCCATAAGGGAAAACTTATGAAATGGTGAATGGTCTGGACCAACGGGATTTAAGCTTGCCTGAGAAAATCTTAAGTCTATAGTTGAATAAGAGGACTTAATCACCAACATTAAAAATGCGGTTTTTAATCTTAGAGTCATGAATCCTCTTAGTCTTCTCTTTATAGATCAACGAATTTTCATAAGCTTGATCCCTTAATTCACTTAGTTCATTCAATTGAACCTTTCGATGATCATCCGCGGTCCTCAAATCAAAGTTACAATGCTTAAGAGCCCAATACGCCTTATGTTCGAGTTCAATTGGCAAGTGGCATGCTTTTTCGTAGACCAACCTAAATGGTGTACAACCAATTGGCGTCTTGTAAGCCGTACGGAAAGCCCACAATGCATCATCCAATTTATCCGACCATGAAGTGCGATTTTTCACCAATAGAACGCTCCAAAATCCTTTTAAGAGCACGGTTTGAAACCTCCACTTGACCACTCGTTTGAGGGTGATAAGCTGTCGAAAGTCGATGAGTGACACCATATTTCTTTAGAACTTTTTCGAATTTTTCATTACAAAAATGGGTCCCACGATCACTTATTATAGCCCGTGGAGTTCCAAACCTAGCGAAGAGTTGTTTCAAAAATTTCACAACAACTCTAGCATCATTCGTGAGCAAAGCTTTAGCTTCAACCTATTTAGACAAATAGTCCACAGCTACGAGAATATACTTATTTCCTTTCGATGATGGAAATGGCCCCATAAAATCGATCCCCCACATGTCAAAGATTTCACAAACTTGGATAATGTTTTGAGGCATTTCATCCCTTTGTGAGTTCTTTCCTTGACGTTGACAAGTATCACAAGTCTTGATCAAGTCTTGGGCATCACGATATATGGAAGGCCAAAAGAAGCCGGCATCAAAGACTTTCTTCGCGGTGGCGTTGGCACCATGATGTCCCCCGGTGGGTCCCTCGTGACATGATTTAAGGATATCTTGAGCTTCCTTGCCAAACACGCAACTACGAATCACTTGATCCGCGCACATTCCAAACAAATAGGGGTCGTCCCAAAAGTAATAGGATATATCCTTGAAAAACTTTCGTTTTGTTGGGACGACATACCCTTGATCACAAACTTCCCCGCATGGTAATTTGCAATGTCCGCAAACCATGAGGTACTATCATCACCACGAAAAGCAATCATACCAAGCGTCTCGAGAGGAAATGTTTCATTGATTTCCTTATTCTCTCGATCGCTTTGGTGAGGATTCTCAAGTCGAGATAAATGATCGGCCGCGAGATTCTCGGCTCCTTTTTTGTCTAGAATTTTGTAAGAAAATTATTGAAGGAGGAGAATCCACCGGAGCAACCTAGGCTTAGCATCTTGTTTACTAAAAAGATATTTGATAGCTGAGTGGTCCGTATACACTATGGTTTGAGACAAGACGAGATATGGTCTAAACTTTTCAAAAGCATATACAACGGCAAGTAACTCCTTTTCTGTTGTAGTGTACTTTGTTTGAGCATCCGTCATAGTCTTACTTGCATAGTGTATAGGCAAGAAATGTTTTGACTTACGTTGCCCCAAGACCGCACCTTACGCATAATTACTAGCATCACACATAATTTCAAAAGGTAGGTCCCAATCCGGAGCAACCAAAATTGGTGATTCGGTTAATTTCTTTTTAAGCATCTCAAAGGCTTGAATACACTCATCCGAAAAGAGGAATGGAGTCTCTTTTTCCAAAATATGGCTCATAGGTCGAGCTATCTTAGAGAAGTCTTGGATAAAACGTCTATAGAAGCCGACATAGCCGAGAAAACTCCTAACTCCCTTAACGGTGGTGGGTGGAGGTAATTTAGCAATCACGTCGATTTTAGCCCTATCGACCTTAATACCGGCCTTAGAGATCTTATGTCCTAACACAATTCCCTCTTTGCAAGTGACATTTTTCATAATTAAGCACAAGATTCGTTTCCTCACAACGTTGCAACATTCTTTCCAAGTTAGAGAGACATGAATTGAAAGACTCCCCAAAAACCGAGAAATCATCCATGAAGACTTCCATGGTTTTTTTGATCATATCATGGAAAATGGACATCATACACCTTTGGAATGTCCCCGGAGCATTGCATAGTCCAAGAGGCATTCGACGATAAGCAAATGTTCCATAAGGAAAAGTGAATGTGGTCTTTTCTTGATCACGAGGGTCAATGGGGATTTGGAAATAGCCAGAAAATCCATCCAAAAAGCAATAGAATTCATTTCCCGCTAGTCTCTCTAACATTTGATCCATAAAAGGTAATGGAAAATGATCCTTCCTAGTGGCATCATTAAGCTTCCTATAGTCAATACAAACACGCCAACCGGTCACAAGTCTAGTAGGAATCAATTCATTATCCTCATTAGTAACAACCGTCATTCCTCCTTTCTTTGGAACACAATGCACGGGACTAACCCATGGACTATCCGAGATAGGGTAGATCATTCTGGCGTCTAGAAGTTTAGTGACTTCCTTTTTTATCACCTCATGAATCTTTGGATTGACCCTTCTTTGATTTTGGATAGCGGGTTTATAATCTTCCTCCATTAGAATTTTATGAGTACAAAATTTTGGATCTATACCCTTAATGTCGTAGATTTTCCATGCAATGGCCCGTTTATGTTTCTTAAGCACTTTAATAAGTTCATCCTTTTAATTTTCCTTTAACCCCTTGGCAATAATCACCGGTAACTTATCCGTTCCTTCAAGAAAAGCATACTCCAAATGAGTGGGAAGTTCCTTAAGTTCTAATTCGGGTGCTTCCTCAATAGATGTTTTCACTTTAGTCTCAATTTCACTCACAACTTTTAATTCCATAGGTTGTGATTCAAAAGGATCCATATTCAACAAATTTTCAATCAACACAATATCTCTCTCGGGATCAATATTCTCACTATTAAACTCACTAGGATCAAATGGTTTGCTAAGGTAATCATCATTTTCCTTATCGATTTTTGAATGACCATTATCCTTGAGCTCTTCTAGAACGAAGTCCCCTCCCCCAAATGGAGTGAGTGGAGGTTTAGCCAAAGAGATAATCGGATTCGATGAAGTGGGATTGCCACTTTTGGAAATATCCGAAAAACCAAGCATATCTTGCAAAACTTCTTCACTAGCAACATCGATCACATCGATTTGATTGATTGATTCCTCGTCGCACTCGGAATAAGGTCTCGAGATATTACCAACATAAAGTGTGATACTTTCATCATAAAAACTTAAAATCAATTTCCTCGCTTTCATGTCAACTATAGAACTAGCCGTATTTAAAAACGGTCTTCCCAAAATAAGAGGCACACGAGAAATTTCTGGATAATCACAAATTACAAAATCTGCTGGGAAGATGAGCTTTCCTACTTTGACTAACACGTCCTCGGCTATACCTTTTGGAAAGGCGGTCGATCGATCCGCTAGCTCGATAGTCATCTTAGTAGGTGTAAGCTCGGGAAGTGATAACCTTTTCCACACAGAAAGAGGCATCAAATTAATGCTAGCGCCAAGATCGGCTGATGCTAAGCATTCTTCCATATTAGGGAAATCACATGGTATCAAAAATTGACCGGGGTCTCCAAGCTTTTTGGAAAACTTTTTAGAAAGAAGCGTGGAACAACTTTCATTTAAAGATGTAGACACTTCAATCAATTTCTTTTTATCGTTCATCATCCTTTTCATGGTTGAAGCAAACTTAGGCATGTTAAGCAATGCCTCCGCGAAACTAAGATTAATATACATTTTCTTAAATACCTCAAGAAACGTAGACATTTGAGCGTTGGTCTTTTCGCGGAGCTTCTCTTTGTTAAGTCTCGAAGGGTAGGGTAGTGTGGGTTTAGTCTTCGGAAGCTCGGGTTCCGGACTAGGCAATTGGTCTACCTTTGGTGGATTAGGAATTTCCTTTTCTTTAACTACCTCGGGTTCTTGCTCCACTTCCCTCATCGGAGAGGTACTCACATGTGGAAGCAAAGGTCCGTCTAAAGCCTTCCCACTACGTGTGGTTATAGCTTTCATCTCACCCTTCGGGTTTGGAATAATGTTGCTAGGTAAGTCACCCGAAGAAGAGGAGGGTTTGCTCATAAAAGACTCAAACATCAAAAGCAATTTGTTTTGACCTTGTTCCAAACTCTGTTGCATACGATTTTGATTTTGCTCTAATCTTTGCTCAAAACGATTTTGGTTTTGTTCAAGTCTTTGTTGATTAAGCTCAATCTTGTTATTTTGCCCCTTAATCGTATTTTGAAACTCATTTTTCAAAGTTGCCATTTGTCCTTGAATATTGTTTTGAAAAGCTTTCAAATTTGCCTCATTCGTGTAGCTTGACAAATGATTTTGATTATTGTGAAAACCTTGATTGTTTTGATTAGCACTAAACCAATTTCCTTGGTTGTAATTCCCTTGGTTACCACGATTAAAATTATTCCCATTGTTTCCATTGTTGTACCTATTTTGAACCGGTGGAAAACCCGGTGGAGCAACATGATTTTGACGAGGAACTTGACCGTTAGGGCCATAAGTTCCCGTCGCGGCAAAAGCACTAGCTTGATCAAACCCCGTGGTTGAAAAAGCATAATTTGGATGTGCTCCACCACATGATACACAAAAATTCTCAACCATATTAATCGATCCATGAGGATTCTTCCTAAGCTCATTCAAAATCGTGTCAATCTTAGAGTCCAATCTAGCAATCTCGGTATTAGATGAATTCACATTGGAAACAACCGGTGTGTTTCGTGAGTATTGTGCTCTAGACTTATTCTCAATTATACCCCACGCGTCTCTCGGAGTTTTTCTTAAAAGATTACCACCCGTGGATTTAAAGAATTTTGTTCAACCATATTAAGCCCATTATAAAAAGTATTGATCTGGTGCAATTCCGAGAAACCGTTGTGTCGACATTGTCTTAACAAATCTTTAAACCTTTCCCAAGCAACCCCAAACGATTCATGCACTTTTTGTTCAAATCTAGTGATCTCGTTCTTAAAGTGTGTTGTTTTGGTTGATGGAAAGAAGTAATTCATAAACTTAGACACTAAATCATCCCATGTCAAAATCGAACCCGGTGGTTCTTTCTCATACCAAATCTTAGCGTTACCCTCGAGCGAGTACAGAAAAAGTATGAGCTTAATCGCGTCATTCGGCACATCTCTAAACTTGAGAGACGAGGTAATACGATGAAAATTCCGAATGTGAGAGTGCGGGCTATCGGTCTCATTGCCACGAAATTAGTCGGCACGAATGAGTGATAAAAGACCTGAATTAATCTCATAATGATCTGCCAAAATAGCCGGCACAAAGATTGCTTCCCCATACCCTTCGGTGGGTGCACGGAGCAATTCCTCCATTGTTCGGTTATCGGCCATCTCTACAACAATAGGTGGAAGCTCGGGTTCCACTATTCGTTGTTGACGATTTCTATTTCTACGAGGAATATTTTCAAGCCTATTGTAATGAATCACAAGTCGAGAAGAACGTAATTGCATAAACCAAAGTGACGAGAATTTTAGAGGGTTGAAGAAAAGAAATTAGACAAGAAGAAGATTATTTTTGGTATTTTTATTTGGTGTTGCTCAATCAAAAAGATTGATAAAAAAACAAGGAATAAGGGTAACAACTATGGAAGTAAATTACCCTCGGTCGACTTTGAAACGATAGGTGAAAACCTAAACGTCTCGAGGTTCAATAAGTAAACTATAAAAATAAGATATAATACTATTTGAGTCGGCAAACTAATAATCGGTCATCCCTCTCAATATACGCACAAGCAAGCGGGGAAACGAGGTGGCACAAAGCACTTAAAAACCTTTTTCCTTAGACGGCCTTTTATAGCTCGTCGCCTTATACCCATCTTATAGTTTGTATAAATCGAGTTCAAACTTTTTATTAGTATTTATCTATTTCGCCTTTTTTTTCGTTTTGGATTCGAATACAATAGCTAGGTGATGAAATCCCAACTAAGGTCTTATTTATAAGTAGGTAAATTTATTGTTCTACGTAATACAATATAGTAATCACAAAAAAACACGAAAAATGATACATACTATAATAATAGAAAAATAACAAAACTTTCCGAGGATGGAAAGGGTCTTCAAATCAACGATCAACAAATCTCACAAAGACGAATCGTACACTAGATCCCCGGCAGCGGCGCCAAAATTTTTGATGTGTCGTGGATTGTATATGTTAATTAGATACGTTATAGGGTAAATTAGAAAATTACCTTTAGGAAAAAGTAATAGACTAAAATTACCAAAGACGGATTTAATTAAACACGATGATGAACCAAGTTCGTTGTACACGAATATCGAGTGAATTTGAGACGTTTTCTTTTGATAAGGACAATTGATTTGAATTGATTTCGGTTTTTAAACTAAAATTAAATTCTACAAATTAAACCTAATTTAATCCTAAAGTGCATGAATCGTATCCTAAATTAAATTCTAAAAGTCTTTTATTTAAAAATTAAACTTTTAAACTATTAAAAATAAAAATCTATTTAAAATAATTCTATTTAATTAAAAACACTTTCAAAACTATTAATATTTTTAAACCAATAAATCTAATTTAGAAAATTACTTTAACAAAATCTATTTAAAACTATTTTATTAAAAACTAAATTAATTAAAATCTATTTATCTAAAAAAACTAATTTTAATAATAATTTTAGTTTCTAAAAATGATAAAATGTATTTTTATTTATTTAATTATTTATTTTAAACTTTATAAAAGTAATTAAAACAAAGTAAATAATTTTAATAAATGAAAACTTAGTACTTAAATCTTATTAAAATCTGACAAACCAACTAACTAATCTTTATTAATTAATTAAGCTAATGTAATTCACAAACAACTTGCTAGAACAAATGGTAAAGCCGTTTGGCCCATGACCAGGAGGTCATGGGTTCGAGTCCTATAGTGGACACATTTTGGTCAATTAATTTTTTGGACATAAAACTTTGTAAAATGTCACAGGAGTGACTTTAGTTGAATATTATGACTGATCAAGAACTAGCAAATCAATAGGATCTGCTAGCCTAATATAGGAAAGGATAAAATATCAGTAAAAAGAGTTATATCAGCTAAAACATTCAGCAAAAGATAAAAACAATGAGCAAATAATAAAAATTATGACTCAATCTAAAATCAAATGGTCAAGGCAACGAAGACAGTTAATCAAGTTAAGTCAAAACCTCAGCATAAGCTACAAGCAGTTAAATAAAATGCTCTGTATAAACCAGCAGATCAGACCAATTTGTAGCAACTTAAGTCAAGTTCTCAAACTCAAATCTAACAGATCTGATATCAATCCTACGCATACATTCATATTAGTAGCAGCAGGTACAAAATCAAATATTAGCTATTATAGATAAAAAAGAAAACAGATCTACATCATTAGTAGAACGAATTCAAACTTACATTAAACTTAATCACAACTCATCAGATTTACCAAAGCATATTAGAATGATAAAACTAGGACAACAGGCAAAGACAAATACAGTTATAATAGTTAACCAAGTTAACATTATCATGGATACAAACACATAGTAAAACTTATCAAACTAGCAGATCCATAAAACGCATCAAAATCATATCATCACTCTTATCATGAATTTCAGATTCATACTCCCTTAAAACTCAGATTTGAAAATGGCAGACTACAAAAACAGTTAAACAAAACTAAACAGATTTAACCAAACATAGATTAAACAACAAACAGATTATATTAAAAATTTATAAAACTAAATAGAGCTTAACCATTTTGACAAAACCTTTGAGAAGTAAAAGCGGCGTTGAGTCGTCTAAGTAACCGAAACAACACCACCATTAACCACCATTAAATCTGCTCGAACCATAACTGATTCTTGAATCCAGCAAACAAATCGAACCAACAGTAATAATAAATCTAAACAGTGGGTTTAGATATTATCCCAATCTCTCATGAATACTCAAATAAGCTATTATTTTTAAGCTTACTTAAACATTCCATCAATTATAACAAATATTTTAAAGATTAAACTTGCAGAAATTTTAATTAAAATAAAAGGAACACGAGAACAGTATGAACAGAACTTTTATTAATTCAACTCAAATCATTACAACTTTTAAAAATAAAACTACAATTCTAATCTAAAAATTTCATTATAACAATACTGAAAAGAAAGGGATGAAAAATACAGAAATAAGTTGGGGTATTTATACTCGAACCCGAGGCTTGGGGTGAGGAGTTTGTTGAGAAGAATCTATGATCTTGGCCTTTAATTTCTTCATTCTTCTCTCTCATCTTGATCAAACGGTGAATAATAGTCCTTGTGCATACAGATTGCCAAGGTGGCATGGATGTTTGCTAGTTGTGCTTGTTTATTGCTGACTTGGCTCTCTCTTATTTGTGAATTGGTTATTGGTGAGGTGTTTCCACCAATCACAATCAAGCTGTGACAGATGAGAATGTCACCTCACTTGGATACAGCCATCATCTTGCTTCCAATAAAAGCGGAAATTAATTTCCCCTTGCGTGTGCTTCACACGCTGTGAATAACAAAAGCCCCAATTTTATTTATTTTTAGGGTTGGGGATTGGGGTGATGTCTGGTTTATTTAGGTGAGGTGGAAGAGAAGGGCATAGTAAGAACGAAAGAATTTTGTGTGGTGATAAATGTGTGAGTCGTGAGATAACATTTATATCTTTTTTTTTCATTCGTTTATTTAACACTTCACAACTTGGGCTTTTGGACCCAATTGTTAACAGAAACACTCCATTCGTTTATTATTGTTGTAGTTTGGGCCATTGATCTAAACTCTAGTAAGTAAACCCTTCCGTCACATAACTTGCACCTCTTAATGGGCTTTTGGGCTTTTGAAATGGGCTTGTAACCAAAAGATAGATAATCTTGAACTCCTTATTAGGATTTTGGGCCTAATACCCGAATGTGGGACCCACAAGCCCAATTAACTCCATAAATATTAAATCCGCTAAAAACGAGCTTGACTTTGGCTTTGTCGATCTTTTCTTCAAACTCGTGTTGTTTTCGCCGGTTTTCGTGACCATCGGTACCTACACACATGAAACTACAAACAAACAAATACAAGGCATTTTTCATTCATTATATGCATTTATTCATCGTTTTATGATATAAATGATATGAGTAAAATCACTCATATCACTTACCTTTAAGAATCTCATAAGGGGTCTTACCTAGAAAAGGTCGAATAAGAATTCAGTTGAGAATATAAGTCGATGTGTCAACCACATTACACCAAAACTTTTAAGGCACGGATTTCCCTTTAAAATTTTCCTACTCATCTCTTGGAGAGTCATGTTCTTCTTTGCAACTACCCCATTTGATTATGGAGTGCGAGGAGCCGAAAAGTTATTGGTAATACTATGAGCTTCACAAAAGGCACCAAATTGCAGTTCATTATCAAATTCCCTACCATGATCCGTCCTAATAGATAATTGGACATCCTAGTTAATTTTGGATCTTCCGACTAAAGATTTCGAAATGATCGAAAGCTTTATTCTTATTAGCCAAAAATCTAGTCCAAGTGAATCTAGAATAGTCATCAACTATCACTAGAGTATAAAGGTTATCTCCATAACTCCGTATGGAGGAAGGTCCAAAGAGATCCATATGTAGGAGCTCTAGGCACCGAGAGGTCGAAACTAAATTCTTGGCTTTGTGAATAAAGTGAACTTGCTTCCCAACTTTACAAGTATCACAAAAGTGACTATTGATAGGTGTGTAAACACCCATCCTCTTTACCACTTAATTACAATAATAACCGAGCCAAAACGTGTATTTTATGTCTTTTATGTCGGAATTATGCGTGGTTTGTGTTTTTGTTGTGATTTAGGACGAAAAGGTGAAAAGTTGAGAAAACACGGGCATTCACGGGCTTTTATTGAAGAAAAAGATGAAAGACGAAGTCAAGTAGTCAAGAGTGCAAAAAGAACGGAAGTCCAAGACCAATTCTGAAGATTTATCGAAGAAAAAGTCAAAAGACGGAAGTTTACTTAAAGCCTAAGAACTCAAGTCTACTTTATTGAAGAATTAAAAGACGAGTTCAAAGAAATCCCGAGCCAAAAGTCATTAAAAGTCCAAGATTAAAGAAGATAAGAAGAAAAGGACTAAGCATGTAATTAACAAAGAGATTAAGAAGGAAGGGCCTAATGATGCAATTAAGAGAAAATGAAGGAGGGGAGGAAGCTTCCTAATCCTACCCTATATATAGATTAGGCTAGTTAATCATTTTTCTTTGTTGGCTAATAGTGACAATTAGTTCTTCCATTTATTTACCTTGCACCTTTAAATTCATGTCAATTTAATTACTTGTCAAATTTAAATACCTTGTCTTGCACCTTAAATTCCTTTAATTTCAAGTAAGTTTCCATTTAATTCTTGTCAATCTTTACTTTATCTTGTTAATCTCCTATCTACCTTTCTGAATCTTTGATTTCTATGTTTATGTTCATGTTCATGTTCTTATTTTGATCAAAGTGGGTTTTGATTATTGTGGTTAGATTTGTTAGTTTTATTGATTTGGATAGTTTGTTTATGATTATTGGATGTTTTGTTATTAGTTTGGTTTAATCTTGTGTTTGATTTAGTTAAATTATGATTAGATTCGTGTGTTATTGTGTTCCCTATTCTTCGGGGGTGTTTGTTTTCCTGTTTCTGATCTTTCCCAAGTAAGTTACTAATCAAGGAAAAGTTCCTAATCAAGGAAAAGTTCCTAACCAAGGAAAAGTTCCTAATCAAGGAAAAGTTCCTAATCAAGGAAAAGTTCCTAATCAAGGAAAAGTTCCTAATCAAGGAAAAGTTCCTAATCAAGGAAAAGTTCCTAATCAAGGAAAAGTTCCTAATCAAGGAAAAGTTCCTAATCAAGGAAAAGTTCCTAACCAAGGAAAAGTTCCTAATCAAGGAAAGGTTCCTAATCAAGGAAAAGTTCCTAATCAAGGAAAAGTTCCTAACCAAGGAAAAGTTCCTAATCAAGGAAAAGTTCCTAATCAAAGAAAAGTTCCTAACCAAGGAAAAGTTCATAATCAAGCAAAAGTTCAGAATCAAGCAAAAGTTCAGAATCAAGCCAAAGTTCAGAATCAAGCAAAAGTTCAGAATCAAGCCAAAGTTCAGAATCAAGTAAAAGTTCAGAATCAAGCCGAAGTTCAGAATCAAGCAAAAGTTCCGAACCAAGGAAAAGTTCAGAATCAAGCCAAAGTTCCGAACCAAGGAAAAGTTCAGAATCAAGCAAAAGTTCAGAATCAAGCCAAAGTTCAGAATCAAGCAAAAGTTCCGAACCAAGGAAAAGTTCAGAATCAAGCCAAAGTTCCGAACCAAGGAAAAGTTCAGAATCAAGCCAAAGTTCAGAATCAAGCCAAAGTTCCAAACCAAGGAAAAGTTCAGAATCAAGCCAAAGTTCCGAGCCAAGGAAAAGTTCAGAACCAAGGAAAAGTTCAGAACCGAAGTTCCGAACCAAGGAAAAGTTCAGAATCAAGCCAATGTTCCGAACCAAGGAAAAGTTCAGAATCAAGCCAAAGTTCCGAACCAAGGAAAAGTTCAGAACCAAGGAAAAGTTCAGAACCAAAGTTCTGAATGAGTGTTTTGTGTTGATTTATTCCGAACGAAGAAGAATTATTCCGGGTGAAGGTGACATTCCGAACGAGTAATTATTCCAAGTAAGGTATTTTCAGGTTCTTTTTAGTTTCTGTTTTTAATTTTTAATTTTTAATTTTAAAGCTTTATTTTTCCCGCCTTTTTCCGTAGTCGCGCTTTAAGATTACTTACCTTAGATTTATTTTAGTCTTGCTTTAGTTTAAGTTTTAGTTGCGTTTTAAGTTTGCCTTAGATAGTTTTAAGTTTGCGTTATTTACTTTAGTGTCTTTTAATTCTCGTCACGCTTTTAAATATTTGCACCATCTACTTTAAGTTAGAATTAGATTTATTTTAACGCCTTTTACTTTAATTGTTTTTGCCCTTTTAATATACTACAACGACACAACATTTTTGCTTCACCAAAGACAGCTGAGTCGCACATAGAACCTAGATCAATTCGATTAGACACACATCAAAGAACTTTAATTTTTAACTAAGCAAAACCTAAGTATCAAATGGCGCCGCTGCCGGCTCTTTCGTAAAGATTAACGGTTTTCTGTGAGAGACGCGTTGCTTTTGGGATCCGTTCACTTGTGAGCGTTATTTTTCTTGCATAAAAAATTCAAAAAACCATAAAAAAAAATTTAAAATTGTTAGCAATCCATAAAAATTAAAATTTCAAAAATCCAAAAAGATTTTATCTTTATTGTGTATATATATTGTCTTTGTGTTTGGTTTCTTTTTCTTTTGCATTTTCAGGTGTATGCGTACTAGATCTTCTACTTATCAAGAGCCCGAGACTCAAGAAGATTTAGCTATGTCAGGTGTTAACAACAATAATCCACCGCACCTCAACAATAACAACAATGTTCTTCCACAGCCCGATCTTTGGACAATGGAAGAACTTTGTCAACCTACCATGTTTGGACGAGGAGGACCGATTGCGCCGATGCAAATCACGGCTCCGGAGTTTTCGTTGAAGCATCACATGATTCAGCAAGTGCAAACAAATCCATTCCGTGGATTGCCTGATGATGATGCCAACAAACACCTCGACAAGTTCATTACAATCACTCAAAGCATGAAGTTGCCCGGTGCCACAATGGATGTTCTTCGCCTACAACTCTTCCCACATACTTTATCGCATCATGCCGAGAAATGGTTTGATCGTCTCCCAAAGAATTCTATTCATACTTGGGATGACATGACTCAACGCTTTCTGTCGCGCTACTTTCCACCATCCATGGTCACAAGCCTTTGCAATCAAATCAGCGGTTTCACGCAAGACCCTGATGAATCTCTTTTTGATGCTTGGGAACGATATAATGTCTTGATTGATCGTTGTCCAAACCACAACATGCTCCCTGTGACCTTAATCGATACTTTCTACAACGGTTTGACTTTTCGTGATCGTGATACGATTAATGCAGCCGCCGGTGGCACATTTATGAAAAGGAGACCCGAGGAGTGTAGAGAGCTTATTGAGAACATGACTACTCACCACAAAAACTGGGATTCCTCTGCTTCTTCAAGGAACAACCCGAGAGTCAATGTCTCTTCCACTTCAGCAAACCCTGATATGACCGAACTCACCCGCATGATGACTGAAATGAGCAAAAGTATCACGCTTCTCGCTTCAAACCAACAACAACAACAAGTTAAAGCGGTTGCTAATCCTTGTGAAACATGCGGCGGTCCTCACTCATACACCGAATGTCCTTCTACTCAAGGAATTCCAGAAAATGTGTATGCAGCTTATGGTAATAATTCACCGGAAAATTACCAAGCTCGACCACAAGGGGATAGAAATTTGTTGAGTTACCGGTCCAACAACTACCTTTCACCCGGTTTTTCTCCTCAAAACCAAAACCCCGCTAACAACTACAAAAGAAGCAACCAAATCCCACCAAGAGCTTCTAATCCTTATCACCCACCCGCCTAACAAACCCCACCTATTAACCCCGATGTTGAAGCCATAATGAGAACCCAAGGTGAGCAAATCAAGAATCTGCAGAGCCAAATTATCAATCTTAAAGGAGATATCACCAAGCAAGGAAATGAGATTAGATCCGAGCTTCGAGATAATATCCAATCCTCCTTTAGTAATCAAACCAATGATTTGAAGAATATGCTTGCTAGTTTCTTGCCGGCAGCTCAACCTTCTACTTCGAGTTCTCTACCTTCAAACACCGTCACCAATCCGCGAGCTAATGTGGGTGCTATTACTACTCGTAGTGGAATTACCATTGTCGATCCACCAATCCCGCCCCCATCATCTACACCTCCTCCACCACCATTTATCCCTACTCCTCCTACACCTAGTATTAGTGCACCATTACCGTCTCCGCCTCGTCATGACGATGTACCTAGGAAGGACCCTTCAACATCTTAACCTCTACCTGCTACACCTGCACCTTCACCACCCAAACCCAATATCCCTTATCCTTCTCGTTTAGGCAAGACCAAACTGCTAACCAAGGATGACTTTGAAGTGACACGCTATGTGAAGATGATCTCTCAAATGAACTTCAACATTAGCTTTCTTGAAGCACTTGTCCACATGCCCAAATTTGTTAAATCATTTAAGGAATTGCTTAACAAGAAGGAGAAGCTGATTGAACTCGCCAACACACCCTTAAATGAAAACTGCTCTGCAGTTATTCTTAAAGAACTTCCGGAAAAGCTTGGAGATCCCGGTCGTTTTGTGTTGCCTTGCGTTTTCAACAAAACTGAAGAATTTACTGCCCTTGCTGATCTCGGGGCCAGTATTAATTTGATGCCTTTGAGTGTTTGGAAACACTATCATTACCCGACCTCACTCCAACAAAGATGACTCTTGAACTTGCAAATCGCACTCTCGCTTACCCCGTTGGTATTGCCGAAAACGTGTTTATTAAAGTTGGCACATTTACTTTCCCGGTCGACTTTGTTGTTGTTGATTATGAAATGGACCCTCGTATTCCTTTAATACTTGGTCGGCCATTCTTGAGAACCGGACGAGCTTTAGTGGATGTGGCCGAAGGTGAGTTAATCTTAAGAGTCGGGAATGATTCACAAATTTTTAAAATGGGGAAGCTTACAGGTAAATCCTTTGGAGGCCGAGAATCAGTGAATATGATTAATGTGCTTGATGATTTTGTCGTCTACAACAATCCTCTATTCGATTCTCCCATTGATAATCCACTTTTTGAAGATGATGTGGATGATTCTCTCTCCAATTTGGAACCTTCACCCATTTATGATTCTCCACCGATCTTTTATGCTTTTGATGATGATTCTAGCTCAGATTCGGATGATTATGATGACCTTACTTCTGAGTATCCCGACCTGCCCACGTATGATGATTTCGATGAGGCCGATACTCTTTCGAGCAATTCTTCTCACGATGAAGATCCTCCGCCATCACTCGATCCTACTTTGGACGATTACTCATTTGAGGAAGTCGTCTCTACGTTTCTCAACACTTACTTCCCTAATGAGAGTGATGCTCCTCCTTTGGATTTTGAAGATTATCGTCTTGATCCTACTTTGGATTTGAAGAACATTCTTTCAAAGGAGAAGAAACCGGTCGACACCAATATCCACAGCACGTATGAGTTAACACCTCTTTGTCCCCCTTCTGAGGACGAGGTTGTGCTTCTTCGCGGATCTTCTTCCCATTATGCTGAGCCTGAGTGCTATTTTCCTTTAAAGGAAAAGGTGTTCGACCCCGGTATCGATATTCTGCAACCATCTCAGTATCCACCTGATGAAATATAAGGAAAAATCTTTGGAAATTTTGAAGACATGCTTGCACCTCACCATACTTGCTCCCACCGTGCTCCATCGCTGCTTAAGGGAACCTTGCCTAATCTTCTTTGGCTTGCCTTGTTCGCCTTAAGCTTGTGCTTATTGATGGACGAAAACTATGTCTTCGACCCTGGTGGATATGTTTCATGCTTCTTCCTCTGCTAATCAAGGTCGAGTCAGGCTCACGACTCGGTTAACAAAAATCAAGCGCTTCTTGGGAGGCAACCCATACATCTATCTTTTCGCTTTCTTTACCATAAGTGTAGGGGGAGACCCGTTGGTTTGCTTTCCTCTCCTCTCTTCTTAATCAGGGATTCGAACGCTAAATGATCCACTCTTGATGATTCTTGACGACCCGTGATTCCGTGTTCCATTCTCCCAGTTCTATCCTAAACTCTTTTCGATTCACTATCTTATATTTTCTCAATATTAAAATATGAATCTCTTTAGTGACCTTTCCTTAGCGAGATTTAAACAAAGTGCACAATGTCCTAAGTGTAGGGGAGTTTACTCCCACATGCTTAAACATTGAGGACAATGTTTATCTTAAGTGTAGGGGGACTTCTATCGAAGTTAAGTGGTCTTTTCCTTGTATTTGTCCTCCTTTTAACCGGAAAATCAATTTTTTTACATTTTCAAAATTTTGGATCTATATTGGCCTATTAGTTTTTCCTTTTGTATAGTTATTTTTCTTTCCTTATTAGAATAAATTTTGAATAAAGTGGTTTTAATTTTCAAACGTTGTGAATCTTTTGACTCAACCCGAGTTTACTTATCTAAGTTACTCTAGCTAGTATCCTTAACGTGTTTAAGTCAAGTTTTGCTAGGCTTTTATATAGGGAGCTATAAAACGTGAAAGTCTTAACTCTCAAGGGTTAAGAACAAGAACTTTTCGCAAGTTCCTATGATTGATCCTAGAGAGTCGTTTATCAAGGGAACTTTAAAACTTGAAAAAGTCTAAGAGTTTGCAAGATCCTATAGGCGACTCGAAAACCCAAAACTTTGATTTAATAGGCTAAGCATCCACGAGTCTCATCCCTTGAGATTTTAAACTGTGGAGAACGAGAGATGATAGAGTCAATTATAAGTTTGGTATTCTTTCGTGAATTTATGTGAGTCAATTATGAGCCTATTCTCCATCGCCTGCTAATATATTTATCTGCAATAAATAAGGTTGTACGATTTGAAAAGTTACTTAGCTTCTAGCCCAAGATCGTTTAAAAGTTGCTCGGTATGGATTAGAGTTCATAGCCAAGGCATAACTTATTGAAGCGGGATGCGAAGATTGGCGAGTCCAAAAAGGCCGTAACAAGGCATGAGGGCTATATTTTGTTGCTAAAGATCCAAGTGATGTGAAGAATCATTTATCGAAAATCAATATTAAGGATCGAGACACACGACGAAAAGCAAAAACTCCCCAAAAGTCATGGAGAAGTGTATCCGAAAAGACCCTAGCAAGGTATGAGGATAAATAGATCCAAGTCGTAAAAGGAGGCGGATCGTTGTATATCAAATTCCAAAATAAAGATTGGAGAAAAATGAAGAAGTCGTGGTCCAAGTATGAATCTCTCAAAACTTCAAGTGAAGAAATTCCTATATGAAGAGAAGACCATAATTTCATGAACGTCTCTCAAGGTTTGAAGTATGAAGTCGCTGTCAAATATCGGTCCGAGAAAGGTCTCAAATCGCGAAGCGAGTTATGCCAAGATATGAACTCTATGAGGTCCCGAGAAGCAGTTTTAAAAGATTTTGTCCTTTAGCTAACTATTGATCAAATCGTTCACTTTATTTTCAGCCTAAATAACTATTGAAATAAGTCAAACAATGTATCCTCGTGATCATTCAAGACAACAATAAAATATAAGAGATACCCCTAGGAATAAGGGAGTCTAAGTGAATAATTGGCCCACATGAGTTCGTGTTAGTTTACTAACTTATAATAACAATGATCTCGTTTTTAAGCTTGGTTTGGAGAAAGTGAAAACTTGAGGATGATGATTATTCATGACATTTCCAACCCAAGGTATGCTTTTGATTTCTTTACTTTGAATATTTGTAATTTTCTATCTCTTTAATAAAGGCCAACGTGGATTGATTATGATGAAAAATGTATTCTTGCTTTGTAACTAATGCATTGCATGAGGACATTGCAATGGTCAAGTGTAGGGGATTTGATAGGTGTGTAAACACCCATCCTCTTTACCACTTAATTACAATAATAACCGAGCCAAAACGTGTATTTTATGTCTTTTATGTCAGAATTATGCGTGGTTTGTGTTTTTGTTGTGATTTAGGACGAACAGGTGAAAAGTGGAGAAAACACGGGCATTCACGGGCTTTTATTGAAGAAAAAGATGAAAGACGAAGTCAAGAAGTCAAGAGTGCAAAAAGAACGGAAGTCCAAGACCAATTCTGAAGATTTATCGAAGAAAAAGTCAAAAGACGGAAGTTTACTTAAAGCCGAAGAACTCAAGTCTACTTTATTAAAGAATTAAAAGACGAGTTCAAAGAAATCTCGAGCCAAAAGTCATTAAAAGTCCAAGATTAAAGAAGATAAGAAGAAAAGGACTAAGCATGCAGTTAACAAAGAGATTAAGAAGGAAGGGCCTAATGATGCAATTAAGAGAAAATGAAGGAGGGGAGGAAGCTTCCTAATCCTCCCCTATATATAGATTAGGCTAGTTAATCATTTTTCATGTTCATGTTCTTATTTTGATCAAAGTGGGTTTTGATTATTGTGGTTAGATTTGTTAGTTTTATGGATTTGGATAGTTTGTTTATGATTATTGGATGTTTTGTTATTAGTTTGGTTTAATCTTGTGTTTGATTTAGTTAAATTGTGATTAGATTCGTGTGTTATTGTGTTCCCTGTTCTTTGGGGGTATTTGTTTTCCTGTTTCTGATCTTTCCCAGGTAAGTTACTAATCAAGGAAAAGTTCATAATCAAGGAAAAGTTCCTAACCGAGGAAAAGTTCCTAATCAAGGAAAAGTTCCTAATCAAGGAAAAGTTCGTAATCAAGGAAAAGTTCCTAATCAAGGAAAAGTTCCTAACAAAGGAAAAGTTCCTAATCAAGGAAAAGTTCCTAACCAAGGAAAAGTTCCTAATCAAGGAAAAGTTCCTAATCAAGGAAAAGTTCCTAATCAAGGAAAAGTTCCTAACCAAGGAAAAGTTCCTAATTAAGGAAAAGTTCCTAATCAAGGAAAAGTTCCTAATCAATGAAAAGTTCCTAACCAAGGAAAAGTTCAGAATCAAGCCAAAGTTCAGAATCAAGCAAAAGTTCAGAATCAAGCCAAAGTTCAGAATCAAGCAAAAGTTCAGAATCAAGCCAAAGTTCAGAATCAAGCAAAAGTTCAGAATCAAGCCAAAGTTCAGAATCAAGAAAAAGTTCCGAACCAAGGAAAAGTTCAGAATCAAGCCAAATTTCCGAACCAAGGAAAAGTTCAGAATCAAGAAAAAGTTCAGAATCAAGCCAAAGTTCAGAATCAAGCAAAAGTTCCGAACCAAGGAAAAGTTCAGAATCAAGCCAAAGTTCCGAACCAAGGAAAAGTTCAGAATCAAGCCAAAGTTCCGAACCAAGGAAAAGTTCAGAATCAAGCCAAAGTTCTGAACCAAGGAAAAGTTCAGAACCAAGGAAAAGTTCAGAACCAAAGTTCCAAACCAAGGAAAAGTTCAGAATCAAGCCAAAGTTCCGAACCAAGGAAAAGTTCAGAATCAAGCCAAAGTTCCGAACCAAGGAAAAGTTCAGAACCAAGGAAAAGTTCAGAACCAAAGTTCCGAATAAGTGCTTTGTGTTGATTTATTCCGAACGAATAAGAATTATTCCGGGTGAAGGTGACATTCCGAACGAGTAATTATTCCAAGTGAGGTATTTTCAGGTTCTTTTTAGTTTCTGTTTTTAATTTTTAATTTTCAAGCTTTATTTTTCCCGCCTTTTTCCGTAGTCGCGCTTTAAGGTTACTAGCCTTAGATTTATTTTAGTCTTGCTTTAGTTTAAGTTTTAGTTGCGTTTTAAGTTTGCCTTAGATAGTTTTAAGTTTGCGTTATTTACTTTAGTGTCTTTTAATTCTCGTCACGCTTTTAAATATTTGCACCATTTACTTTAAGTTAGAATTAGATTTATTTTAACGCCTTTTACTTTAATTGTTTTTGCACTTTTAATATACTACAACGACACAACATTTTTGCTTCACCAAAGACAGCTGAGTCGCACATAGAACCTAGATCAATTCGATTAGACACACATCAAAGAACTTTAATTTTTAACTAAGCAAAACCTAAGTATCAACTATCAAACTTCATCTTGGGGAGATGTCTTACCAACTCCTTAGAGATCAAAGATTTAATTAAACGCATATTAGCGTGACCTAATCTCCTATGTCAAAGAGTATAACTTTCATCTAAAGTCGTTAGACATATGTTGTCTTTTGACTTCCTATTGACCTTCATGACATAAAGCCCATGCTTTCTAACACATTTTCCAATGATCTTTCCATCTTTTACGATTTCACTATCATGTTCGGAAAAGATGACCTTACACTTATTGTCACAAATTTGACCTATACTTAGTAAGTTAAAACCTATGTTATCTACGTGCTCAACATTTTCAATGGTTATGGATTCAAGAGAAACCATACCTTTGCCAATGATGTTACCATGCAGCTTACTAGCAAAAGTGACGTTACCTCGACTTTATGCTTTGTAGGTAGGGAATAGACTTCGATTACCCATCATGTGTTTAGATTAACCACTATCCTTAATCCACTCGTCGGGCTCCAAATAAATTCCCAAGCATATCTAGGCAACAATACACAAAATTAAACATTTGGTCCCCAATATCTCATGGGTCTAAAGTTGTTAGTTCCAAACATCCCTTGCATTTGATTGGGATGCAAGATTGAAGGACACATACCCCACGGAGAAAACATTGTTGTTGAAATTTATTCCAATTCATTAGAGCATTTAGGTGTCCATTGTTTTTCCTTGGTGTCTTAGAACTTGATCTTGAACGATTATTGTTTCTAAGTGTAGGTGTTTTACTTCTAGGTCGTGACTTAGTATGGTCATTGTTTTTAGGTGTTCTACTACTAGGCCTTGAATCATTTCTTACTCTAGGAGGAGTAAATGATTTTCTCACTTCGCCTTTCATTACCATCAAAGGTTTACTCAATGGAGTGTAGAACTTACTAAACTCCTTTTCATCCATAATGGGTACTTTGGCTTTATTAATGACAAGGTGTTTTGGCCCTTTTAATAAAATAGACTTTTCAGAAAACTTAATTTTCTTATTTTTGGTCTTCTCTGTCCGGTGCTCATTATTGTTACCCGCGGTTTCATAATTATATGGAACCGCGTCATACACTTTCGATCCGCGGTCAACAGGCGTTTTTTCTGAAAACATAACTTGTTTGGTTTCACTTGTAGATGCTTCACTAGTGTTAAACCCAAACCAAGTCTTTCTCTAAAATGAATTTGTCTACTTAGCATGTCATCAAGAGAATTAGTACCCTTATGAACTTTTCCAATTTAATGGAGGTGCTCTTGAGATCCTTATTCTCTTGTCTAAGGTTTTTACAACTTAGACAACCTACATCAACTTCTTTATTATTCTCTAGCTTAGCCAATATATATTTTAGCTCATTAATCTCATTTTCATGTTTAGATGTGGTTGATTTTAGAAGTTTATTTTTTTCTATGGATTTTAGACTTAGTTTACATAGATTATCGTATTGGCTCTCTAATTCTAAATCATCTAGAGAATAACTATCATTGCTATAATATTCGGTTTCGGAATGTACCTCATTTGAATAATGAGCCATTAGAAATTTCTCGTCTTTAGCACTATCATCACATTCTTCACCACTATCGCTCCACGACCCACCAACAAACAACGTGTGATTCTTGTTGCGAGGTGGATTGGGACATTCATCGATAAAGTGGTTTAGATAACCACATCTAAAGCATTTTCTATCACCTTTGTCATTATTGACAAATTGATTCTTTGAGAATGCTTTCTTGTCGTTGCTTGGTTGTCACACGTATTGACCTCACCTGTTGAAGAACTTCTTGAAGTCTCAAACCGCCATATCATATTCATCATCATCACTATCCGATGAAGAGCTTTCATGATCATTTTTCACTTTCTTGGCCTTCAATGATAGAGCTATCTTTCACTATTTCTTTTGACCATCTTCGAATCCTTCAAGATTCTCATCTCATGAACTTTCAAATTACCAATAAGTTCATCAAGTGATAGTGTAGTGAGATCCTTTAATTCTTCAATCGTCATAACTTTAGCTCTCCACTATGGATGCAACGTCCGAAGAAACTTCCTAACATTGTTCTTGCTAGAAAACCCTTTATCAAGTGATTTTAGACTAGTAATAAGTGTTTTTAATCATATCATTTATATCCATAAATGAACAAAAAATGCATAAAATGAATGAATATTGCATTGTATATATGTTTTCGTTGTATCATGTGTGTAGGTACCAAAGTTCACGGAAACCGGCATAAACGACACGAATTTGAAGAAAAGATCAAGATGCCGAAAGACAAGTCGTTTTTTAGAGGATTTAATATTAAATGGGCCTAATGGGACCCACATAAGCCTAATGGGCCCTAAAGCCCATTAATATGGATAAGTAGCTACATTTGGAGTATCTCATTTGAAAAGCCCAACTCCAAGCCCAAGATTATATAAACGGATGGAAAGTGAAGAATTGGACTCCAAGCCCATCATCGAGTTACTAGACATGTGAAGTTATAACTGCCAAGGCCCATTAGGGTTTGTCATGTTGTAACTGGTTAAAAGTAATAAACGTTTGTTTATTCACTTGGTCAGTCAAAACAAACTTCACCCACCCACACAACTATAACACCTTTTCGATATTTACTAAGAAAATCCCTTTTCTCTTTCACCTTCCTTCACCCCAAAACCAAATAAACCTACGTAATTACTATTCCCCCAAACCCTAAAAATACAAATCAATAAATAAATTGGGGGTTTCATTTGGAGCGTGTGATTCACACGATGGGGAAAATTAATCCCCATTGTTTTCGGAAGATAGAAGGTGGAAGACATCTTTGACGTGGCCATTTTCCCTTTTCTGATTGGTTGTGCCAGCACCAAAACCACCAATCCACCAATAATCACTCTCCACGTCAGTAATCAACTAGCACAAGTAGCACAACGGATTGCCACGTTGGCAATCCGTGTGACATAGGCTAATTTTAGCCATCAGATCAAAACAGAAAAGAGAGAGAAAAAGAATAGAAGAGCTAAGGGCCAAAAATCGTTCTTCATCAACAATCAACACCTCTACCTCAGCTATAAAAACCCCCCTTATTCCTGTATTTTTTTCCATCCCATATTTTACTTAATGTTATAATGTTAGTTTAGATTTAGAAATTGTATTTTCTTTTTAATTGTCTTGTAATGATCTTTTGAGATTAATAAAAGTTTCCTTCGAGTTTAATTACTTTTTCGTGAGTTAAATTACTGCTTAAATCATTTCGGTTATATTCTATTAATCTATTTTGATGTTATAATATAAAAGTTATTTTTTTAAGCTCTTTAATAGCTTAATTGAATAATATAAGTGAGATTGGGAATATAGATTTATCCCCACTGGATAAGTGATTAAATAATAGCCGCTGGTTCAAGATATGTTCCATGGTGGTTCGATGATGTTAGACGAATGGTGGTGTCGTTTCGGTTAGAAAAGAATGCTCAACGCACTTCTTCTTTCCAATGGATATCTACAAAAAGGTTCCCTTCATTTAATTTTCTCAGTTTTTAGTTTAATTTACGTAATTGGTTAATGAATGTGTGGATTTGCCATAATCTGTTGATTTGATGTGAGTGACTGTAATTTGTACTTTTCGAGTTGTGTTTATGATTTGGTACCTGTTTGATGTTCGTTAGGGTCTTATAATAAGATGACTTAATCTGTTTTTATTTAAGTTGTAGTAATTGATTAAGTGATTGAGTTTTAGTTTATTTTAGCAGGAATAATTTTCTCATAATTGCCATGAGACTTTCCAGATATAATCGTTTTAGTACTGAGATCTTTGTTGAGATTTAGCTGATTTAGTTCTATCAGTTGGTTTTAAATAACAATTTGATTAACTGTTTCTTTTTAGGGCTACTAGATGTTTTGAATTTTACTGTCAATTTTAGTTGATTGTTTTAAACTGAATATGAAAGTTCCATAGTGAATGTTAAATTGAATCACTAATGTAATGAGTTTTTAGTGTTAATGAATTAATGAATCTGTTTATTAGTTAAGAGCAAGCTGCTGAGTTAGTTTTGAGTTCTTGTAAAGCTTATTATTGATGATTATCTTACCTTTTCTAAATGTCTAGAGACTTGAGTGTTATTTTTGTTATTGTGATAGTTATTTTGATTTACTGATTATGGTTTGAATTGATGCTTAATTGACTTTATAAAATGTTTTATTTTACCTTGTTTAACTAATCTTTATTGCTGTATTGATATTGATTTATATGTTTCCTTGTTTGCTTGGTTGATTATTTTTGTCTAATTAATGTAGAGTTTTTCCATATAATTCGTTGACTGTTTCTATAATTTTACCATCAGATTTTACTGTTATCAAAACTGATACAGTAAAAGTTTATTATACATTTCCAAAAAAAATGAAACCAACAAAATCCACCCCTGTGGATCGAACCTGAGACTTCTCGGTTTAATGTCCAACGTGATATCCATCGGATATAAAGATCTGTTTTAGTTATAAGTTTGCTTTCAATATTAATATATTCAGTTAGTGGACATCAGATAGATTAAATACAAGTTTCATACTTTCATTTTTAGTGAACTTTAATTTTAGATTATTAAAATCTTTACTTTAAAAAAAGAGTTTTAAGAATAATTAATAAATAAAAACAAAATTAAAAATGTTTTATTAATTTTTAGAAATTTAATAAGTTAGTAAAAATTAGTTTAAAAAAAATTAGATTTCAATTAATTTAGATTTTAAATAAAGTAGTTTTAAATAGATTTTGTTTATTAAAAGTAAAAGTAAGTTTTAAATGGATTAAATTAGTTTAAAATTTTAAATAGTTTTTTTTAAATTGTTTAATTAGATTTTAAAAATAGATTCTAGAGTGCTTTTAATTAAATAGAATAATTTTAAATAGATTATTTTTTTTAAATAGTTTATATAATTGTCTTTTAGATTTAATTGGGGTACGATTCATGCACATTAATTTTAAATTGGTAGAATTAATTTTAGTTTTAAAAACCGAAATCCCATCCAAGTCGATTGTCCAAATCAAAGCAAAACGTCTCAAATTCACTCGATCTTTGTGTACAACGAACTTGGTTCACCAACGTGTTTAATTGAATCCGTCTTCGGTAAGTTTAGTCTATTACTTTTTCCTAAAGGTAATTTTCTAATTTACCCTATAACGTATCTTAATTATCACATATACAATTCACTATCCTCGACACATCAAAAAATTTGGCGCCGCTGCCGGGGATCTTGTGTACGATTCGTTTTCGTGGAGATTTGTTGATCGTTGATTTGAAGACCCTTTCCGTCCTCGAAAAGTTTTGTTATTTTTTATTATAGTATGTATCGTTTTTCGTGTTTTTTGTGTTTACTATATTGTATTACGTAGAACAATAAATTTACATACTTTCAAATAAGACCTTAGTTGGGATTTCATCACCTAGCTATTGTATTCGAATCCAAAATGAAAAAAAAGGCAAAATAGATAAATACAAATAAAAAGTTTGAACTCGATTTATGCAAACTATAAGGTGGGTATAAGGCGACGAGCTATAAAAGACCGTCTAAGGAAAAAGGTTTTTAAGTGCTTTGTGCCACCTCATTTCCCCGCTTGCTTGTGCGTATATTAACAGGGACGACCGATTATTGGTTTGCCAACTCAAGTAGTATTAAATCTTATTTTTTGTAGTTTACTTACTGAACCTCGAGACGTTTAGGTTTTCACCTATCGTTTCAAAGTCGACCGAGGGTAGATTACTTCCATAGTAGTTATCCTTATTCCTTGTTTTTATCGATCATTTTTTATTGAGAAATACCAAATAAAAATACCAAAAATAATCTTCTTCTTGTCTAATTTCTTTTCTTCAATCCTCCAAAATTCTCGTCACTTTGGTTTATGCAATTACGTTCTTCTCGACTTTTGATTGATTTTAATAGGCTTGAAAATATTCCTCGTAGAAATAGAAACCGTCAACAACGAATAGTAGAACCCGAGCTTCCACCTATTGTTGTAGAGATGACCGATAACCGAACAATGGAGGAATTGCTCCGTGCACCCATCGAAGTGTATGGGGAAGCAATCGTTGTGCCGGCTATTTTGGCGGATCATTATAAGATTAAGTCGGGTCTTTTATCGCTCATTCATGCCGACCAATTTCGTGGCAATGAGACCGATAGCCCGCACTCTCATATTCGGAATTTTAATCGTATTACCTCGACTCTCAAGTTTAGAGATGTGCCGAATGACGCGATTAAGCTCATGCTTTTTCCGTACTCGCTCGAGGGTAACGCTAAGATTTGGTATGAGAAAGAACCACCGGGTTCGATTTTGACATGGGATGATTTAGTGACTAAGTTTGTGGATTAATTCTTTCCACCATCCAAAACAACACACTTTAAGAACGAGATCACTATATTTGAACAAAAAGTGCATGAATCATTTGGGGTTGCTTGGGAAAAATTTAAAGATTTGTTAAGACAATGTCCACACCACGGTTTCTCGGAATTGCATCAAAAAAATACTTTTTATAATGGGCTTAATATGATTGAACAAGAGTCTTTAAATGCCGCCGCGGGTGGTAATCTTTTAAGAAGAACTCCGAGAGACGCGTGGGGTATAATTAAGAATAAGTCTAGAGTGAAATATTCACGAAACACGCCGGTTGTTTCCAATGTGAATTTATCTAATACCGAGATTGCAAGATTGGACTCTAAGATTGACACGCTTTTGAATGAGCTTAGGAAGAATCCTCATGGATCGATTAATATGGTTAAGAATTTTTGTGTATCATGTGGTGGAGCACATCCTAATTATGCTTGTTCAACCACGGGGTTTGATCAAGTTAGTGCTTTTTTCGCGACGGGAACTTATGGCTCCAACGGTCAAGTTCCTCGTCAAAATCATGTTGCTCCACAGGGTTTTCCACCGGTTCAAAATAGGTACAACAATGGAAACAATGGGAATAATTTTAACCGTGGTAACCAAGGGAATTACAATCAAGGAAATGGGTTTAATGCTAATCAAAACAATCAAGGTTTTCACACTAACCAAAATGATTTGTCAAGCTACATTAAAACGAATGAGGAAAATTTGAAGGCTTTTCAAAATAACATTCAAGGACAAATGGCAACTTTGAAAAATGAGTTTCAAAATACGATCAAGGGGCAAAATAACAAGATTGAGCTTAACCAACAAAGATTTGAACAAAGACAAGAGCAAAACCAAAACCGTTTTGAGCAAATATTAGAGCAAAGTCAAAATCGTATGCAACAAAGTATGGAACAAGGTCAAAACAAATTGCTTTCGATGTTTGAGTCTTTTATGAGCAAACCCTCCTCTTCTTCGGGTGACTTACCTAGCAACACCATTCCAAACCCGAAGGGTGAGATGAAAGCTATAACCACACGTAGTGGGAAGGCTTTAGACGGACGTTTGCTTCCACATGTGAGTACCTCTCCGGTGAGGGAAGTGGAGCAAGAACCCGAGGTGGTTAAAGAAAAGGAAATTCCTATTCCACCAAAGGTAGACCAATTGCCTATTCCAAAACCCGAGCTTCTGAAGACTAAACCCACACTACCCTACCCTTCGAGACTTAACAAAGAGAAGCTCCGCGAAAAGACCAATGCTCAAGTGTCTACGTTTCTTGAGGTGTTTAAGAAAATGTATATTAATCTTAGTTTCGCGGATGCATTGCTTAGCATGCCTAAGTTTGCTTCAACAATCAAAAGGTTGATGAACGATAAGGAGAAATTGGCTGAAGTATCGACATCCTTAAATGAAAGTTGTTCCGCGGTTCTCTCTAAAAAGTTTCCCAAAAATCTTGGAGACCCCGATCAATTTTTGATACCATGTGATTTCCCAAATATGGAAGAATGCTTAGCATTAGCCGATCTTGGCGCTAGCATTAATTTGATGCCTCTTTCCGTGTGGAAAAGGTTATCACTTCCCGAGCTTACACCTACTAAGATGACTATCGAGCTAGCGGATCGATCGACCACCTTTCCAAAAGGTATAGCCGAGGACGTGTTAGTCAAAGTAGGAAATCTCATCTTCCCAGCGGTTTTTGTAATTTGTGATTATCCGGAAAATTCTCGTGTGCCTCTTATTTTTGGAAGACCGTTTTTAAATACGATTAGTTCTTTAGTTGACATGAAAGAGGGGAAATTGACTTTACGTTTTGATGATGAAAGTATCACTCTTAATGTTGATAATATCTCGAAGCCTTCTTCCGAGGACGACGAGGAATCAATCAATCAAATCGATGTGATTGATGTTGCTAGTGAAGAAGTTTCGCAAGATATGCTTGGTTTTTCGGATACTTCCAAAAGTTGTAATCCCACTTCATCGAATCTTATTATCTCTTTGGCTAAACCTCCACTCACTCCATTTGAGGGAGGGGATTTCGTTCTAGAAGAGCTCAAGGATAATGGTCATTCAAAAATCGATAAGGAAATTAATGATTACCTTAGCAAACCATTCGATCCTAGTGAGTTTAATAGTGAGAATTTTGATCCCGAGAGAGATATTGCGTTGATTGAAAAGTTGTTGAATATGGATCCATTTGAATCACCACCTATGGAATTAAAAGTTGTGAGTGAAATTGAGACTAAAGTGAAAACATCTATTGAGGAAGCACCCGAATTAGAACTTAATGAACTTCCCACTCATTTGGAGTATGCTTTTCTTGAAGGAACGGATAAGTTACTGGTGATTATTGCTAAGGGATTAAAGGAAAATGAAAAGGATGAACTTATTAAAGTGCTTAAGAAACATAAACGAACCATTTCATGGAAAATCTCTGACAATAAGGGTATAGATCCAAAATTTTGTACTCATAAAATTCTAATGGAGGATGATTATAAACCCGCTATCCAAAATCAAAGAAGGGTTAATCCAAAGATTCATGAGGTGATAAAAAAGGAAGTCACTAAACTTCTAGACGCCGGAATGATCTACCCTCTCTCGGATAGTCCATGGGTTAGCCGCGTGCATTGTGTTCCAAAGAAAGGAGGAATGACGGTTGTTACTAATGAGGATAATGAATTGATTCCTACTAGACTTGTAACCGGTTGGCGTGTTTGTATTGACTATAGGAAGCTTAATGATGCCACTAGGAAGGATCATTTTCCATTACCTTTTATGGATCAAATGTTAGAGAGACTAGCGGGAAATGAATTCTATTGCTTTTTGGATGGATTTTCCGGCTATTTCCAAATCCACATTGACCCTCGTGATCAAGAAAATACCACATTCACTTGTCCTTATGGAACATTTTCTTATCGTCGAATGCCTTTTGGACTATGCAATGCTCCGGGGACATTCCAAAGGTGTATGATGGCCATTTTCCATGATATGATCGAAAAAACCTTGGAAGTCTTCATGGATGACTTTTCGGTTTTTGGGGAATCATTTAATTCATGTCTCTCTAACTTGGAAAGAATGTTGCAACGTTGTTAGGAAACGAATCTTGTGCTTAATTATGAAAAATTTCACTTCATGTGCAAAGAGGGAATTGTGGTAGGACATAAGATCTCTAAGGCCGGTATTGAGGTTGATAGGGCTAAAATTGACGTGATTGCCAAATTACCTCCACCCACCACCGTTAAGGGAGTTAGGAGTTTTCTCGGCCATGCCGGCTTCTATAGACGTTTTATGCAAGACTTCTCTAAGATAGCTCGGCCTATGACTCATCTTTTGGAAAAAGAGACTCCTTTCATCTTTTCGGATGAGTGTATTCAAGCCTTTGAGATGCTTATAAAGAAATTAACCGAATCTCCGATTTTAGTTGCTCCGGATTGGGACCTACCTTTTGAAATTATGTGTGATGCTAGTGATTACATGGTAGGTGCGGTTTTGGGGCAACGTAAGTCAAAACATTTCTTGCCTATACACTATGCAAGTAAGACTATGACGGATGCTCAAACAAAGTACACTACAACAGAAAAGGAGTTTCTTGCCGTTGTGTATGCTTTTGAAAAGTTTAGACCATATCTCGTCTTGTCTCAAACCATATTGTATACGGACCACTCGGTTATCAAATATCTTCTTAATAAACAAGATGCTAAGCCGAGGTTGCTCCGGTGGGCTCTCCTCCTTCAAGAATTTAATGTCAAAATTCTAGACAAAAAAGGAGCCGAGAATCTCGCGGCCGATCATTAATCTCGACTTGAGAATCCTCAGCAAAGCGATCGAGAGAACAAGGAAATCAATGAAACATTTCCTCTTAGGACGCATGGTATGATTGCTTTTCGTGGTGATAATAGTACCCCCATGGTTTGCGGACATTGCAAATTACCATGCGGGGAAGTTTGTGATCAAGGGTATGTCGTCCCAACAAAAACGAAAGTTTTTCAAGGATATATCCTATTACTTTTGGGACGACCCCTATTTGTTTCGTATGTGCACGGATCAAGTGATTCGTAGGTGCGTGTTTGGCAAGGAAGCTCAAGATATCCTTGAATCTTGTCATGAGGGACCCACCGGGAGACATCATGGTGCCAACGCCACCGCGAAGAAAGTCTTTGATGCCGGTTTCTTTTGGCCTTCTATAGATCGTGATGCCCAAGACTTGATCAAGACTTGTGATGCTTGTCAACGTCAAGGAAAGAATTCACAAAGGGATGAAATGCCTCAAAACATTATCCAAGTTTGTGAAATCTTTGACATGTGGGGGATCGATTTTATGGGGTCATTTCCATCATCGAAAGGAAATAAGTACATTCTCGTAGTTGTGGACTATTTGTCTAAATGGGTTGAAGCCAAAGCTTTGCCCACGAATGATGCTCGAGTTGTGGTGAAATTTTTGAAACAACTCTTCGCTAGGTTTGGAACTCCACGGGCTATAATAAGTGATCGTGGGACCCGTTTTTGTAATGAACAATTTGAAAAAGTTCTAAAGAAATATGTTGTCACTCATCGACTTTCGACGGCCTATCACCCTCAAAAGAGTGGTCAAGTGGAGGTTTCAAACCGAGCTCTTAAGAGAATTTTGGAGCGTTCTATTGGAGAAAATCGCACTTCATGGTCGGATAAATTGGATGATGCATTGTGGGCTTTCCGTACGGCTTACAAGACGCCAATTGGTTGTACACCATTTAGGTTGGTCTACAGAAAAGCATGCCACTTGCCAATTGAACTTGAACATAAGGCGTATTGGGCTCTTAAGCATTGTAACTTTGATTTGAGGACCGCGGGTGATCATCGTAAGGTTCAATTGAATGAACTAAGTGAATTAAGGGATCAAGCTTATGAAAATTCTTTGATCTATAAAGAGAATACTAAGAGGATTCATGACTCAAAGATCAAAAACCGCATTTTCAATGTTGGTGATCAAGTCCTCTTATTCAACTCTAGACTTAAGATTTTCTCGGGCAAGCTTAAATCCCGTTGGTCCGGACCATTCACCATTTCACAAGTTTTCCCTTATGGAACCGTTGAGCTAGCTCAAAAAGACGGGCCTAACTTTAAGGTGAATGGTCATCGTGTGAAACACTACTTTGGAGGGGACATACCTACGGAGGTTGTTCCGGATCTTCAAACTTTCCCTAAGGACCAATGAATGCGGGGATCGAGTTGAGCTCATGACTCGGTTAACAAAAACGAGGTGCCTTGTGGGGGAGTCCCATACATTCTATCTTCTTTCTATTTTCTAACAACTAATAAGGCTTGATCTTTCAAGCTCGTGCTCGTGTTTTGTTGTGTTGTGAATCTTAGGTATGATCCTAATCTTTGAAGACTCTCGTGTTTGGTTTTTGCGGGTCCACTTGATCTTCCATACTTTGATGCCAAAAAGGGGCGCACTCTCTATCCCTTGATTTTTATCGACTAACGTTTTATCTTGAGGCATAATTAATAAACGGCTTATAGATTTGCGTGCTCTTTCCATGTTAGGATTTTGCATTAGACTCTTCGTATTTTAGCAAGGGGGTGTTACTCTTGAGCTAAGAAACATTGAGGACAATGTTTGGTTTTAGCATGGAGGATTCAATCGATATAATCGCTTGCAATTGCTTTTGTCGTGTCCAAACGTAATCTTTTTTCTCATTTTTCATAAAAAAATTTAAATTTTTAGTGTTATTTTTAAGTTTTAATAAATAAAATAAGTGCTTTTGACACAAAAGTAGGCTTTCCGTTGGTGAAAATAAAAATAGTTTTTGACTCGACTCGGTTTTTACCTTAGCTTTTCCTTAACGTATTTGAATTAAGTTTTGCTAGGCTTTTATATAGGGAACTTTAAAACGCGAAAGTCTTAACTCATACGGGTAAAGAACAAGAACTTTTTGCAAGTTCCTATAATTGATCCTAGAAATTCGTTTATCAAAGGAACTTTAAAGTCGCAAATTCTAAAACTTGAAAAAGTATAAGAAGATGCAAGATCCTATAGATGACTTGAAAACCCAAAACTTTGATTTAATAGGCTAAGTATCCATTAATTTCACATTTTTGGAATTTTACAATCTGGAGAACAAGAGATGATAGAGTTTAATCATAAGTTTCTAAAATTAATTCTTCTTTGTGCAAGTATTTTTGTGTTTGATTTAATCTCCTCGTATTTATTTTTCACGCTTGAATAATAATTGCTTAATAAATGAAGTTTTTAGCGGTTTAGGCTTGATATCTTAACTCGTAACTCCTTTTTTTCTTCCCTTGTAATTAAAGTGAGAACACATTAAGCGTGTCAGCGTCCTGGACTTTTGATCATGGGATTGCGGAAATTTGGCTTACTATACATATCATAATAATAAGAAGAATAAATAAAAACATGTTCTCTAGGAGCCTTCGGGTGGGAGTCATGTAGCACTAACCTTGTCATTAGAGCCTTAGGGTGTATGACAAGGGGACGTGTTTAATAAAAATTGCTTCATCATCATGAGCCGCAAGGTGGGATGGTGATGTCAATTCCCTTATTTTTGTCCAAGGAGCCTTCGGGTGTGGATTTTAAATAAGGAGCACAATTGCATCTTAAAGAGCCACAAGGTGTTATGATGTCATTGTTGCTAACTCCATTTAGTAAGGTCATAATTGACTTTGGAGGTTTTTATTGTTGCTTTTTAAGTAGTCCTATTAGCCAAATTTCGGGTCCGAGGATTTATCTCTCAAATCGTGTTAAGTTATCCTTGATGTGGGTGATGAGACTGCAATTATACATAGTCTCGTCGTCCAAATTGGGCTAAAAACGCTTAAAATATCATCGAAATACCCAAATATATACTTGTGTTTGTTCATTGTGTATTTTAGGTACGGATATCGTAAAATCAACAAAAGATCACAAGAATGAAGCAAAAACGAACACGGGAAACGAAGTCGCACCAAGAACCGGGCCCAAGTATGGAATTTTCAAAAATGCCCGTTGAAGTTTGAAGATTGTACAAGATTGGTCCCTCTACTTTGAAGAAATGTCAATTTATACCCCTAAAAATGTTCAAATATGCAAAGGAGTCCCTAAAGTTTCATGAATTATCAAGACACGCCCTTGAAGATTGATTGAAGTTTCAAAGTTAGTTCTTAAACTCCAATAGTTAACTCAAGGACTAACTATGCAATTGCATAAGGATGGATGGTGCATAATGACAAGGACTGGAAATGCAAAGATGCTTAATGCCACTTTTAACAGGGAGGACTAAAACTGCCAACAAAGCAAACCTTTTAACCAAACCCCCCCCCCCCCATTATAATTAACCAGCCGACAAACTAAATCCCCTATCCCTATCACCAGCCACCACGTCATCCCCCCATTTACTTCCAACCAATCCCATCCCACCTCCTTCCACGTCAGTTCTCCACCCAACCTTAATTTATATAACTGATTATTTTCCCACTAAACACCCATTTAAAATTAATTACCCCCAAAAATAGATTAAACCCCCCCCCCTTCATTCCCCATAAACCCTAGACTAATCCCAGGGTCAATTGGCTTTAAATCAAAGGTTTATGGGTCAATTCTTTACAGATCAGTAATTAACCAACACTTGAACTAATCTGACTTATCCCCAACTGCACCCGTGACCACATGATGGTCCCCCATGTTCCCCTGCTTACCCTAAAATGGCAAGTTTAGCATCTTTCAGCGAATCAACAGCTCTCAATCCAAAACTTGGTCGCAAAGCTATCAATGGACGTCTTAGATTAATTCATCCAATTGGCAATCACATGAAGCCACATTTGACCAAGACCAAAGGGGCAATTATGGATTTCTAGCTGTTAGGGTTTATCAATTGTATTTTTTTTATTCAAGTATCTAGATAGTTCCATCATGTAATATAAAAGGAGACGTTTGTGTCCCTTTTATTTTGTTCCAGTTTTTATGTAATTTTTTTAAATTGATTAATAAAAATGAAAACTTTGGATTTTTCATATTGCTGAGTTCCAAATTTAATTTCTTGTTTTAGTTTAATCAGTGACCTTTGTTTTTGAAAAAAGAAAAGTAGTGTAAGTTTTTCAATTCGGATTCAAGTATTTGGTTCACAAGTTTTTTTTCTTTTTCTTATTCTGAGATCCACACACACACTAAAGTGAAAGTGGATGTGTGTGTGTAAATTTCAGATTTGTTTGGTGATTGTTTTAGTTTCAAAGTTCTAATTTGGAAGTTTAAAAGAAATCAGTTTCAAAAGAAAATCAGTTTTTTTTATATAAAAGCTAATAGCTCTTAAGTTGGCTTAACCAATAAGCCTGGCTTACAGCTTATTAGCCCTTGTACCAGTTCTTTGTTTTTTTGGTCTTTGACTTGGCAGGTTCTCAAAGTTATAGCTAAAGAAAACATATTCGAGGTTTGGCGTTGGAAGCATTTCTTTCCCTTTCTCTACATCAAGCTAGTTCAGCTCAAGCCCGAGCTTGAATGGGGATGGCATGTCAGCCATAGTGGGGCCCGGATGTGGGTCCCACAAGGTAACCCCTTAAAGGCTTGAACCCTCTATTACTAGCTTAGTTGGTAGGATTTAAGAGCTTGCTTGGAGTATGAGATTTGTGTGATAAGTGTTTATATGCTAGATAATCATTGGATACACGTTTGTTTAGGCTTGTATGCATGTTTAGGTATTAAGAAATCAGTTTGGTTTGAATTGGAGTAGATTTGGTTTGTTAAAAATCTTTTTTCTGAAATAAAGAGGTGTTTGGATTTGTGTTTTTATCTGATTATGGTAACATAAGTTTGGGTAAAAACAGGTTTTACACGCCTTATTTGTTAGTTGGTAGGGTTTCCAGTCTTTAGTCTCAGTTTAGATAGGACTTCAAGCAAATTGCATGTTCAAAAGTTGGTATAAGTTGTAATAAATAAGTAAGCACTTCTCTGGTTGTTGTAGTGTAATTTGTGTTTTCTAAACTTGCTTATTGCTAGTAGTACTGCTTACCTAGGAGTTTTTTCAGGTTAAATGTGATTTGATAAGTATTTGAGCAAGATTGTAAGCTTTAAAATTCGTTTTTGTGTCAAGTATATCAGTTCACTGTTCATCAGATACATACTTAGCATATCAGCGACTTTCTTAGCCCCTTTGTGTGAAAATTTTGTGAATGACTTGCTCTTTTTCTTGTATTATTGACTCCCCACAACCCAACTGGTTGTGGGGGTGCCTTTGTTGCCAAGAAACACCAAGCCAATCTCAAGTTATAAGCTCATAATCATCTAGTTCGCATTTTCTGTATAAACAGTGGGAACTCAGTTCCCACTGGTAGTGCAAGAAGTTCCCACTACTTTGCTATAAGACAAAAAGTAACAAGATGTCACTTTCAGATTTCTACATTTTTTTTCTTTAGTGGTCATAATTAGGATTTAAAACTTGATTTTAGTTTTGTAATTTTTCTTATTTATTTTCTGATTTTTCTATTTAGTTTATTTTTATTTTACTGTTCATCTCCTATTTTTTAGATTTAATTGCAATTTAAATTACTTTTTAATTAACTGTTTTTGTCTTTTAGTCTAAAATTTTAATATTTTTCAATTTTAAAAATTTTCTTAGATTTAGAAAAACATTTTAAGATTTTTAGTTTAAAAATATTTTTACTGTTCACTTTTTAATTAATTTTTAAATTTTATTTAAGATTAATTAGGGTTTAATTATTTCTGTTTTGTCTTTTAGTGAGGAATTTTACTTTTTTCAAACTTTTTCACTTTTCTACTGTTCATTAATATAATTTAGGATTTTTAAAATTGTCAAATTAATTTTAGCATTATTTTAATATTTTTAATCATTATTTTAGTTTAAAAATAGTTTTTAGTGTTTTAAAAATAGAAAAATAATTTTGAAAATTTAGAAATAATACTTTTTAGTCTTTAAATAATGTAAGTGAGTTATTAGTTCAATAAAATAATATTTTAGGCTTTTTCTTAATTATATTTAATTTTAGGGCTTTAATTAGCATTTAAAATTGAATATTTAATTAATAAAAGGTTTTAAAAATTATTTATTGGATTTTTATTCTTATTTATATTATTTTAGACTTAGTTTAAACTTTTAATTAATTTTTAGGTTTAATTTTTAATTTTGTCACGTTTTACGTATTTACGTTCGCGTTTTACGTTAATTCGTCGTAGTGTAATAGTAATCGTAGCTCGTCTTTAATTTTTCTCTCTCAACCCAAAAATGTCACTAATCCAAACTTTGATTTTATATATTGGCATACTTTATCCACACACCTCCTTCGAGAACGAACCCGCATTTATTCGACTTGTCGGTTTTCCTAAATCGTCGAGTTTAATACTTGCCCATTATACGTTGTTTTCCTAAACACGTATTTTTACCACAATCAGTGGGCTTTCTTTAGTGACAACGGTTTTTGAAGTCGAGGTTAGGTTTTGAGTGTTGAGTTTACACCATTTTTGCCTTCATTTTTGGACTAATAAATATCAAATAAAGTCAAATGAGTAGTGTGCCAATATTAATATCGTGTTTGTGTGAGTAGTGCGTTTTTGCTTTTCAAATTTTGAAAAGCGTATATACGTACATACTCATTTTTGTTATTTTTCATTAATATATTATAGTATCCAAATAAATCGTGTTTAATTTTCCTAAATTAAACACACAACAATCATTTACTATATTGTAGATATCCCATAATCGTTTTCGTTTTTCTTTGTGAATATATTACTATATTGTATTTACGTATCATAATAAATATACAAGTACTCCAAAAGCGTGAAAACGCAACCTTGATTCGGGATTTCATCACTTGATCATTGTATCCAAATCTAAAGCAAAAGTTTAAAGGAAAAACAGATAAATACTTTCGTGAGGCTTAATTTCGATTAACACAAACTATAAGGTGGGTATAAGGCGGTTGTATTTCACGACATGAGGAAAAAAGGCTCTTAAGTGCTTAGCGCCGCCTCGTTTCCCCCGCTTGCTTGTGTGTGTTTTGAGAAAGAAGGCTAATCGAGGATTTGCCGCTCAAGTATTATCTACATATCATATATATTTGCTTGTTTTCAAGATTAAACCCTCTTGAACGTTTTGGTGTTCCACCAACGTTCTAAAGTCATCGAAAGCGTTCACTCCACGTGATCGTTTTCATTCTTTGAGGCTTCTTTAATCGAGAAATCGATTCGAGGAGAGATTTGTAGATTTGTGTCTACGTAATACATTCAAAAATCCAAAAAAATTAAAAAAAACGTAAAAAAAATCAAAAACCAAAAAAATTGAAAAATCGAAAAGCCGCAAAAGGAATATTCTTTGCTACCACCCATTCTACGCTTAGTGCATGCGCACTCGATCGAAGGATTATTCTAATTCTAGCGACGCTTCAAATCGAAGCAATCGTAATCGAAGGAATCGACGACGTAGACGAGATTTAGAAACCGACGTTCCGAATATCATTGTTGAAGAAACCTTAGACGAGATGGCCGACAATCGTTCGATGATGGAATTAATCCAAGCACCCATCGAGGGTTATGGAGACGTGATCGTAATTCCCGCTATTGAAGCGGAGAATTTTGAGATTAAGAGCGGAATGCTTTCATTGATCCAAGCTACGAAATTTCGAGGTCGTGAAGCCGATAATCCTCACGACCATATTCGGAATTTTGATCGTCATTTAGCCACGAGCAAGTTTAAGAACATCGACACCGATGTCGTCAAGCTTATGCTTTTTCCGTACCCGCTCGATGGTACCGCCAAGGATTGGTACGAGAAAGAGCCACCTAATTCCATAACTACGTGGAAGGATCTCGTCTCCAAGTTCGTTAATTATTTTTTCCCACCGTCTAAGACAACGTTTTTCAAAAATGAAATTACGAAATTTGAGCAAAAACCGAATGAATCTTTTAGAGACGTGTGGGATCGTTTTAAGGAATTGCTTAGGCAATGTCCTCACCATGGTTTTTCCGAGTTGCACCAAATCGATACGTTTTACAACGGTCTTAATTCTCAAGAACAAGATTCGTTGAATTCCGCCGCCGGTGGCAACTTTTTGTGTAAAACTCCGAAAGATGCATTGATAATTATCGAAAACCGATCCAAGGTTTACCAACTCCGCAACGCACCGAGTGTTGCCAATGTCGCCAATGTTAGTAGTTCTAATCGCGACATTGAGAGAGTTGATGCGAAAGTCGATAAGTTGACAAATGTGTTTACGTCTTTTCTCGTTGAGATGCAAAAGAAAGACGCTCCCGCTACGGTGAAAGCGGTTGAGGTTTCGTGTACGTTTTGTGGTGGACCTCATAATTATTACGAGTGTGCGGATACGGATGGCCAAACGTCGAATGTGAGTGCGTCAGATGGAAACAACAATTTTCAAAATCAAAATAACGCGGGTCCATCACAACAAGGCAATTATAACCAAGGCAACAATTTAAATCAAAACTGAAACAATCTTCAAGGAAATAATCAAGGAAATTTTCCGAATCAAAACCAAGGTTATAATCAAGGTCGAAATTTGAATTGGCAAAATTGAGACAATAATCAAAACTCGAATTTTTCAAACAACAACAATCAAGGCAACAATTTTTCAAGTGGTAATCAAGGAAATTTTCAAAGAAGTAATCAAAACCAAGGGAACTTTAATTCTAATCAAAATAGTTCGTCAAACGATTTTCAAAATTACATGAAAACGAATGAGGCTAATATGAGACGATTAGAGGGAGAAATTGGTACTTTGAAAAACGACTTTACTAATACTTTGAAATTACAAAACACGAAGATTGAGCAAGGACAAATTGACATTAAAAAGATGTTTTCGGCTATTATGAACAAAGCCTCGGGTGCTTCATCGAGTTCGTTACCTAGTGACACCGTAGCAAATCCGAAGGAACAATGTAAAGTCGCCTCGTCTCGTGAGAAAGGTCGTGTGATTACCCCTAACCTTGAAGGATTTCGAGTTGTTCCTTCTTCTCAACCCTCGACTCCTAAGACGTCTTATTGTTCTAAAGTCGATGGGGTGAACGTGACGACCAAGGAAAAGAGTGCACACCCTCGTGTACCTCAAATTCCATCCACGTTTCAAAAAGAGAGCTTTATCGACCTTACCAAAGTAACCCTTGAAGAAACTTGTGCATCGATCCTTCTTAAAAACCCCAAAAGGCGTATGCCGAGAAAGGAAGAGGATCTGGGCCAGTTTCTACTACCTTGTGATTTTTCCGAGATTGAGGGATGTTTAACCCTTGCCGATTTAGGTGCTAGCATCAATCTCATGCCTCATTCACTTTGGAAATTGACGAGATTGCCTAATATTACCCCCACGAACATGACAATCGAGCTTGCAAATTGTACACCATTAATACCAATTGGAATAGCCGAGGATGTCTATGTCAAGGTTGGAAAGTTTGTTTTTCCAGCGGATTTCGTTATATCCGATTACGAGTGTGACCCTAAATGTCCCTTTATTTTAGGTCGACCATTTCTATCGACGGTTAGAACCGTAATCGACGTTCACGAGGGGAGACTTACTATGAGATATTGGGATGATAAAATGGACTTTTTTACGAGTAAATCCCAAGTGTCTTGTGATAATGAAAAAACCGAGGTTTCAAAACCTAATGATTCTAAACCTAATGATTTCAAAATGTTCACTTTAGCGGAAAGAATGAGGCTTAATGCATGTTTTTAAAAAATTAAGAAGAACGGTTTTAAAGATGAGGATTTTAATGATAAAGAATACGTGTACCTAATTCAAAAGGGTATGTGTAAATTTATGAATGAAAATTCACTTTGGGATGAATTCGATGAAACAAGTGAAACAGCAATTCCGAAGGGCGACGTTAGTGCCATCACGACAGTGACCAAAATAGGCTCGTCTTCACCTTCGAAGGACCACGTCTTTGAGGCTTCAACTTCTAACTCCATCGAAGTGCCTCCTTTTCCTAGCCTAACACCCGTTGCGGCTAAAGGTTTTATCGACATCGATCCTCTCGTTTTAGAAAAGTCACCTAAGCATAGTCATTCGACTTGTAAGACCATGGTTGTGAGTTCTCATATCGACTCTTTCTTTGACGATGACGATGGCGATTTTGCCGAGATTGATCACGTACTTTGAAATCCACATGCATTTTTTGATTCTTCTAAAAAGAAACATGTGAAGTACGATGATTATGAGTTTGATCTCGAGATTGAGGAAATCATTGAACGAGAGCTAGCTCTTATGCCTTCACTTCCACCTACGAGTGAGGTCGATATTTCCAAAATCGAGGATGAACTAAATGAGTTGGAACGTCTTATTTTCGATGACGAACCAACTCATGTGACCACTAAAAATCCAATTCTCGAGGAGTTACCTAATCAACACTCCTCAAATGAGAATTACGTTTACCATATTCGTGAGGATTTAACTTATAAACAATCCTCACAAATGGATGATGGTTTCGTGCTTGATCGTGATCTCTTCAAGAGAGTTTCTAAAATCATAAAAGAGGGGAATGACAAACCATGGGTTGACAAGCCTATCTATGACGAAGAAATCGATGAGATCGACGTTCATGAAGATGACGAGTATGTAGACCCCGAGGGGGCGGTGTTCTTTATTGATCGACGTTTTGAGAACTTATATAATCCGCCACCCCCTCCCACCAATGACTTCAATGTGAGGATTTTTAGCACGACTAATTTTGAATTTGACACGCCAAATATTTTCGACATTATTCAATCGGGTTTTCATAAAGAGTTTTTAAAAGATGAAAAAGGAAAGGATTTTAAAAATGTTTTAAAAGATTTTTCTACAAGTTTAACTCCGTCATCACCGCGTTTTATGAGTGCTACCACCTCGTCTACTCCTTTGAGGACGGTTGGTATGGATCTAGTGTGGGGGAAGCCCCTTATGTTCCCTCACATTTCTCCACCGAGGACGAGATTTACGATCCCGGAATTGCTTGTAAAGGAAATCTCGGTCTTCCACCGATGCAATAAATGGAAATATTATCTATTTGATTGGTGTGAGTCTACCTCGAGTAGCTCATTATGTTGACTTACCCATTGCCCCACCATTCTACTTCTCATCTCTTTTCTTCTACCCCTTTGGGGTTGTTCTAGCACATGTTGAAGTGGCGTTGGTTCGTTTATCCCATGAGAACGAGGACGCCATCTTCGACCCCGGTATTTTGCATCATCAAAGGACTTAGTCCTTAGTACCGGTTGCTTTTGGGCATTGTTTATCATGTAAGCCCCACCAAAAATGACCAAACCATGATTATCCCTATGATCACATTTATGGGGATTCGAGTCGAGCTTTTGACTCGGTTATCAAAAACAAGGTGCCTCGTGGGGGATTCTCATGCTTATCCTTGTAAAAATTATCGCTGTATTAGTTTAATGTAACTAGGGGACTTGTGCTCTTCCAACCTTTGTTCCGTGGTTGTTTGGGATTGTGATTTATTAGGGTCATCGTTGAAGCCTCTCGTGTTCGTTTTATGGATCACTCGAGCTTCGATCGTTGCCTTTGAAGATTCCGATATCCGATGATATCCTTTTATGTTCTAACGTTTATCTTATTAGCATAATTCATAAACGGCTTTTAGGTTATTCGTTTTACCCTTTCCATGCTCGAGATTAAGCATTCGACTTCGTCTCTAGTATGGGGGTGTTTACACCCCTAGACTCGAAACATTGAGGACAATGTTTAGTTTTAGTATGGGGGTGAGTAGATACTTCACCTTGCTTACATCACCACACAATCCAATTTTCATCTTTTTTTCTATCGTTTTGTTGCAAAATAAGACTAAAAATGGCCAAATTTTAAAAATTTTATAGTTTTTCATAAGTGTTTAAGACACGAATGTAGGTTTTCCGATGGTGAGAATAAGAGCAATTTTTGACTCGATCGTACGTGTTGAGCACTTAGCTTCGATTCCTTAACTTTTTAGGCTAAGTCTCTTAAATGAGGACGAGAAATGATAGAGTTATTTATAAGTATCGTAATCGTCATGATCTCATGTGTAGTAATTATTAGCTTATTCTCCCCACGCTTTTGTATAATAAATTGCTAATAAATATTGATTTAGCGGTTTAGTCACTATTGTTGGTTTCTAATTTGTTTTAGTAGCTTCTATGTAATTAAATTGGGAAAACATTAAGGTATCGCCAGCGTCACGGTTTTGAAGTATTGGCACCCGAATAATCGAAAGCTTCACCTAATAATAAGATTTCAAGTGCTCACCTAAATTAAGCAAAAATTTGAACACTCACAAGGCCGAAAAATCTATGCCCAAATTGAAAGTGAATCAAGCCTTAATCTTTGAAGCTTTAAAGATCCAAAATTCGCTTTAGCGTGAGGATATACGTCTTTGGCTAATAAAATCACCGATGAGGTGGATAATAAAAGGCAAGGCAAGACCAAAGTCATAATAAAAGTAATTTGAATAAAAGATGGAGGTAAACCTATGATAATAAGGCCCTTCCGTTAGGGGGCGTATAAAAGTCTTGGTAATAAGTCTCATGTTCAAAACCGTTATAAAACCGTGTTTATCGATCCTTCTTGTTGACTTAATTTTTTGACATCGTTGTCTATTAGGATGAATTATCAATTTAATGATTTTGGTTACACCGTTGAAACTCTATTTTTAGACTTAATCTCTATTCACGCATAAGTCAATGATGTATCCTCGTGATCATTAAGACAAAAATAAAATATAAGAGATACCAAGTAGGAATAAGGGAGTCTAGGTTCGTAATTAACACTCATGATATATGATCGTGTTTCTAACTTATAATAACAATGATCTCGTCACACGCTTAGCATGGAATTGGGTGAAAATCGAGGACGGCGAAATTATTTCTAACAAACCATTCACGTGTTCTTATTCTTTGACCCTAAAAGTCACTTAACCGTGATGAAAACAATACATTATGTCTAAAACACGTGTAGTAGTTTATTTAAATTTATGTCTTCAATAAATGTCATCATAAATTGAATTTTGGAAGTGCTATGATACTTAATTCTAGCATTGTGTGGGGACACGGCAATGGTTTAGTATGGGGGAGTGATGAGACTGCAATTATACATAGTCTCATCGTCCAAATCGGGCTAAAAACGCTTAAAATATCATCGAAATACCCAAATATATGCTTGTGTTTGTTCATTGTGTATTTTAGGTATGGATATCGTGAAATCAACAAAAGATCACAAGAATGAAGCAAAAACAAACACGGGAAACGAAGTCGCACAAAGAACCGGGCCCAAGTATGGAATTTTCAAAATGCCCCTTGAAGTTTGAAGATTGTACAAGATTGGTCCCTCTACTTTGAAGAAATGTCAATTTATACCCCTAAAAATGTTCAAATATGCAAAGGAGTCCCTAAAGTTTCATGAATTATCAAGACATGCCCTTAAAGATTGATTGAAGTTTCAAAGTTAGTTCTTAAACTCCAATAGTTAACTCAAGGACTAACTATGCAATTGCATAAGGATGGATGGTGCATAATGACAAGGACTGGAAATGCAAAGATGCTTAATGCCACTTTTAACAGGGAGGACTAAAACTGCCAACAAAGCAAACCTTTTAACCAACCCCCCCCCCCCCCTCCCCATTATAATTAACCAGCCGACAAACTAAATCCCCTCACCCTATCACCAGCCACCACGTCATCCCCCCATTTACTTCCAACCAATCCCATCCCACCTCCTTCCACGTCAGTTCTCCACCCATCCTTAATTTATATAACTGATTATTTTCCCACTAAACACACATTTAAAATTAATTACCCCCAAAAATAGATTAAAACCCCCCCTTCATTCCCCATAAACCCTAGACTAATCCCAGGGTCAATTGGCTTTAAATCAAAGGTTTATGGGTCAATTCTTTACAGATCAGTAATTAACCAACACTTGAACTAATCTCACTTATCCCCAACTGCACCCGTGACCACATGAGGGTCCCCCATGTTCCCCTTCTTACCCTAAAATGGCAAGTTTAGCATCTTTCAGCGAATAAACAGCTCTCAATCCAAAACTTGGTCGCAAAGCTATCATTGGACGTCTTAGATTAATTCATCCAACTGGCAATCACATGAAGCCACATTTGACCAAGACCAAAGGGGCAATTCTGGAATTCTAGCTGTTAGAGTTTATCAATTGTAATTTTTTTATTCAAGTATCTAGATAGTTCCATCATGTAATATAAAAGGAGACGTTTGTGTCCCTTTTATTTTGTTCCAGTTTTTATGTAATTTTTTAAAATTGATTAATGAAAATGAAAAGTTTGGATTTTTCATATTGCTGAGTTCCAAATTTAATTTCTTATTTTAGTTTAATCAGTGACCTTTGTTTTTGAAAAAAGAAAAGTAGTGTAAGTTTTTCAATTCGGATTCAAGTATTTGCTTCACAAGTTTTTTTTTTCTTATTCTAAAATCCACACACACACTGAAGTGAAAGTGGATGTGTGTGTGTTAATTTCAGATTTGTTTGGTGATTGTTTTAGTTTCAAAGTTCTAATTTGGAAGTTTAAAAGAAATCAGTTTCAAAAGAATCAGTTTTTTTTATATAAAAGCTAATAGCTCTTAAGTTGGCTTAACCAATAAGCCTGGCTTACAGCTTATTAGCCCTTGTACCAGTTCTTTGTTTTTGTGGTCTTTGACTTGGCAGGTTCTCAAAGTCATAGATAAAGAAAACATATTCGAGGTTTGGCGTTGGAAGCATTTCTTTCCTTTTCTCTACATCAAGCTAGTTCAGCTCAAGCCCGAGCTTGAATAAAGATGGCATGTCAGCCATAGTGGGGCCCGGATGTGGGTCCTATAAGGTAACCCCTTAAAGGCTTGAACCCTCTATTACTAGCTTAGTTGGTAGGATTTAAGAGCTTGCTTGGAGTATGAGATTTGTGTGATAAGTGTTTGTATGCTAGATAATCATTGGATACACGTTTGTTTTGCCTTGTATGCGTGTTTAGGTATTAAGAAATCAGTTTGGTTTGAATTTGAGTAGATTTGGTTTGTTAAAAATATTTTTTCTGAAATAAAGAGGTGTTTGGATTTGTGTTTTTATCTGATTAGGGTAACATAAGTTTGGGTAAAAACAGGTTTTACACGCCTTATTTGTTAGTTGGTAGGGTTTCCAGTCTTTAGTCTCAGTTTAGATAGGACTTCAAGCAAATTGCATGTTCAAAAGTTGGTATAAGTTGTCATAAATCAGTAAGCACTTCTCTGGTTGTTGTAGTGTAATTTGTGTTTTCTAAACTTGCTTATTGCTAGTAGTACTGCTTACCTAGGAGTTTGTTCAGGTTAAATGTGATTTGATAAGTATTTGAGCAAGATTGTAAGCTTTAAAATTCGTTTTTGTGTCAAGTATATCAGTTCACTGTTCATCAGATACATACTTAGCATATCAGTGACTTTCTTGGCCCCTTTGTGTGAAAATTTTGTGAATGACTTGCTCTTTTTCTTGTGGGGGTGCCTTTGTTGCCAAGAAACACCAAGCCAATCTCAAGATATAAGCTCATAATCATCCAGTTCACGTTTTCTGTATAAACAGTGGGAACTCAGTTCCCACTGGTAGTGCAAGAAGTTCCCACTGCTTTGCTATAAGACAAAAAGTAACAAGATGTCACTTTCAGATTTCTACATTTTTTGTCTTTAGTGGTCATAATTAGGATTTAAAACTTGATTTTAGTTTTGTAATTTTTCTTATTTATTTTCTGATTTTTCTATTCAGTTTATTTTTATTTTACTGTTCATCTCCTATTTTTTAGATTTAATTGCAATTTAAATTAATTTTTAATTAACTGTTTTTGTCTTTTAGTCTAAAATTTTAATATTTTTCAATTCTAAAAATTTTCTTAGATTTAGAAAAACATTTTAAGATTTTTAGTTTAAAAATATTTTTACTGTTCACTTTTTAATTAATTTTTAGATTTTATTTAAGATTAATTAGGGTTTAATTATTTCTGTTTTGTCTTTTAGTGAAAAAATTTACTTTTTTCAAACTTTTTCACTTTTCTACTGTTCATTAGTATAATTTAGGATTTTTAAAATTGTCAAATTAATTTTAGCATTATTTTAATATTTTTAATCATTATTTTAGTTTAAAAATAGTTTTTAGTGTTTTAAAAATAGAAAAATAATTTTGAAAATTTAGAAATAATACTTTTTAGTCTTTAAATAATGTAAGTGAGTTATTAGTTCAATAAAATAATATTTTAGGCTTTTTCTTAATTATATTTAATTTTAGGGCTTTAATTAGCATTTAAAATTGAATATTTAATTAATAAAAGGTTTTAAAAATTATATTGGATTTTTATTCTTATTTATATTATTTTAGACTTAGTTTAAACTTTTAATTAATTTTTAGGTTTAATTTTTAATTTTGTCACGTTTTACGTATTTACGTTCGCGTTTTACGTTAATTCGTCGTAGTGTAATAGTAATCGTAGCTCGTCTTTAATTTTTCTTTCTCAACCCAAAAACGTCACTAATCCAAACTTTGATTTTCATATTGGCATACTTAATCCACACACCTCCTTCGAGAACGAACCCGCATTTATTCGACTTGTCGGTTTTCCTAAATCGTCGAGTTTAATACTTGCCCATTATACGTTGTTTTCCTAAACACGTATTTTTACCACAATCATTTTGGCGCCGCTGCCGGGGAGGTGTTTAGTGTGCCATTATTAGTATCGTGTTTGTGTGAGTAGTGCGTTTTTGCTTTTCAAATTTTGAAAAGCGTATATACGTACATACTCATTTTTGTTATTTTTCATTAATATATTATAGTATCCAAATAAATCGTGTTTAATTTTCCTAAATTAAACACACAAAAATCATTTACTATATTGTAGATATCCCATAATCGTTTTCGTTTTTCTTTGTGAATATATTACTATATTGTATTTACGTATCATAATAAATATACAAGTACTCCAAAAGCGTGAAAACGCAACCTTGATTCGGGATTTCATCACTCGATCATTGTATCCAAATCTAAAGCAAAAGTTTAAAGGAAAAACAGATAGATACTTTCGTGAGGCTTAATTTCGATTAACACGAACTATAAGGTGGGTATAAGGCGGTTGTATTTCACGACCTGAGGGAAAAAGGCTCTTAAGTGCTTAGCGCCGCCTCGTTTCCCCCGCTTGCTTGTGCGTGTTTTGAGAAAGAAGGCTAATCGAGGGTTTGTCGCTCAAGTATTATCTACATATCATATATATTTGCTTGTTTTCAAGATTAAACCCTCTTGAACGTTTTGGTGTTCCACCAACGTTCTAAAGTCATCGAAAGCGTTCACTCCACGTGATCGTTTTCATTCTTTGAGACTTCTTTAATCGAGAAATCGATTCGAGGAGAGATTTGTAGATTTGTGTCTACGTAATACATTCAAAAATCCAAAAAAATTAAAAAAAATTAAAAAAAATCAAAAACCAAAAAAATTGAAAAATCGAAAAGCCGCAAAAGGAATATTCTTTGCTACCACCCATTCTACGCTTAGTGCATGCGCACTCGATCGAACGATTATTCTAATTATAGCGACGCTTCGAATCGACGCAATCGTAATCGAAGGAATCGACGACGTAGACGAGATTTATAAACCGACGTTCCGAATATCATTGTTGAAGAAACCTTAGACGAGATGGCCGACAATCGTTCGATGATGGAATTAATCCAAGCACCCACCGAGGGTTATGGAGACGCGATCGTATTTCCCGCTATTGAAGCGGAGAATTTTGAGATTAAGAGCGGAATACTTTCATTGATCCAAGCTACGAAATTTCGAGGTCGTGAAGCCGATAATCCTCACGCCCATATTCGGAATTTTGATCGTCATTTGGCCACGAGCAAGTTTAAGAACATCGACACCGATGTCGTCAAGCTTATGCTTTTTCCGTACTCGCTTGATGGTACCGCCAAGGATTGGTACGAGAAAGAGCCACCTAATTCCATAACTACGTGGAAGGATCTCGTCTCCAAGTTCGTTAATTATTTTTTCCCACCGTCTAAGACAACGTTTTTCAAAAATGAAATTACGAAATTTGAGCAAAAACCGAATGAATCTTTTAGAGACGCGTGGGATCGTTTTAAGGAATTGCTTAGGCAATGTCCTCACCATAGTTTTTCTGAGTTGCACCAAACCGATACGTTTTACAACGGTCTTAATTCTCAAGAACAAGATTCGTTGAATTCCGCCACCGGTGGCAACTTTTTGTGTAAAACTCCGAAAGATGCATTGATAATAATCGAAAACCGATCCAAGGTTTACCAACTCCGCAACGCACCGAGTGTTGCCAATGTCGCCAATGTTAGTAGTTCTAATCGCGACATTGAGAGAGTTGATGCGAAAGTCGATAAGTTGACGAATGTGTTTACGTCTTTTCTCATTGAGATGCAAAAGAAAGACGCTCCCGCTACGGTGAAAGCGGTTGAGGTTTCGTGTATGTTTTGTGGTGGACCTCACAATTATTACGAGTGTGCGGATACGGAAGGCCAAGCGTCGAATGTGAGTGCGTCAGATGGAAACAACAATTTTCAAAATCAAAATAACGCGGGTCCATCACAACAAGGCAATTATAACCAAGGCAACAATTTTAATCAAAACCGAAACAATCTTCAAGGAAATAATCAAGGAAATTTTCCGAATCAAAACCAAGGTTATAATCAAGGTCGAAATTTGAATTGGCAAAATTGAGACAATAATCAAAACTCAAATTTTTCAAACAACAACAATCAAGGCAACAATTTTTCAAGTGGTAATCAAGGAAATTTTCAAAGAAGTAATCAAAACCAAGGGAACTTTAATTCTAATCAAAATAGTTCGTCAAACGATTTTCAAAATTACATGAAAACGAATGAGGCTAATATGAGACGATTAGAGGGAGAATTTGGTACTTTGAAAAACGACTTTACTAATACTTTGAAATTACAAAACACGAAGATTGAGCAAGGAAAAATTGACATTAAAAAGATGTTTTCGGCTATTATGAACAAAGCCTCGGGTGCTTCATCGAGTTCGTTACCTAGTGACACTGTAGCAAATCCGAAGGAACAATGTAAAGCCGCCTCGTCTCGTGAGAAAGGTCGTGTGATTACCCCTAACCTTGAAGGATTTCGAGTTGTTCCTTCTTCTCAACCCTCGACTTCTAAGACGTCTTATTGTTCTAAAGTCGATGGGGTGAACGTGGCGACCAAGGAAAAGAGTGCACACCCTCGTGTACCTCAAATTCCATCCACGGTTCAAAAAGAGAGCTTTATCGACCTTACCAAAGTAACCCTTGAAGAAACTTGTGCATCGATCCTTCTTAAAAAACCCAAAAGGCGTATGCCGAGAAAGGAAGAGGATCCGGGCCAGTTTCTACTACCTTGTGATTTTTCCGAGATTGAGGGATGTTTAGCCCTTGCCGATTTAGGTGCTAGCATCAATCTCATTCCTCATTCACTTTGGAAATTGACGAGATTGCCTAATCTTACCCCCACGAACATGACAATCGATCTTGTAAATTGTACACCATTAATACCAATTGGAATAGCCGAGGATGTCTATGTCAAGGTTGGAAAGTTCGTTTTTCCAGCGGATTTCGTTATATCCGATTACGAGTGTGACCCTAAATGTCCCTTTATTTTAGGTCGACCATTTCTATCGACGGTTAGAACCGTAATCGACGTTCACGAGGGGAGACTTACTATGAGATATGGGGATGATAAAATGGACTTTTTCACGAGTAAATCCCAAGTGTCTTGTGATAATGAAAAAACCGAGGTTTCAAAACCTAATGATTCTAAACCTAATGATTTCAAAATGTTCACTTTAGCGGAAAGAATGAGGCTTAATGCATGTTTTGAAAAAATTAAGAAGAACGGTTTTAAAGATGAGGATTTTAATGATAAAGAATACGTGTACCTAATTCAAAAGGGTATGTGTAAATTTATGAATGAAAATTCACTTTGGGATGAATTCGATGAAACAAGTGAAACAGCAATTCCGAAGGGCGACGTTAGTGCCATCACGACAATGACCAAAATAGGCTCGTCTTCACCTTCGAAGGACCACGTCTTTGAGGCTTCAACTTCTAACTCCATCGAAGTGCCTCCTTTTCCTAGCCCAACACCCGTTGCGGCTAAAGGTTTTATCGACATCGATCCTCTCGTTTTAGAAAAGTCACCTAAGCATAGTCATTCGACTTGTAAGACCATGGTTGTGAGTGCTCATATCGACTCTTTCTTTGACGATGACGATGGCGATTTTGCCGAGATTGATCACGTACTTCGAAATCCACATGCAATTTTTGATTCTCCTAAAAAGAAACATGTGAAGTACGATGATTATGAGTTTGATCCCGAGATTGAGGAAATCATTGAACGAGAGCTAGCTCTTATGCCTTCACTTCCACCTACGAGTGAGGTCGATCTTTCCAAAATCGAGGATGAACTAAATGAGTTGGAACGTCTTATTTTCGATGACGAACCAACTCATGTGACCACTAAAAATCCAATTCTCGAGGAGTTACCTAATCAACACTCCTCAAATGAGAATTACGTTTACCACATTCGTGAGGATTTAACTTATAAACAATCCTCACAAATGGATGATGGTTTCGTGCTTGATCGTGATCTCTTCAAGAGAGTTTCTAAAATCATAAAAGAGGGGAATGACAAACCATGGTTTGACAAGCCTATCTATGACGAAGAAATCGATGAGATCGACGTTCATGAAGATGACGAGTATGTAGACCCCGAGGGGGCGGTGTTCTTTATTGATCGACGTTTTGAGAACTTATATAATCTGTCACCCCTTCCCACCAATGACTTCAATGTGAGGATTTTTAGCACGACTAATTTTGAATTTAACACGCCAAATATTTTCGACATTATTCAATCGGGTTTTCATAAAGAGTTTTTAAACGATGAAAAAGGAAAGGATTTTAAAAATGTTTTAAAAGATTTTTCTACAAGTTTAACTCCGTCATCACCACGTTTTATGAGTGCTACCACCTCGTCTACTCCTTTGAGGACGGTTGGTGTGGATCTAGTGTGGGGGAAGCCCCTTATGTTCCCTCACATTTCTCCACCGAGGACGAGATTTACGATCCTGGAATTGCTTGTAAAGGGAAATCTCGGTCTTCCACCGATGCAATAAATGGAAATATTATCTATTTGATTGGTGTGAGTCTACCTCGAGTAGCTCATTATGTTGACTTACCCATTGCCCCACCATTCTACTTCTCATCTCTTTTCTTTTACCCCTTTGGGGTTGTTCTAGCACATGTTAAAGTGGCGTTGGTTCGTTTATCCCATGAGAACGAGGACGCCATTTTCGACCCCGGTATTTTGCATCATTAAAGGACTTAGTCCTTAGTACCGGTTGCTTTTGGGCATTGTTTATCATGTAAGCCCCACCAAAAATGACCAAACCATGATTATCCCTAAATGATCACATTTATGGGGATTCGAGACGAGATTTTGACTCGGTTATCAAAAACAAGGTGCCTCGTGGGGGATTCTCATGCTTATCCTTGTAAAAATTATCGCTGTATTAGTTTAATGTAACGAGGGGACTTGTGCTCTTCCAACCTTTGTTCCGTGGTTTTTTGGGATTGCGATTTATTAAGGTCATCGCTGAAGCCTCTCGTGTTCGTTTTATGGATCACTCGAGCTTCGATCGTTGCCTTTAAAGATTCCGATATCCGATGATATCCTTTTATGTTCTAACGTTTATCTTATTAGCATAATTCATAAACGGCTTTTAGGTTATTCGTTTTACCCTTTCCATGCTCGAGATTAAGCATTCGACTTCGTCTCTAGTATGGGGGTGTTTACACCCCTAGACTCGAAACATTGAGGACAACGTTTAGTTTTAGTATGGGGGGTGAGTAGATACTTCACCTTTCTTACATCACCACACAATCCAATTTCATCTTTTTTCTATCGTTTTGTTGCAAAATAAGGCTAAAAATGGCCAAATTTTAAAATTTTTATAGTTTTTCATAAGTGTTTAAGACACGAATGTAGGTTTTCCGATGGTGAGAATAAGAGCAATTTTTTACTCGATCGTACGTGTTGAGCACTTAGCTTCGATTCCTTAACTTTTTAGGCTAAGTCTCTTAAATAAGGACGAGAAATGATAGAGTTATTTATATGTATCATAATCGTCATGATCTCATGTGTAGTAATTATTAGCTTATTCTCCCCACGCTTTTGTATAATAAATTGCTAATAAATATTGATTTAGCGGTTTTGTCACTATTGTTGGTTTCTAATTTGTTTTAGTAGCTTCTATGTAATTAAATTGGGAAAACATTAAGGTATCTCCAGCGTCACGGTTTTGAAGTATTGGCACCCGAATAATCGAAAGCTTCACCTAATAATAAGATTTCAAGTGCTCACCTAAATTAAGCAAAAATTTGAAGCTCACAAGGCCGAAAAATCTATGCCCAAATTGAAAGTGAATCAAGCCTTAATCTTTGAAGCTTTAAAGATCCAAAATTCGCTTTAGCGTGAGGATATACGTCTTTGGCTAATAAAATCACCGATGAGGCGGATAATAAAAGGCAAGCAAGACCAAAGTCATAATAAAAGTAATTTTAATAAAAGATGGAGGTAAACCTATGATAATAAGGCCCTTCCGTTAGGGGGCGTATAAAAGTCTTGGTAATAAGTCTCATGTTCAAAACCGTTATAAAACCGTGTTTATCGATCCTTCTTGTTGACTTAATTTTTTGACATCGTTGTCTATTAGGATGAATTATTAATTTAATGATTTTGGTTACACCGTTAAAACTCTATTTTTACACTTAATCTCTATTCACGCATAAGTCAATGATGTATCCTCGTGATCATTAAGACAAAAATAAAATATAAGAGATACCAAGTAGGAATAAGGGAGTCTAGGTTCGTAATTAACACTCATGAGATATGATCGTGTTGCTAACTTATAATAACAATGATCTCGTCACACGCTTAGCATGGAATTGGGTGAAAATCGAGGACGACGAAATTATTTCTAACGAAGCATTCACGTGTTCTTATTCTTTGACCCTAAAAGTCACTTAACCGTGATGAAAACAATACATTATGTCTAAAACACGTGTAGTAGTTTATTTAAATTTATGTCTTCAATAAATGTCATCATAAATTGAATTTTGGAAGTGCTATGATACTGAATTCTAGAATTGCGTGGGGACACGGCAATGGTTTAGTATGGGGGAGTGATGAGATTGCAATTATACATAGTCTCATCGTCCAAATCGGGCTAAAAACGCTTAAAATATCATCGAAATACCCAAATATATGCTTGTGTTTGTTCATTGTGTATTTTAGGTATGGATATCGTGAAATCAACAAAAGATCACAAGAATGAAGCAAAAACAAACACGGGAAACGAAGTCACACAAAGAACCGGGCCCAAGTATGGAATTTGCAAAAATACCCCTTGAAGTTTGAAGATTGTACAAGATTGGTCCCTCTACTTTGAAGAAATGTCAATTTATACCCCTAAAAATGTTCAAATATGCAAAGGAGTCCCTAAAGTTTCATGAATTATCAAGACATGCCCTTGAAGATTGATTGAAGTTTCAAAGTTAGTTCTTAAACTCCAATAGTTAACTCAAGGACTAACTATGCAATTGCATAAGGATGGATGGTGCATAATGACAAGGACTGGAAATGCAAAGATGCTTAATGCCACTTTTAACAGGGAGGACTAAAACTGCCAACAAAGCAAACCTTTTAACCAACCCCCCCCCCCCCCCCCCATTATAATTAACCAGTCCACAAACTAAATCCCCTCACCCTATCACCAGCCACCACGTCATCCCCGCATTTACTTCCAACCAATCCCATCCCACCTCCTTCCACGTCAGTTCTCCACCAAACCTTAATTTATATAACTGATTATTTTCCCACTAAACACCCATTTAAAATTAATTACCCCCAAAAATAGATTAAAACCCCCCCTTCATTCCCTATAAACCCTAGACTAATCCCAGGGTCAATTGGCTTTAAATCAAAGGGTTATGGGTCAATTATTTCCAGATCAGTAATTAACCAACACTTTAACTAATCCCACTTATCCCTAACTGCACCCGTGACCATATGAGGGTCCCCCATGTTCCCCTGCTTACCCTAAAATGGCAAGTTTAGCATCTTTCAGCGAATCAACAGCTCTCAATCCAAAACTTGGTCCCAAAGCTATCAATGGACGTCTTAGATTAATTCATCCAACTGAAAATCACATGAAGCCACATTTGACCAAGACCAAAGGGGCAATTCTAGAATTCTAGCTGTTAGGGTTTATCAATTGTAATTTTTTTATTCAAGTATCTAGATAGTTCCATCATGTAATATAAAAGGAGAGGTTTGTGTCCCTTTTATTTTGTTCCAGTTTTTATGTAATTTTTTTAAATTGATTAATGAAAATGAAAAGTTTGGATTTTACATATTGCTGAGTTCCAAATTTAATTTCTTGTTTTAATTTATTCAGTGACCTTTGTTTTTTAAAAAAGAAAAGTAGTGTAAGTTTTTCAATTCGGATTCAAGTATTTGGTTCACAAGTTTTTTTTCTTTTTCTTATTTTAAAATCCACACACACACTCAAGTGAAAGTGGATGTGTGTGTGTAAATTTCAGATTTGTTTGGTGATTGTTTTAGTTTCAAAGTTCTAATTTGGAAGTTTGAAAGAAATCAGTTTCAAAAGAAAATCAGCTTTTTTATATAAAAGCTAATAGCTCTTAAGTTGGCTTAACCAATAAGCCTGGCTTACAGCTTATTAGCCCTTGTACCAGTTCTTTGTTTTTGTGGTCTTTGACTTGGCAGGTTCTCAAAGTCATAGCTAAAGAAAACATATTCGAGGTTTGGCGTTGGAAGCATTTCTTTCCCTTTCTCTACATCAAGCTAGTTCAGCTCAAGCCCGAGCTTGAATAAAGATGGCATGTCAGCCATAGTGGGGCCCGGATGTGGGTCCTATAAGGTAACCCCTTAAAGGCTTGAACCCTCAATTACTAGCTTAGTTGGTAGGATTTAAGAACTTGCTTGGAGTATGAGATTTGTGTGATAAGTGTTTGTATGCTAGATAATCATTGGATACACGTTTGTTTAGCCTTGTATGCATGTTTAGGTATTAAGAAATCAGTTTGGTTTGAATTTGAGTAGATTTGGTTTGTTAAAAATCTTTTTTCTGAAATAAAGAGGTGTTTGGATTTGTGTTTTTATCTGATTAGGGTAACATAAATTTGGGTAAAAACAGGTTTTACACACCTTATTTGTTAGTTGGTAGGGTTTCCAGTCTTTAGTCTCAGTTTAGATAGGACTTCAAGCAAATTGCATGTTCAAAAGTTGGTATAAGTTGTCATAAATCAGTAAGCACTTCTCTGGTTGTTGTAGTGTAATTTGTGTTTTCTAAACTTGCTTATTGCTAGTAGTACTGCTTACCTAGGAGTTTGTTCAGGTTAAATGTGATTTGATAAGTATTTGAGCAAGATTGTAAGCTTTAAAATTCGTTTTTGTGTCAAGTATATCAGTTCACTGTTCATCAGATACATACTTAGCATATCAGTGACTTTCTTGGCCCCTTTGTGTGAAAATTTTGTGAATGACTTGCTCTTTTTCTTGTATTATTGACTCCCCACAACCCAACTGGTTGTGCGGGTGCCTTTGTTGCCAAGAAACACCAAGCCAATCTCAAGATATAAGCTCATAATCATCCAGTTCACGTTTTCTGTATAAACAGTGGGAACTCAGTTCCCACTGGTAGTGCAAGAAGTTCCCACTGCTTTGCTATAAGACAAAAAGTAACAAGATGCCACTTTCAGATTTCTACATTTTTTGTCTTTAGTGGTCATAATTAGGATTTAAAACTTGATTTTAGTTTTGTAATTTTTCTTATTTATTTTCTGATTTTTCTATTCAGTTTATTTTTATTTTACTGTTCATCTCTTATTTTTTAGATTTAATTGCAATTTAAATTACTTTTTAATTAACTGTTTTTGTCTTTTAGTCTAAAATTTTAATATTTTTCAATTCTAAAAATTTTCTTAGATTTAGAAAAACATTTTAAGATTTTTAGTTTAAAAATATTTTTACTGTTCACTTTTTAATTAATTTTTATATTTTATTTAAGATTAATTAGGGTTTAATTATTTATGTTTTGTCTTTTAGTGAAAAATTTTACTTTTTTCAAACTTTTTCATTTTTCTACTGTTCATTAGTATAATTTAGGATTTTTAAAATTGTCAAATTATTTTTAGCATTATTTTACTATTTTTAATCTTTATTTTAGTTTAAAAATAGTTTTTAGTGTTTTAAAAATAGAAAAATAGTTTTGAAAATTTAGGAAAAATACATTTTAGTCTTTAAATAATATAAGTGAGTTATTAGTCCAATAAGATAATATTTTAGGCTTTTCCTTAATTATTTAATTTTAGGGCTTTAATTAGCATTTAAAATTGAATATTTAATTAATAAAAGGTTTTAAAAATTATTTATTGGATTTTTATTCTTACTTATATTATTTTAGACTTAGTTTAAACTTTTAATTAATATTTAGGTTTAATTTTTAATTTTGTCACGTTTTACGTATTTACGTTCGCGTTTTACGTTAATTCGTCGTAGTGTAATCGTAATCGTAGATCGTCTTTAATTTTTCTCTCTCAACCCAAAAACGTCACTAATCCAAATTTTGATTTTATATATTGGCATACTTAATCCACACACCTCCTTCGAGAACGAACCCGCATTTATTCGACTTGTCGGTTTTCCTAAATCGTCGAGTTTAATACTTGCCCATTATACGTTGTTTTCCTAAACACGTATTTTTACCACAATCAGTGGGCTTTCTTTAGTGACAACGGTTTTTGAAGTCGAGGTTAGGTTTTGAGTGTTGAGTTTACACCATTTTTGCCTTCATTTTTGGACTAATAAATATCAAATAAAGTCAAATGAGCCTTTAGGTGAATGACAAATAAAATATAGAGATACAACTAGGAATAATAGGAGATTGAGTTTATCACAAATTACTTGTGTGAGTTGGTTTAATTTTGGGGCTTATGATTGACAATGATCTTGTTTACACTTAGCATGGAAAAGTGAAAAGTCGAGGACGATGAATCTATTGGAGTTTTATGATCCTAAAAGTTATTTTTCTAATAATGAAAGCAATACATTATGTCTTTGCAAAATAAAATATCAAAAGTTAAATGTGTAGTTAGAGTTTTATTTTATCATTGCGTGAGGACACGGCAATTGCTTAGCAAGGGGGAGTTTGATATGAGTGTTTTTACTCATATCATTTATATCCATAAATGAACATAAGATGCATAAAATGAATGAATATTGCATTGTATATATGTTTTTGTTGTATCATGTGTGTAGTTACCGAAGTTCACGGAAACCGGCAAAAACGACACGAATTTGAAGAAAAGATCAAGAAGCCGAAAGACAAGTCGTTTTTTTAGAGGATTTAATATTAAATGGGCCTAATCGGACCCACATAAGCCTAATGGGCCCTAAAGCCCATTAATATGGATAAGTAGCTACATTTGGAGTATCTCATTTGAAAAGCCCAACTCCAAGCCCAAGATTATATAAACGGATGGAAAGTGAAGAAGTGGACTCCAAGCCCATCACCGATTTACTAGACATGTGAAGTTATAACATCCAAGGCCCATTAGGGTTTGTCATGTTGTAACTGGTTAAAAGTAATAAACGTTTGTTTATTCACTTGGTCAGTCAAAACAAACTTCACCCACCCACACAACTATAACACCTTTTCGATATTTACTAAGAAAATCCCTTTTCTCTTTCACCTTCCTTCACCCCAAAACCAAATAAACCTGCGAAGTTACTATTCCCCCAAACCCTAAAAATACAAATCAATAAATAAATTAGGGGTTTCATTTGGAGCGTGTGATTCACACGAAGGGAAAATTAATCCCCATTGTTTTCGGAAGATAGAAGGTGGAAGGCATCTTTGACGTGGCCATTTTCCCTTTTCTGATTGGTTGTGCCAGTACCAAAACCACCAATCCACCAATAATCACTCTCCACATCAGCAATCAACTAGCACAAGTAGCACAACGGATTGCCACGTTGGCAATCCGTGTGACATAGGCCAATTTCAGCCTTCATATCAAAACAAAAAAGAGAGAGAAGAAGAATAGAAGATCTAAGGGCCAAAAATCGCTCTTCATCAATAACCAACACCTCTACCTCAGCTATAAAACCCCCCTCATTCCTGTATTTTTTTTTCATCCCTTATTTTACTTAATGTTATAATGTTTGTTTAGATTTAGAAATTGTATTTTTTTTTTAATTGTTTTGTAATGATCTTTTGAGATTAATAAAAGTTTCCTTCGAGTTTAATTACTTTTTCGTGAGTTAAATTACTGCTTAAATCATTTTTGTTATATTCTATTAATCTATTTTGATGTTATAATAAAAAAGTTATTTGTTTAAGCTTTTTAATAGCTTAATTGAATAATATAAGTGAGATTGGGAATATACATTTATCCCCACTGGATAAGTGATTAAATAATAGTTGCTGGTTCGAGATATGTTTCATGGTGGTTCGATGATGTTAGACGAATGGTGGTGTCATTTCGGTTAGAAAAGAATGCTCAGCGCACTTCTTCTTCCCAATGGATATCTACAAAAAGGTTCCCTTCATTTAATTTTCTCAGTTTTTTAGTTTAATTTACGTAATTGGTTAATGAATGTGTGGATTTTCCATAATCTGTTGATTTGATGTGAGTGACTATAATTTGTACTTTTCAAGTTGCGTTTATGATTTGGTAACTGTTTGATGTTCGTTAGGGTCTTATAATAAGCTGACTTAATCTGTTTTTATTTAAGTTGTAGTAATTGATTAAGTGATTGAGTTTTAGTTTATTTTAGCAGGAATAATTTTCTCATAATTGCCATGAGACTTTGCTGATATAATCGTTTTAGTACTGAGATCTTTGCTGAGATTTAGCTGATTTAGTTCTATCAGTTGGTTTTAAATAAGAATTTGATTAACTGTTTCTTTTTAGGGCTGCTAGAGGTTTTGAATTTGATTGTCAATTTTAGTTGATTGTTTTACACTGAATTTGAAAGTTCCATAGTGAATGTTAAATTGAATCACTAATGTAATGAGTTTTTAGTGTTAGTGAATTAATGAATCTGTTTATTAGTTAAGAGCAAGCTGCTGAGTTAGTTTTGAGTTCTTGTAAAGCTTATTATTGATGATTATCTTACCTTTTCTAAATGTCTAGAGACTTGAGTGTTAATTTTGTTACTGTGATAGTTATTTTGATTTAGTGATTATGGTTTGAATTGATGCTTAATTGACTTTATAAAATGTTTTATTTTACCTTGTTTAACTGATCTTGATTGTTGTGTTGATATTGATTTATATGTTGCCTTGTTTGCTTGTTTGATTATTGTTGTCTAATTAATGTAGAGTTATTCCATATAATTCGTTGACTGTTTCTATAATTTTACCATCAGATTTTACTGTTATCAATACTGATACAGTAAAAGTTTATTATACATTTCCAAAAAAAAATGAAACCAAAAAAATCCACCCCTGTGGATCGAACCCGAACCTCTCGGTTTAATGTCCAACGTGATATCCATCTGATCTAAAGATCTGTTTTAGTTATAAGTTTGCTTTCAATATTAATATATTCAGATAGTGGACGTCAGATAGATTAAATACAAGTTTCAGACTTTCATTTTTAGTAAACTTTAATTTTAGATTATTAAAATCTTTACTTTTAAAAAAAAGAGTTTTAAGAATAATTAATAAATAAAAACAAAATTAAAAATGTTTTATTAATTTTTAGAAATTTAATTAGTTAGTAAAAATTAGTTTTTAAAAATTAGATTTCAATTAATTTAGATTTTAAATAAAGTTGTTTTAAATAGATTTTTTTTATTAAAAGTAAAAGTAAGTTTTAAATGGATTAAATTAGTTTAAAATTTTAATTAGTTTTTTTAAATTGTTTAATTAGATTTTAAAAATAGATTCTAGAGTGCTTTTAATTAAATAGAATAGTTTTAAATAGATTATTTTTTTAAAATAGTTTATATAATTGTCTTTTAGATATAATTGGGTACGATTCATGCACATTAATTTTAAATTGGTAGAATTAATTTTAGTTTTAAAAACCGAAAACCCATTCAAGTCGATTGTCCAAATCAAAGCAAAAACGTCTCAAATTCACTCGATCTTCGTGTACAACGAACTTGGTTCACCAACGTGTTTAATTGAATCCGTCTTCGGTAATTTTAGTCTATTACGTTTTCCTAAAGGTAATTTTCTAATTTACCCTATAACGTATCTTAATTATCACATATACAATCCACTATCCTCGACACATCACACATGCACTATCAATAGTTTCATCTTTTAAGATGACAAATTGTTCATATTGTTGAACAAGAAGATCAATTTTACTTTTTTTGACTTGACTATTACCTTGGTGGGTTATTAAAAGAGTGTTCTAAAATTCTTTAGCGGTTTTACACATATAAATCTTTTCATAATCTTTCTTAGACAAAGCATTATAAATAATTATTTTAGCCTCATTATTTTTTTCATGTATCTTTTTAGTGTCATTATTTAAATCTTCAAAAGAAACTAGTTCTTTTTTTTAGAAACTTCATTATATTGTATACGCAGAAAGTTACCAATTGTAATAACATGCCAAAGATCTAAATCTTTTGATTTCACATAAGCCTCAAATTTATTTTTCCAATAAGTAAAACTATTGGTTTCAAAAATTGGTGTTGTTTGCATAGATTGCCCTTTTAGGTACCTGTTAGAATCCATAGATCGATTCAAGTTTTAAAATACAATATATTTCAAAAATCTTGAGCAACCGGCTCCGATACCAATTGTAGAAACTAGAGGGGGGGATTGAATAGTTTCTCTAGTTAAAATGATGAAAGATCGGTTTTCAAAAATCTTTTTCAAAAACTAGACTTAAGTGATTTATGTGAAATCTTCCTATGAAGAATATGAACAATTGATAGTGGTTCTAAACTACTAATCACAAGTATATGCAATAAAGAACTATGAATGGAAACGGATAACGAAAGGAACGATCAAACCGAACACAAGGGATTTATAGTGGTTCGGCAACGAAGCTCACTCTTCGTTCCTACTCCACTCCTCGAGTACTCCTTACTCGAGAGTTAACTAATCAACAAGCTCCTCAAGGTGGAGAAACCGTACAAGCCGCTTAATCAATTTTTGACTCTAAGCTAAAAGTCGAGACCTAATCTTAGCTAGGACCAATCTACACCAATATACTTTCAGAACTAAGTATTAAAGACAATACATACATAACTCCAAAATATACATAACAATTTGGAACTTCACAATGATACAAGAATGAAATAGAGTTTTGATCTTCAATGGATCTTTAGTTAGACACAACAAGAATGAAAGTGTTTTTCTCTTTGGACTTGAGAGGATGATAGGGGAGAAGAAAGGTTCACTTCTAAACAAGTATAATCAACCAAATAACAAAGGACTTGTGCGATTAAAGAAGGTGGATTGAATCTGATAATTTGTGTGCAAAAGAGTTGAAAAAGAAATCTAGAATATGGTCAACTATTTATAAGAAAAAGGCTCAATGGCTCTATCTGGCCGTGACTCATTAAATAGTCATGCGACTCAATATCGATATTGAGCCGCAACAACCTATTTTGAGCCGCCGGTTGTAGACTTCGCTCCTTTTTGTCCTTTAGTGGAGAAATCTTATCTGGTGAAGTTTATACCACAAGAGGATATTCCCAGACCATTTGGAATATAGAAAATTCAAATTTCTATTTTCTGTTTTAATAAGATATTTTCTTAAAAATAAAGTTTATTAAGAACATTTGTCACTTTTAAATAAAAGTGAGTTTTAAAAAAATATAAATCCTTGATCACTTAGATAGGTTAAGAACTTGTTTATTCATACCTTAAGTGATAATGGATGAAATGAAAATACTTGACCTCAAGAATTCGATTTTCGTTGTTTTCGTAAATGCTTGTTTTTATATATTGTCTTAATCAAAACAAAGCGAGACCAAAAAATGCAAGTAACGTTTTTAGGCATCATTGCATTAACAATCTCCCATTTTTTGATTTCGACAACACATAAACTCAATCAAGTATAAAAACAAGATTTTCGAAGACGAGTTTATTTCATTTCTCCCCCTTTGTCGAAGCAAAAAGGTAGAAAAAGTTTATAAAGAAGAGAAGAAACGACTTTGCTAATGCTCCCCTTGGTGCTTACTCCCCTTGCTTGGGGCACCAAGAGATAGAGCTATGGTGACAAGCTACATAGAATGGTTAGAAGAAGAAAATAAACACCCAACAAGATATAACAATGGTCACAAAATAAAAGAAAGACACACAAGAAGAAGAGATCCAAGATCCATGAGTAATCATGTTAGACAAAACCATGAAAAGATACATGGAAATAAGAAATCATACAAAGATGTATGAAACACAAGCCTATCACTTAAGCACCCATGTTGGCCGTCTGCACAGCAGCAAGGCCAGTGGTGTTAAAAGCTCCAAAGTGATAGATTACATAATTCCCAGTGGGTGTGATTGTTGATCCCAAACTTAGATCGATTAAGCTTTGTGTATACGAGATTAGATCAAGTATTACACGTAGAGAAACCTTTGCTTATGAATAAAGTAACAAAGTGTTATGCGGAATTAACACTTGATCTAAAACACAATGATGTTAAGCAAACTTTCACTTGTATTAGAATAATCGTGTTGATTACAATGAAAGGTTTAACTTGCGAATACTATGATAACTGATATTAAACATTAACCTAAAAGATCTTCTTTTATAGAACAAGAAGTCTTGTACAATAAGCTACGAATCAACTATTCTAGGTAAAGATAAACATAGAAAATACATTGTCGTTTCTATCCTTACTAGAAGTAATCTAGAATATAATAAACGTGTAGCTCACATCTTCCATCAGTGCTTGTCTTCAATCTGTCAACGCTTGACTTTAACTTGTCAACGCTTATGCTGTCAGCGCTCACTTTGCTCTTGTCAACGCTCAAGTTGTTCTTGTCAGCGTTCAAGTGTTCTGGCCTAAATTTATTCCCAACAATCCTCCCCTAAACTTGATATCCACTCTTATGATCAAGTTTCTGAATAAACATTAAGGACTTGGAGGAGTCTGACAAACCTTGTCATATTGATGATAAATAAATCTGATCAAATTCTTTGCCACGTCACTTGTATAGTCTATCTCCAACTGGGTGTCCTTCATCATCTCCAAAACAGCCTTGGATATGAAATACTGAGCATCTACAAGTAAATACTCAGCAAACTTTGTAGAACTCAAATGGTATACACCTGCAGCTGAATATAACCTCCATTGAAGACCACTGAGGTCATCTTCAAGATCCTTCCATATTTCAGGATCTTCTTCTTTTGTCCCACACATTCTTTTGAATGTGGTCCAAAGTTTTATTCCATTGGCTGAAGTTGGTGCTTCAGCCTCATACTTGGTCTCTAGTAACCTCCAAAGGTCCACCAAGTCTTCTCTGTCACAACTTGCAAATAAAGATATGAGAGTGGTAAAAGTGTGTACCTCCTTGCCAAATCTTCCAATTTTCCAGAATCCACATTCATCTTCCTCATAACTTACTATTGGATTCCTGGAATCTAGTGGTAACACATGCACCATATCTGAAGCTTCTAATGGGGAGAGCTTGAGGCTCTTTCTAATGATTGCTTCACTTGGATATAGTTGAGACATATCTTTTGGAAACTCAAGAATAAATCCCTTCTTTACTGGTCTAGGAACTATCATAGCTTTCTTGATTGCCATCTCTTCTGCAAGTTGCTCCTTTCTTTCATCTGAAAGAAGTCTGAAAGTGTTTTCTTCTTGCACTTTCACCCAAATAGGATAAGCCCTATGTTCCAATTCATCAAATGTCAAAGCCTTCAGCTTCTGATGTGTCCATCCAACTCCATGACATTTGAGCAACATAAAGTAGAGCTTCCTTCTATCCCTTTTCAATTCAGAGAGAATGTTGCTTGCCTTGTACTTCAGCATCACCTTACAATCCTGCTGAACTCTAAGAAGAATTTCCAAACCCCATATTTGATCTGAAATTGTCAAGTCTGGATTATCCATACAGCTTTCTTCCCAAGAATTGTACATCTGAACTACCTCTGGCATATCAAAATCAACTTGCAACTTCAAATCTCTCAGCCTTTCCCTAGCAAGCTCATCACCATACTCAAGTCTTTCTGGTTCAACAATCATCACACTTGAATCTGAGCTAGCTCCATCACTTTCTTCTTCAGAAGTCACAACAAATGGTGACTTTTCCTTTTCACCTTGTTCCATCATTTGCTCAGCCAATCTTCTATCAAATTCAACCTGAGCTGCATTCTTTGGAACAATTTCTTCTACCAACTTACCCTTACCCTTATCTGTTGGTTCAATTGTTGGTAGGGTAGATGATAATACCTGAGTAGGAACGTCTTTGATGATAGATGATGACTGGAATACATCACCTCCATATGCAGATCTGTCAACGCCCAAATTTCCTCTATCAGCGCCCAAAATACTTCTGTCAGCGTCCAAACTTGTCTTATCAACGCTCAAATATTTTCCCTCAGCGCCTTGTGTAACCTCCCTCAACATATCTGTAAATGATAAATTTAAATTGGTTGGAGAGATTAAGGACGTATCAAAACCTTTTTGTTCCTTCAAAGTGGTAAGAGCTTCAGCAATATCCAATGATTGACCATCTTGACTGCTCTTATCACTCAGATTTCTTTGATCTTCCTCCCCTTTGGAAGACTCCTCCATACCTCCCCTTGAATGAGCACTCTCCAAAACAACAATCCTCTCCCTAAAATCTTTGAGTTCAAGGCCTTGGTTACTGACAATTTGTACTAAGTCTGCATTTTGCTTTTGCAAGCTAATGCAGACAGCCGTCAATTCTAAAAGCGTCATTGGTTCCAGTCTGCCCTCTTCCAAAATGGGGATTTGACCTCCCAAGTCAGGTTCATTGGGCATGGATGAGGACTTAATTATGGTGGGACTGCCTTGGCCAGCTTCTAAGCCAGAACCAATAGTCCCAGCCTCATCCAGGTCACCAGCCACACTTGTGGTGGTGGTTCTCTCTGCTACATGGCTAGGACCACCAGAGGAGAACACTCCAGCAGTCCTTTGGTGTTTAATCAACCTATATTCAGGTGGTGTGGAAGATGGTGTAGAAGAAGGTGTAGATGTGGGTTGGTTAAGGGGTGTTTGGGATTGTGATGGTTGGGTGTCAGCGGTTGAAATAGGCATATCAACGCCCACATTAGATGTGTCAGCGTCAAAGGGATTTTGGTCTATTTGCATCTGGTCAGGTGAGAGTAAAGGTTCAGGAATAGGTTCAAGTTGTGGTTGAGGGTCAATATGAGGTTGGGGGTCTGGTTGGGGTTGTGCTGCTGCAATAACAGCAAGCATGGCTGGGGTTAATGGTAGGTCTCTATGAGGTGGTGAATTCATCTTGGTAAAAATAGCCTTCTTTTGTTCAGGGATCTTATAAAAATCATTGTGATCCCTTGAACAATATCTTTGAGCATCAAAAACCATTTGCAGAAAACGGGGATAAGCCAAAGTCATTTTTGTCCCCTTGTTTTTACACATTCCTTCAAAAATCATTTTAGACCAATTATAATTTTGCCCTGTTGTAATACACACAATAGCAGATGCAATGGATCTATTGATCTTATTGTGTGCAGTACATTTGGGACTCAAACATTGAAGGAGAATGTGAATTAGGTACTTCCAGGCTGGGGTAAATTCCTGCTTATGGTACTTATTAAGAGTACCTTCATCAGGAATAGGATATCCCAAAGCCCTAAGCCCTTGTTCTATTTCAGATATGGGAAGCATGGTTATACCATCAGCATCATTGAGATGCAAGGCCTGGCGTACCAAGGCCTCAGTAACCACCCAAGATCTCCCATGTACAATAGAAGTCAATGTTGTCACTCCATTAACTGTTGAGGAACTAACAGTGTTCCAAAACTGTTTAATGTGTGTGACTGGAATGAGTGGTGCATGAGAAAGAGCATACCTCAATGGGGATGCATTCAAATACTCCACCATCTGTGTGTATTGAGGGAACAAAGTATTATCAGCAACAAGATAAGCAATCATGTTGTGTTGAGACTTGAACCCCAAATCCAATTCTGCTGAGTTAAATCTTGGTGCCATTGATGAAAGCTGTTAATTTGAGGTATAAAAGATGAAGGTTGATAAGAGAAAAGTGTTAGACAAGAATTATAGATACCCTGTTTAAAATAGGAGCCAAATTTATAGGAGTGGATGAATGCACGTGATTGGCCCAAAAATAGGCAAAGATTTTCAAAAATCAATCATGAAAATATTGAAAAAGTTTATAAGATATCCCATGCATTTAATGAAAGTAACAACTCCTAAAATTACGGCTTGAAAATATGTCAAAAAGTAACAACTGGGTAGGTCCCATTGTTTGTCAACGGTCAAATATAACCCATCAACGCCCAACGGCTATAATCTTGTCAACGTTCGCCTAAAGCCATGTCAGCGTCCATTTTGGTCACAACAACGCTTGGAAAAATCTTGTCAGCGTCCAAAAATAAAATTGTTTCAAAAAGTGAAAAATGACCTTAACAAGTAATTTATCCTAGAGAAGATAACCAAAAGCTGATAATTATCATAGGGCGGCAAGCACTGTCCAGTTATGCACACTTGCATAAGCAAGATAGACATAACAGTCCTCTAGTGTCCCTTGCTAACCAAAATTCTTAACAACCAAGTTACCTCATAAAATCCTTGTTACTCCCAGGTAAAACCCATATCAAAAGGGTTCCCAAGTCTCCCAACAGACCACAACCAATTCTAGGCCAAAAATGTCTTGGCAGCATGCAAAGTTGATATACTATGCATGCTACAGTGCCTCATGGTTTAGTAAAACTAACCCATACTCACCTGTGGACACAATCTAGAATTGTGATGAGAGTATTCTAAGAATACCCAAGAGTCCTAAAGGTTCCTTAAACCTCCCCTTAAACTATGATACATGAGTTCTCAAAATATATATATGAACATTAAAAATTTATGTCAAGATAGGAATATAAATATTCCAACCATCATCCATAAACAAAATATGTCCAAATAGCTCTTCAAAGATCCATAAGCAACTCTGTATCGAATGGCATAAAGCTACCATTACCTGCACATTTAGATGAAAACCACAAAACTAACATTTGTTGCTGACAGCGTCCCGACAACACTTAACAGCGTTGAAGGAACTCTTGTCAGCGTTAGACAATAATATCTCCAACAACGGCAAAATAACACTTGACAGCGTTGTATTTACCTTTGTCAGTGTTAGAAAAATAATGTGGAAAATCTAAATCATCACAAAGACCAATAACAATGCATTATCCTGTACATACTTTCACAAAAAGGTTCCAAAACACATATTAAGTGAGATTAACCATTCCAATATTTGTTACCAAATATTGAAATCTTCCAGCATCAAAAGGTTTAGTTAATAAATCAGCTACATTATCTTCTGTATCTACCCTATCTGGTTGTATTAAACCTTTCTCAAAGCAATCTCTTATAAAATGATGTCTAATTTCTATGTGTTTGGTTTTAGAATGATGTACAGGATTTTTAATAATGCATAAAGTACTGTTATTGTCTACAAAAATCTTGGTATGCATAAAATTATACCCATAATCCAACAGCTGGTTCTGAATCCATAAGACTTGTCCACAACATGCAGCTGCTGCAACATATTCTGCTTCAGTTGTAGAGTTTGCCACCACTGTTTGTTTCTTGCATTGCCAAGATATTAATCTGCTCCCAAGAAATTGGCATCCACCAGTTGTGGATTTCCTATCAAACTTGTCACCACCATAGTCACTGTCTGAATATGCAATAAGGTCCAATGGAGAATCTTTTGGATACCATAATCCAAGATCTGGATAACACCTTAGGTACCTAAAAATTCTCTTCACAGCAAAAAGGTGACATTCTTTGGGAGTCACTTGATGGCGTGCACATGCACACACAGCAAACATGATGTCAGGTCTTGAGGCTGTAAGATACATCAATGATCCAATCATTGATCTATAGTGCCTAACATCCACATCCTTTCCAGCTCCAATTTTTCCCCAAGGGTGTTGTCTATCCATAGGAGTGGAAGCCTCCTTCTCATGTGGAGAAAAACCATATTTCTTCAAGATTTCAGCTACATACTTGTCTTGGGAGATGAAGATACCATCTTCTTTCTGCTGAACTTGTAAACCTAGAAAGAAGTTCATCTCACCCATTGCACTCATCTTGAATTTATCTGTCATGAGCTTGGAAAAATCCTCACTCATTTTTGGATCAGTAGACCCAAAAATGATGTCATCAACATAGACCTGCACCAGCAACACATGCTTTCCTTTCTTCTTTGTAAATAGTGTCTGATCTATAGTGCCCCTTTTGAAACCATTTTCCACCAAGTAGGTGGACAATGTACCATACCATGCTCTTGGGGCTTGATGAAGTCCATACATTGCTTTCTTCACTCTATAAACCTTGTCTGGATTTTCAGGATCTTCAAAACCAGGAGGTTGCATGACATATACTTCCTCAACAATTGTCCCATAGAGGAAAGCACTCTTCACATCCATTTGGTAAACAGTAAAATTCATACAAGAGGCATAAGCTAGAAAAATTCTTATAGCTTCAATTCTTGCAACTGGTGCAAAAACTTCTTCATAATCAATTCCTTCCTCTTGTGTATATCCCTGGGCTACCAAACGTGCCTTGTTTCTGACCACAATGCCTCTTTCATCTTTCTTGTTCCTTAGAACCCATCTTGTCCCAATTGGTCTCACATATCTGGGACAATCAACCAGCTCCCAAACATCCTGTATAGCAAATTGGTGAAGCTCATCCTGCATTGCTTCCACCCAACTAGGTTCCTTGAGAGCATCAAAAATTTTCTTGGGTTCATCCTGTGACAGAAAACAGGCAAACAAACATGCTTGTACAAGAGGGGTATCAACCTTCTTGTGTATATTGGCAATAAATCCACCAAGACCTTGATGGGATCTTCTTGTCTGAACTGGAGCCATAACATCACCAATGATTTGAGATGTGGGGTGATCCTTAGCTGTGGAAGTAAGAACTCCTCCTTCAAAAAGTCTGGTGTCCTCAACTTCACGCTCCATGTTGCCAATATCTTCTTCAGATTCTTCTTGATCAACTGAAATCTCTTCATGGACATTGGAAGGTCCACCCTGTTCAAAATGGGAAGAGAAAAGCTGTGTAAAGGTGTCTCCAAAGTCTGATCCTTGTTTGTCAGCGTTTGGGCTAACAACACTTGAACTGTTGTTGTCAGCGTTGGAGCCATCAGCGTCTGAATTGGTCGTGTCAGCGCTTGATTTCCCTTTATCAGCGCCTGAAGAATCATGCATGTTTGTATTTGGTGGTATTTGAACACCACCATTTTCTTTCCTAGCAGCAGTAGCAGCAGCATAATACTCATCTGTCCATATAGGAAGTGTAACATATTCTTGTGTGGGAGATGATTCAACTGCTGGTGGTCCATCCTCCTTAGCAACCTGTATACCTGAAACATTACCAATTCTCTTTTCCAAAACACTTGAAGTTACCTTCACAATGTCTGGATCAGTAACAGGCATATAATTTAAAGCTCTAGATAAAGGTTCTAAGTCAAACAACCAATTTGGACCACTCTCAGGATCACTAGGTTTACTTTCTAAAAACCTAACATGTACTTTTTCAAGTATACGTTTTTCCTTTTTAATGTAAACCCTATATCCTTTACTCTGCACTGAATAACCCATGAAGTAGCCTTCATCACCTTTTGAATCAAATTTACCTAGGGCCTCACTAGTTTCTAGAACAACTACATGACATCCAAAAGGCTTGAGGAAGCCAATATTGGGCTTCCTTCCCCAAAGTAATTCATAAGGTGTCTTATTATGTATCTTGTTGACCAATGCCCTATTCTGAACATAACAAGCTGTGTTAACAGCTTCAGCCCAAAAGGCTATAGGAAAGTGGGCATCAGCCAACATGGTTCTGGCTGCTTCAATAAGGGTCCTATTCTTCCTTTCAGCAACCCCATTTTGCTGTGGGGTTCTAGCTATGCTAAACTGCCTAGTAATCCCTTTCTTGGCACAAAAATCATCTAACAACTGATTTCTAAACTCACCCCCATTATCACTTCTAATAATTTTGACCTCATTACCATTCTTCTTCTCTATCTGGGTAATGAAATTAATCAGACTTAGGGCAGTTTCACTTTTCTTGGCTAAAAAGAAAGTCCATGTAAACCTGGAGTAATCATCAGTAATAACAAAACAATATGATTTACCCTTCAAACTTTCTATATTAGTTGGACCAAAGAGGTCCATATGCAATAAGTGAAGTGGTTTAGAACTAGAGTGCACCTGTTTAGACCTGAATGAGACCTTGTGCTGCTTGCCCTTAAGACATGCAACACAAGAGTGGTCATTGTGGAAAGCCTTTTCAGGCAAACCATCAACTAAACCAAGCCTCACAAGTCTATTGATATTCTTGAAGTTTATGTGCCCTAGTCTCCTGTGCCAAAGATTACTTTCATCTACTGAGGCTTTAGCATACAGACATGACATTTTATTATTTACCTTAATTCCATTAAGATTCACATTATATATGTCTTTATGCCTTGGTGTTCTAAAATCTATGTATTTCTCTTCAGGGAGCTTATAATCTTTGCTTAACACCAAGCACTCAGTATCTGTGAAAAGAACCTTATTTTTGTTATCACACACTTGTGATACACTAAACAAATTATAATCCAGATCTTTCACCAAGAAGACATTCTCAAACCGTAGATTGTTGGTGACAAGGGTTCCTTTTCCAGTAATGGTGTCGTAGCCCCCTCCAAAATATACCTTATCACCATCTTGAATAGGAGAGAAATTGGTCAGATAGTCTTCCTTTCCTGTCATGTGCCTTGAGCATCCACTATCCCAGTATCCATAATCATTGATCTTCTTCTGAATGCCCTGCACATAAAGAAAACACATTAGTTTTCTTTGGGAACCCAAGCCTTAGAAGACTTGGATTCATTTGGTTGTTCAACAAGAACAGACTTGGTTCTCATAACAACCCCATTTTCATCCCTGTTTGAATGAAATTCCCAGTTAACCCCAATTGGTGTTGACAATGCCTTAGAAATATAATGAAACCTGTTGCATGTCATAGAAATACCAGTAGAATTAGGGTTTTGGTCTTGTTTTGGTCTCCATGTTAAGCTAGTAGAAGCTTTAGACCTATTTCCCTGTGGTTGCAAATACCTAGGTTTAGCAGTGTGTCTGTCAGCGCTGAAATTTCTCTTGTCAGTGCCCCGATTGCTCTTATCAGCGTTGAACCTAGGGTTTGCTACAGGAACCCATTGCCTATTTGACCAAGTGTTTGACTTTTGAAAAGGTCTTAGGCCTTGTGTGTTAGACCCTCTAGAAAATAATGGGGCTGGTCTAACAACTTGTGAACTTTTGTTCACAAAAGTATTGGGTCTGACAGTGTTTGACCTATGTTGACTTTTGTCAGCGCTGAAATGGTTCCTATCAGCGTTGACATTGGAAGCGTTGACACATTTGTAGGCCAAATGTGAGAAGCTACCACATGTATAACAAGCTTTTCTAGACATAGTCTTAGGTCTAGAAGCAAAGAAGCCTGTTCCATGATCACTAACTTGGCTTTTTGGTGACCTAGTATTCCTATACATCTCAGCATACTTAACACTAGGTTTTCTAACAGTTTGTGAGCCAAGGTCAACAGCTTTGCCAGTGGTAGGGTGTGTGATCTTAATAGGTTTAGGATCAAGGCTCGTAATTGGTGTGGGCTCATTTGGACTTTCACACAATAACCCTCCCTTAACAAACAAGGTGTGATTAGCTTTCTTCCACTCATCAAGGTCAGTCAGTTTTTGTTTGTATTCCTCAACTGGGGAAATCACTCTAGGTGGAGGAATGAATTCCTCCTCTTGACATTCTGGCAAGCCAGTCCAAGATAAGTCCTTTGATTGGACACCATAGAAATCCCCAGCTGGTGGTGGGACAACAGTATAATTATTCATCCCAATCCCACTCATATCCTTAGAGTCTCTTTGTTTGCTAACACACTCTCCTAGGGATTGTGTGGCCTTATCAAATCTCTGGATTTTAAGACTCACATTATCTTTATTTTTGTTAGCCTCTTCTAACTGAGCTATCAAATCAAGATTAACCCTATTTACTATATCTTGAACATCTTTACTCTGAAATAACTCATGTTTTAAGATGTTTATTTGATCCTTTAAATCAAACTCCATTTTCTTATACTCAGCTACAGTCTTTTCTGTTTGGGTAAGAGCAATTTGATAATTAGATACTTTGCATCTTTCAGTACTTGCCTCATCTAATAATTTAACTATCTCTTGTTTTAATTTCTCAGTATTTAAACGACAACCCTTAGAACAGAAAGCATCATCATATACCTCATTATCTGATGAGGAGGAGGAGTGTGCCATGAGAGCATATTCAGCATGCTCTTCTTTAACCTCAGCAACCAAAGCTCTATCCTCTTCCTCATTCTTAGCCATCCAGCTCCAATCCCATTCTCCAACACCATCAATTTGTTGAACAGCAACCATGGCCTTGGGATCTGGGCTCTTAACCATTTGGCTAGAAGGCTTCCCAGCATCAGATCTTCTTGGAGATCTACATTCCCTCATAAAGTGCCCCATCCTATGACAGTTGTAGCACTCAACCTTGGACTTGTCAAATCCAGCAACATCCTTAGCATTAAAGGTCATCTTCTTCTTGAACCTTTTATTGAACCTGTTTGCTCTTAAACTTACAAGAGCCATAGTCCACTTGATGTCCATCTCTTCCAATTGTTCATCACTTATCTGCTCAAGATCTTCATATGTGATTCTTGAATCACTGGGCAAAGAAGCAATGAATGCACACACAGTGTCTAGATCAAAACCAGCAGGTTTAATTCTATCAGCGCCATGATTGTGTGTGTCAGCGCTTAAGTACAAAGCGTTGACAGGATATGATCCAGCGCTGACAGATTGACATCCAGCGCTGACACCTTGAGATCCAGTTGCTGAATGTCCATAGAAGTTCATGGAATCAAATTGGCCTTCACTTTGTGAGAAGAAGGCCATGTTGCTGCTGGAAGATTTATTATCACTTTCCAATTGCCATTCATTCTCCAATAGTCTTAGTTTGTTGAAGATGTCATCAAACCTGGAAGTCTTGTGGGTGTTATTGACAAGAATAGATCTTGTCTCAATCTTCCATACATCACCAAGGCTTTTGAGAAAAGTAGCATTCAATTCAGGGTCATCAATCTGTTTTCCCATGAAGGAAAGTTGACTTGTGATGTCAAGAAGTCTACTTCTCACACTGCTGAGATTCTCATTAGGTTGAGCTTTAAAGACAACATACTCATGCAATAGTTGCTTCTTCTTTTCTTCTTTTGTATCAGCATTGCCACCATGTGCTACTTCAAGAGCTTCCCAAAGCTCTTTTGCAGACTCAAAGCGTTTGTACTTGTGCTGATTCTCATGACCTAGGGCATGTTTCAAGATGTTTAAGATTTTCATGTCCACCCTCTTCTTGGCTATGTCTTCAACAGCTACAGCTCTCCCATCTTCAGGCTTTTCCACCTTATCAGATTCAGGACAATTAGGAACAACTGTCCTTGTGGCAATTGCAGCGGTAATCTTTGCTGCTTTATCGAATGTGTTCCCATATTCGATAATCTCCCAAAGAGTGTAGTCATGAATAGCTATATATTGCTCAAAATTGGACTTCCAAAGCTCAAAGTTCCTGGCATCAAACATGGGAATTTTGATACTAGGGTTTGAGAAGTTGTTTTGTAGCAAAGCAGGAGGTTGATTTGTGCCAGACATGATGTTTTTAGGGTTTTGAGAATTTTAGGGTTTTTAGGGTTTGGTGTTTTAGGGTTCTGCGTTACTTAAAGATCAAAAGTTTCTCAACAGGCTCTGATACCACTTGTTGATCCCAAACTTAGATCGATTAAGCTTTGTGTATACGAGATTAGATCAAGTATTACACGTAGAGAAACCTTTGCTTATGAATAAAGTAACAAAGTGTTATGCGGAATTAACACTTGATCTAAAACACAATGATGTTAAACAAACTTTCACTTGTATTAGAATAATCGTGTTGATTACAATGAAAGGTTTAACTTGCGAATACTATGATAACTGATATTAAACATTAACCTAAAAGATCTTCTTTTATAGAACAAGAAGTCTTGTACAATAAGCTACGAATCAACTATTCTAGGTAAAGATAAACATAGAAAATACATTGTTGTTTCTATCCTTACTAGAAGTAATCTAGAATATAATAAACGTGTAGCTCACATCTTCCATCAGTGCTTGTCTTCAATCTGTCAACGCTTGACTTTAACTTGTCAACGCTTATGCTGTCAGCGCTCACTTTGCTCTTGTCAACGCTCAAGTTGTTCTTGTCAGCGTTCAAGTGTTCTGGCCTAAATTTATTCCCAACAGTGATATTTTTATTGTTACGATATTTATAGAGTACATACCGTACTGAAACCCTAATAGGCCTAACTCACAATCGGGCTTGGGCCATATATATCCTCTAATACTGACACTTCTCTAACTAGAGAAGGGGACTCAAAAGGTAAAAATCCTGGAGCAAAGACTGGATGAAGACGAAAGTCATTATTTATGAACACCAAGAGATCAACGTCTTCGTCCAGCAAGAGGGCACCCATAACATATAATCCCCCAAAGGATTCATATGATGCATCCCAAGGCCCAACATTTAAGAAACATAAGTCCTCCACGACCGAGGATCAGAACCCTAACCAGTCGTCAGGTCTAACTCCAGCAGCACCTTGCATGTATCAAGAGGACCAACAAAGAGCTAATATCGCAACTTCTTTAGGGGATATAGGTGAAAAAAGAGCTGACCCTTAGCTTATTAGTGTCGATTCAACATTGGTAAGTACTTTCAATATAAATTTTTTACCAAATTCTTTCATTTGTCACTCTGAGTCTGCATCAAGGGTGAAGCTTCAACAAATATAACAGTTGAAGCTGACCCTAGCTTTTCTGTTCCTAATGATGTAGTGTCCCAACAACAGGGTACTTCTAAAGGAACCAAAAACATTCTCATATATCTCAACTTATCAGGGACTTTTTCTCAGGATCCGTTAGGTCAAATCTAACCTAGTAGTGAATAAGTTGAAACTAACCACACAAAGGAGAATGTTAAAGGTCCCTATCATTGCTGACAAGCCAAAGGCAGTGTTCCCTACCACTAGAGCCAATGTAGGAAACTTGCCTCCATTTATGATGAAGGTGTCATCTAATGATATTGCCAAAGAATGGGAACTTGATGAAGCCTCTCTAGTAAATCTGGATGAGAGTGAGCCTGAAGAGGAGACTGCTGGAGCTGATGATATGTAAGATGGCCAAGATCCTACTCCACCATCTCCCAAAAATACCCACCTAAAAGAATTGACAAATCAAGTGTTAGTTCTTCAAGCTCAAGTGACCAAGCTTCAGGGGGATAAGCAATCCGCTGAAGCTAAAGTAGCTGAGTTAAATGCAAAGCCAAAACCACCTAGTGCTAAATCCATCATACAGATGACCATAGCTGCCATTCGACCCACTCTCCAAAAAATGGTGACTACTTCAACTCTTTAGAAGTCTCTTTATTCGCTGAAGGAGTCCTTATAAAATGCCACTTTGGATCTACCAGCACAGTTTATCATAGTATCTGGCCAAGTAAATGATCTTTGTGACTCAGTCTCTAAAATCAAGGATAGAGTGGCCAGGATGGAGGAGCAAAAGATGGATATTTCTTTGGAAATCCATAACAAACTTCAGTTACTGAATGAAGTCCCAGGTTTTCTCAACAAGGTAATAACTTCCTTGAATAACTTTTTTGCTTTATAATCTGGTGGCGTATAAGCAGACGTTGTTGGGTACTCTGCTAATGAGGGGAGAAAGCTACCACCAGCAACACTATTGAGAAACTCTTCCAGCAGCACTCCAGGAAAACAGCCCACCAACAACGACAACCACCAGTATCACCTCAGACACACAAATGATAAGTACCAGAATCACCCTTTGCTGACATTCCTACTATTTCTAATGGGGAGTCATCAACAAAGTCTAATCATGTTGATGGGTTGACCACAAGTGAGGACACATCTGATGAAGGGTCTCTAATAATCCAATCTAAGAACAAAGATGACTGTACTCTCTATGAGAGATTAGTGAAGGCTGGAGTGGTTACTCGGGCGAAGATTAACAAATTGGTCAGACTTGATGAAGAGGAAAAACTCAAACAACTGAAGCAAAGTCTGGACGATGAGATAGGAGAAGAATTGGTGGAAACCACCTACAAAAGGAAGATGTTGTATGAGAAGTTTTGTTAGAGAAGTTTGAACAGAAGAAATACTTCAGAGATCATCAATGTTGACATGTTAATAATTAGAGGCTCAATTAATCTTAAGTTTTACAAGGCTGATAACACTGATGAGATCCTACATGACTTCAAGGCAAAAGAACGTTCTCTTACTAAATAACCGGATCTTAAGAAGAAGGCATCTAAGAAAACTTATAAGAGATGGGAAAAAGTATTGACAAGGGTTGCGCATACCAGAAGAAACCATGAAAAGATTGGCCAGTTCCTTGGCATTAATGTTGAAAATTCACTAGATGTGCACGATCCAATCTTAGAATTGAACATATTGGCCAATAAAGTTAGGCTTGGTGTTGGTGAAGTTTTCGTCACCACTAAGAAATACAAAAACACTGTTCAGTTTCATAATCATCTCCCTTGCCATGTACTTGAAGACTCAGAGTTGGGAATGATTTTTTTAACCATTCAAAGAGACAAGACTTCGTAGGCATCAATGATTTGAATGATATGAACAATGAATTACTCTAGAATGTTCAAAGAGTCTTCTATCTACATCACAAAGGGCCAGAATTAACTAAAGAAGCTAATACCTTCATATTATGTCTGTTGGGGGTTCTTGACATTAGAAACATGGACCCAGATGTAAAAATTCCAGTCATTGAGGAGCTTAGAGCTGAAAAGGTTTAAAATAATCATTTGTATCTATATTTTGTAATTTGTAAGAGTTTATCAATGAATGATTATCAGTATGTTTATAGTACATTTAGATTTGGAGCAAGTAACAAGAAGTTGTTATGCTCACTTACTACTGACTTTAAGTTAGGCTATTTGTATATCCAAATAAGGGAATATTATTGGGTCAGTATTTGCTAATCCTGAAGCAACTCTAGGATTTGAACATAAAATCTCCTAAGTGTTTAATGATCAGAAGAAAGGTGGTTCTGCGGAAGCAAGCCTAGAATATTCCTATTGAAGAATGTCTAGCTGAAGATAGTTTAGCATTAAATCTTATATAGAACTTTGAATACAAGAAGTCTTCACTTCAGCAACTAGGCGGTCTAGTTTCTGAAAGACACGTCCTAAAGAAGAGATTCAAATCAGTATGGTTTGACAATACCATACTGAATGATGTCGATCTCCATTTAGATACTAAAGACACTTCAGTCATCCTGGAGGTTTTCAATGGTGGTAAAATATATGTTTTAAGTCAAACGAGAAAGTAGATCTCATTGGGAATAAGGTTGCTTGTAAAGTTAGATATAAGTACAACCTTTATTCTCTGTCCTACTTTATAGATACAACTATGTACTGTTTATCACGTGAGACATTCAACCACCCACTGGATAAACAATACGTAGGAAGTTGTGTAAATTGTAAACCTTATTGTGTTGCCTATAAAAGGAACATATTTTGGTAGTTAAAATACTTCCAAGAGTTGCTTCACTCTTAACATCAATCTAACCATCATGCTGATGAACTTTATGGTTGAGACTTAAACTCATAACTTAATTTGTAGTTTAAGTAGAGGAGATCAAGAAAATATTTTTATTCAACCACTTTGCTATTCCACAACCAAAGTGTGTCATAGTTTCTTTATTTAGTTTTTAATAAATCTCTGTACGTTGAAAAGTATTGTGGTATTGTTTTTTTAATTAATCGCATTGCTATTACTTTGTTAAAACAACTCACTTGAATCCATAATACGAGATATTTCTTAAGGTTGACAAGTAATATATATTAAAGGGGACCAACATAAAACCGTAGAAAACGCATATAAAAAGATACTCATTTTAAGCGTTATTAATGGAGTTCTACTTGTACTAGCTATGCTTTAAGCTAGAATTTATCTATTTTTGATACCATCATATTGTTGATACAAAAAAAACTAACCGATGTAGTATCAATTTATGCAATAAGTAGTTCCGTACCCAAGTGGGAGAAATTTTTATGTGGGCAAGGAACAACTTTGACAATATGATTAAGGGTTTTCTTCACTTTGAAACTATTCCTATATTAGGAATATTACACATTTTGGTGGGTTGCCCTATTAGATATGGAATGTCATGATAGAATGATAAACTACATGATTATGTTTTCCTATAAAACGGTAAACATGATAAGTTTATGATTAACTTGAAAGTTACTATTAAGCCCATGAATGATACTCGGTTTTACTTTAGTTTAGTAAATGTTATGTCTCATTATGAAGACATGAGCATTAAGTCTTCTACTTGTGAAAAGACTTGAAACATAAAGTAAGTTAGTTATCTTATAATATCGTATTGATTAAGACATTTACATGAAGTCATTGAATTGGTCAATGACCAATAACAAATAGTGAGAATTGGATAGTTATTTTTACTAGTTGAGACATACACATTAAGTTTTGATTTGATCAAAGATTTATGATTTAGAGCATGCAATTAGTTTATTCATACTATTAGGGGACGTTTGGTACGACTGAATCGTGGAGAATGGAAATAAGGTGTTGAATGGAATGAAAAAGAAAGTGAATGACTTTGAGATTAGAAAAAGGATTCCATCGTTTGACAAAAAATAAAGAATAACGTGTTGGGATTGATTAGAAAGGCATCAAGTCGTTTGGTAACACAAAGAATGATAAAATATATATGTCCAGTATTAGGTCATACATTACATCTATATGTCTAATCTTAAATTATTTACATCGTTCTTAATTACTCATTGTTTACATAATCGCATGAATTATCTATTATAGTTTCTAACCAACAGCTAGTAATATTTTTCATCACTTTCAATCAGCTTAGGATAGTCTCGTTAGTCATTATATATAGATATAGATATATTATTATATATTGATTACTTAAGTTAGTTGATTTCTGAATATCGTCGATGATCTCGTTAATATAATTCAATAAAATGCATGTAATTTATTATTTTGCCATGAAGAAATTGCAGATAATAATATAACCATTAATGAAGAAGATGAAGTATCATGAATCATCACAGAGATTTGGGTTCTAGGGCTTCAAAAATGTGGTAGTTTTTAGTAGCATGTGCAATACACATGACAAAAAGTCAAAACTATAAATATGATAACCATTTTATTTTCAACTTGATTCACGTTTATAATCACTTGATTCACGCTTATAATCAATGAAGAAAGTCCCCGTTTAAAATAATTTATTCTTCACCATTCTTTGTTTTTTTGGAAAGAATCAAAATGGTGGAATGAGAATCCATTTTTGATTCTCTGTTTCCATTCTCAGACTTAAACAAACACTGGAAATGCCCTGATGTCGTTTCTTACCATTCCATTCCATCATACCAAACGTGCCCTTAATGTTATTAAGTTTTGAGCTTAAGTTGACATAATAGACAAAGCCATGAAGTATAACTTCATCCAATATATTATGAGATTTTTTCACGAATTTGATCTTATTGAAATATCGTGTATGGTATGTCTAATAAGATAAATTAGTTTATATACATTAATATTTTTGTTGTTAATAAATTTGACTTATTACTCCTAAATGTTACCAAGGTTAGGAAATAGAGTATGCACTGATAATACTCTATATGACTCCAAAATAGAAGGTAAATTAAGACATTACTATTAGAATAATAAGATGGGATGAATCCCATAGAATCTTAAATAGAGTTTAAACTTTGTTAGAAATCTTGAAGATTATATCAACGAAAGTCTAGTACTACTTAGTGTATTTTATAGAATGCCCAAAAGAAACAATGGAATAATGCTCATACAACCCCACACATAGAACAAAAGGTTTGTTGCTCGTTAAGATGAGCTCTTTGAGAATAGTTTATGTTGGAAAGTAACAACCTAACGTATCTAACATAGGTGCATCATGAGTAAAATGTAACGGATAGGATCAAACATATATGCACATAATGTAATTAACATAAGGATAAAGAATGCATACATTTTCTTCCAAGAACAATGATCAAGAACACTAAACACCAACCAAGAAAAACCTTAACCAATACCTGATCCGATTCACCTTATAAACCCAAAAGATCAAAGTAGATCTTCTCTAATATAGTCCACACTACACTTCAATCAATCACCTTTGTGTTGGGTCGAAATTATGAGTTGATGCGTCAAAAACAACAAAATAAGAAGACAAGGGTTAAAGTGTACAAGTTACAAAAGAACAAGCCGTTGGAGTCTTTTTATTATTTTAGCTTTCTTTGTAAGCTATGTCTCTATTATATAAAGAGAAATAGACCGTAGGTTTTACATATCATTCATTCACAATGTAACCTACAATAAGTTTTGATCTCTAGGCATAGGATTCAATGTATACATGCCTAGAGTTGTTTGTGTTAATCTTTAATACAAGCACTTTGGGAGGAAATTCATCTTGTTCATAACATCTTGTTACTAATCAATGTTTTATTCCACTATGATTAATATCATATGAATGTTGATTATCCTAGATAGAATGGTTCTTAACCATTGAGTCTAACAATCCATGGACTCCACAATTGGTATCAGAGCGGGTGGCTCGTGATATCTAGGAGATACGAGGTGTTATGTTCGTGTTCATGTTGTTGTGAAGCCACTGTCCAGAATTTGTGACAGTCTTAGTGACGGTTTAGCGATGGTCTGTCAGATCTGTGATAGATTTGCGACGTTTTTGTGACAGATCTGGTGTCACAAAAAGAATGGGAGGAAGGATTAATCAGATCTACAACAATTTAGTGACGAATAATATGTTGCTAAAGGTGCATGATTTGAAATTCGTTTTTAGGGTTTATTTGAAACCCTAGATCTATTAAGATGGCAGCAGGATCAATTGTTATAATGATTATACTAGCTTTGGCGAGTTGATTTTCGAATCGACGATGAACCCTAGTGTAATCGAGAGTGGTAGCGGCTGTGTTGATTCTCGTTTTTAGGGTTTGCAACCCTAGATCCATCTTTTGAAACATAGCAGCAACCCATTGTGATGATGGTGGTTTGATCATGTGATGCCAATATAGAAGCAGAAGGGTTTCTATTATGAATAAACCCTAGATCTGAGTTGTTTGAATGTTGTGAACTGAATTAGGGTTTGTGTGTTAAAACCCTAGATCTAGCTGGATACAAAGAGATGTCTGTATGATTGTTGCTGGTTCTGAACAAGACAGTATAATCGTTTGTACTTGGTCTATTGTGTGTGTCAAACAACAAGGCCAAGGTTTTAAGATTGTCGATCATATGTGATTGGTTGTGACAAATTGTGGTTGTGGTCCAACTTTATTGAAGTCTAAGGGTGAATATTTGAGCTAATTGATCTGCGAGTAACGAAAAGTGGTAGTACTATTATTTATATTTTTGGCAATGAAGCAATAAAGAAAGGATTTTTCTATGAAGACTTAGATGGTACAGTGGTCCACGATTAATAATGTTGATAAAAACATGACTTTGACGTTTCTTCTGCTGGACAATGATGCAAGAAGGTACGAAATATCTTTTGGGATCCCTGGGTTTTAGGAAGGACTGTGATTGCATGAATTATATAGGAGAAACATTTTGGTTTTTGCATATTTTTAGGGACCCTAAAATAATTTTATTGGGCGTGGAGGATATTTTCTTGGCTGCCAATAATCGCATATTAGGAAATTCATACAGCTTGCTAGGAGAATAGAAGAGATCGTGACTTTCTTTATCCAAGAAAAGTTATGTGGTCCCCAAGCAAGACATCACGTGATGCATTGTGGGCTAAATGATAAGAAAAGAAAAGATCTGCTGATTGGTATTCAATGTTTTATGGTCCCAAAGATATTATGGCTCGTTTGACCTATTCACCTGGTCTTCAAGATTCTGGACACATGGGCTTCAAAGGTTAATGCAGTAAATATGTGAAAAGGTGAGTGATATTCGTTTGTGATTCAAACGGAATTGTTTGAATATTATATTGGCTATCACGTGATGATATAAGGATGTTAGTTAAAGTGAACAAAAAGCAATGGGACGTTTACAGTACATCTTTGTGCTTATAAAGGAGGTATAATTTGTAACCGCTGTCACATATTATTTAAGCCACAGACAGATGTCAGTGGATTGAGCTCAACGCTGACACGTTATATTTAGCCGCTGACACTTGTAGTCCAGCCGCTGACAGCGTTGTACGCAGCCGCTGACAGAAAATTTTGAAGATTTTTGGTTTGGAATTTGGTTTATTCACAACAACTAGTTCTTAAAGGTATAAAAGGCTCGTTTTATTTCAATTGATTACGAAGAAAAGTTTTTATTATTTGTTTGAAGACGAAGTAGATTTTTGCGGATTGGTGTTTTATCATATCTTAAAGTCGTGAAATTCCAACCACTGACTTTTAAGATAACTTGTTCGTGCTTTAAGTTGTGACAAAGGACTTGATAAAAAGGTAGCAAAGGTATGAGATCTTTGTAATGGTGCTTTATGCTCGTATTTGCTATTATATGTGCCTCACTTTGTCAGCGTGGGGATTCTTTTTGTCAAGAGGCTTCTACTCATTATTGCCGTGAGTTTTGGAGTCTACTCATTGATGAGCGAGTTTTGGAGTTGCGTGTTTAGTGCAAGGTATAAAACACAAGTTCGGGTTATTCTACTTCATCATCAAGTAAGTCGTAATTAGATTTATTCATATGTGATCATTACATAAAGCCTACAGAATTTGGAGATTCAAGAATGATAGCACAATTTAAGGGGAAGCTAAATTGTTCATGTGTTAATCACTTACATGTAACATTAAGATGAAGGTGTTTACTACTGATCATTAGTTTTACTACAACTTATGTGAGTTTATATTGCTCAAATTCATTTAATTTCATCTTGCTGTTCTTCATGGAGGGTAATTTGAGATATAGAAAACTTGTATTAGTAGTGTGGTATTATTTAGGTAGTGGTCGAAATCAAGGTTGCTTACATAAAGACCCCTAATTGGATAATGTCAAAAAGGGGAAGAAGTCTACTAAGAAGGTGCAATCTGTTGATTCCTGGTGTTATATGTTTTACAAAGAATGTGAGCTTAAGGGGAAGTGTTTTTGACATCATCAACTAGGGGAAGATTGTTGGGTCGAAATTATGAGTTGATGCGTCTAAAACAACAAAATAAGAAGACAAGGGTTAAAGTGTACAAGTTACAAAAGAACAAGCCGTTGGAGTCTTTTTATTATTTTAGCTTTCTTTGTAAGCTATGTCTCTATTATATAAAGAGACATAAACCGTAGGTTTTACATATCATTCATTCATAATGTAACCTAGAATAAGTTTTGATCTCTAGGCATGGGATTCAATGTATACATGCCTAGAGTTGTTTGTGTTAATCTTTAATACAAGCACTTTGGGAGGAAATTCATCTTGTTCATAACATCTTGTTACTAATCAATGTTCTATTCCGCTATGATTAATATCATATGAATGTTGATTATCCTATATAGAATGGTTCTTAACCATTGAGTCTAACGATCCATGGACTCCACACTTTGATTGCTAGATCTTGAACAAGTAAATACTTATGTTAGCCTCAAAATGTTGAGTTAAACAAGAATGTTCGGTCATAGGTTTATATTGTACTACCTCCGTCTCATATTAAGTGTCCACTTTGACTTTTCTCGGTCTTTCTTATTCAACTTTGACTATAAATGTTTTCATTTGTGTTATATAATACTTGATGAAAAATATATGTATGGATTAAGATTTAAATGCATTTTCATTGAATATATTTTTCGACCGGTATTATATAACATAAATGAAGATATTTATGGTCAAAGTTGAATAAGCAAGACCGAAAAAGTTAAAGTGGACACTTATTATGGGACGGAGGGAGTAATATTTATTAGAACGTTGTAATAGTTAGTTAAAATAGTCGTGACATTACGGGCTTGATGGCTAGCTTAAAAGGCCTCTTTCAAAATACTAAGCATTTATTCAAGCTCGGCCCAAAACAAATATAGTCCAATAGAAATCCCGCATGTGGGTGGATTATATAAACACCCTCCTAGCATGTTAGGAGGGTTGGAAGTTCTCATTTTCTTAATCTAATATTCACATAGTTAATCATCTCTCTCTACTTTCTCTCTCTAGAAATCATCTCTTTTCTTCTTTATTTCAATAAGTCTATCACGGTAAAGTGAATTAGTATGGGAACAACAATTGGTATCAACCGCCACGGCGTAGATTAGTAATTGGTTGTTTAGTTTTAATTTGGTTCGTGTGATTTTTACTTCAAATTCATCTCGGATTGAATTTTTTTAGTGTTTTCGGGCTCTAAATCTTTATACAATTGTCCTACATAGTGTGAGAGTCCTCGAAGGTATGACACACGTCAACGTGATAAAAGTCCTCCTAGGTATGATCGACGTAATCCAACTCATGTTGAGGGTTCTGCAAGGTATGATCGACAAACTGCTAAGTATGATACTCAGAGGATTGTTACTGTTGCTGGGAATAGGGAAACTGTTGGAACTCAAGTGGTTCAGCAAAGTGGGATTTAGTGCTTTAATTGTCAAGGTTATGGGCATATGGCGAAGTAATGTAGGAAGCTGAAACGGGTTAGGGATTCTGTTTATCATAAGGAAAAGATGATGCTTTGTAAGAAGATGGAAGCTGGGGTTAAATTGTCGGCTGAGGAAGGAGCAATTCTTGATGATACTGATGATGAAGCCTCCGACCAAGAACTTGAAGCACATTACTCGTACATGGAAAAGGTTGAAGAAGTTCTCAACGTCACTAAAGATGACAATGGTCCTATCTTTGATACTGAGCTAATCGATAAGGTGATATAAATAATTCTCTTCATACTGGACTCCGGATGCACAAAACACATGACGGGGAATCTCAAGCTTCTAATTAACTTCGTGGAGAAGTTCCTGGGTAGGGTCCGATTCGGAAATGATCAATTTGCACCGATCCTAGGATATGGAGATTTGGTTCAGGGGAATATCACGATCAAAAGGGTATACTACTTCGAATGGCTCAATCACAATCTTTTCTCGGTTGGTCAATTCTGTGATGCAGATTTGGAAGTGGCTTTGCGAAAGAAGACATGTTTTGTTCGTGATTATGATGGGAATGATTTACTCACCGGTTCACGGGTACCGATCTTTACACAATTTCACTTCAAGACACAACTTCCTCAACTCCAATTTGCTTCATGGCTAAAGCTTCAACAACTCAGGCATGGTTATGGCATCAACGTCTATCTCATCTCGACTTTGATACCATCAACTTGCTTTCCAAGAAAGATATTGTGAGAGGCCTTCCAAGCTTGAAATACATCAAAGATCATCTTTGTTCTTCTTGTGAGCTTTGTAAAGCTAAACGAAGTAGCTTCAAGACAAAGACTACACCAAGCTCTAAAGGACCGTTAGATATTCTTTATATAGATATGTGTGGTCCCATGCGTGTTCAAAGTATCAATGGGAAGAAATACATTATGGTAATTGTCGATGACTACTCAAGGTACACATGGACTCACTTCTTGAGATCCAAGGATGAAACACCTGAAGTTCTCATCAAGTTCCTTAAGCAGATACAACGTGATCTTCATGCTCAAGTAAAAGTGTTTCGTACTGACAGAGGCACGGAATTTTTGAATTCAACTCTAAACAATTATTTTGAAGCTAAAGGGATTGAACATGAAACATCTATTGCTCGAACACCCGAACAAAAATGAGTTGTTGAAAGACAAAACCGTACTTTAGTTGAGGCTGCTCGAACATTATTATCCGCTTCAAAACTTCCATTATTCTTTTGGGCCGAAGCCGTGTCAACCGCATGCTACACACAAAACCGATCCTTAATTATCCCAAGACACGAAAAGACACCATATCACATAATTCATGATCGAAAACCTTCACTCAAACACCTTCATGTTTTTGGATGTACGTGTTACATAATTCGAGATAGTGAAAATTTGGATAAGATGAAAGAGATAGGTGATGCATGTATTCTAGTGGGATATGAAACTCAATCTAAGGGATATAGAGTTTACAACAAGAGAAAAAAATTGATAGTCGAGACTATTCATATCAGATTTGATGAATTATAAGAAATGGCACTTGAACAAAACAGTTTAAGTCTCGATCCACAACGACAAAAGACTTCTGTGCACAACCGCACGGAACTCGGAACTCAAGACCACAACAATGAACCGTCAAGTTCAAAGCTGGTTCAAGGAAATGTTCCAAGAGCAGATATGACAGTCAACACAACAATTGAAGAGTTGGAAATGTTATATGGACCAATGTATGATGAATATTTCACGGGGGAGAAACATGTTGTATCGAAGTCTTCCGTTGTCACTCATGATAAGAATGTTGATACCGATCATCGTCAACAAAAGGATACAACTTTATCTACTTCAACATGGTTTGCTGCAGATTTACCTCCTCAGAATATCACATCAACAACCGCTCCTACAACATCCACAACTACTGTCATTGCTCCAGAGAACACAAATCAAGCAGACCATGCATTAAATGACGAAGACGAATTTATCAACCCATTAAGTACACCGGTACACAAAACTGGAGAGTCTTCTACTCGCCATATTAATCCGTATAATTTGTATACATTTTACCAACGACATCCTTCAACACATCATTGGACTTGAGATCATCCTTTGGTTCAAGTAATTGGAAACCCTTCCTAGCCCGTTCGTACAAGACGATAACTTGAAACCGATGGTGATGTTTGAATGTTCGCACTCGCCGTGAGTACAGCTGAAGCAACAAATATCAAAGAAGCCTTGGCAGATCACGCTTGGATTGAATCAATGACGGATGAACCTCAACAATTTGAACGACTTAAAGTCTGGGAACTTATTGACAGACCATACGATGTAACACTGATACAAGGAAATTCCAAGTATAAAAAGAGTTATCGTCCGATCTTTTCGAATTGATTACTGTTAATTAGTGCGACTCAGTCGTTCTTGGTGGAAAAATAAATGGTTTGGTTGATTATCTATTTTAAACTAAAAGAAAATATAAAAATGTCGTTAAGTAAAATAAAAGCTTTTAAAAATTAAACTAAAAATTACTAGAAAAACACTTGGTAAAAATAGAGATTTCGGGAAGCGTAAAATTTTTAGAAATTAAAACGTAATGAACTTAAAAGATAAAACTTTGTAAAACTTAAAAACTTAACCCATCGGAATGTACAAAGTGAATTCTATCGGAATGTAGTGCAAACAAAACCATCGGAATGTTAAAGTAAATTCTATCGGAATAATAGTAAATCAACTTTATCGGAATGCAGTTTTGTCAGAATGTAAGTCTATCGGAATACAAGTCTATCGGAATACAAGAAATCAACTCTGTCGGAATGTTCAAAGTATCGTAATAACAAACCACTACCCTCGTCGGAATGTTGATCGGAATAATAGTGAACCTGTCGGAATGTGGCTTACTAAAATTGGGCAGAGTTTCGTCTTACTAAAACCTTAAGACCCGTCGCAATGTGCCATCGCAATGTGCGATCGCAATGAGCGATCGCAATCACGATCAGAATAAGGGGGAAAACACCTGATCGCAAAGTAAAACCTTAAAGGTTATTGCGATTACAATGAGCCCGTCGGAATGTAGCGTCGGAATGAGTAAACCCCTAAGATTGCGATGGAACACAAATTAATCCGAAAATGGAGATAAGCTAAAAACTCAATAAGCACTAATAAGCAAATACGAATAAGCACATGTTCAAACCTTAACCAAATCAAAACAAGCATAAAATTTAAAACTTTTCTTTTAAAACACGAAATAAACAAACTTTTATAAATCAAACTTTAAAAAGACTAAATTTTTAAGAAAACTTAAAAGACAATAAGCTATTTATACGAAATAAGCCAATAAGCACAACAAGCTTAAAGCTTAGACCGTATAAATTCTTAGCCCAAAAAAAAACTTTTTAGTCACAAAAGCATCAAATTTAAGCAAAATCAAAGATTATAACGGATCAAAAACAACTTAAAAATAAAGAAAGGTAGAAGAAGATTAAGATTAAAAGATTAAACTTGAACTTGAACTTGTAGATTAAAGATTCAAAATTACAAAAGTGAATTAAAGCTTAAACATGAATGAAAGAAAAGATGAAGTTTTTGTGAGAGAAAGTTAAACACTTTCTCTCTCTAAAATAAAAACTAAAGAAAGAAAAATAAACTAGCTAACTAACTAACACCCTCATAACGTGACATTAGGAGGGTATATATAGGAAGTGGGAAGGTGCATGTGTTGCTTCCTTTTTCTTTCTTCACGACTCGATTTAAAATCTTTGTCTTTCTCGACGTCGTCTCGGGATTTGTCGATATAAATTGAACTTGTCTTATAATTTTCTTCTTCTATTAGACTTGAGTTCTTCGACTTCATTAAACTTCCGTCTTTGGACTTTTTCTTTGATAAATCTTCAGAATAGGCCTTGGACTTCCGTTCTTTATGCACTCTTGATCTTTTGACTTCGTCTTTTATCGTTTTCTTCGATAAAAGCCCGTGATAGCTCGTGTTTTCTTTCCTTTTCATATTTTTATCCTGAAACACAATAAAAACACAAACCACGCGTAATTCCGACTTTTACGACATAAATTACACGTTTTGGTCTTGTTATTATTGGAAATAAGTGGTAAAAGGATAAGTGTTTTCACACTTATTAAATCCCCTACACTTGACCATTGCAATGCCCTCAGGCAATGCATTAATTTCAAAGCACATATTACATTTCCCATCATAAATAACCCACCTTAGCCTTTATTAAATACTAAATACTAAGGAAACTAAAAGAACAAAGCAAGTAAAGAAATCAAATACTTACATTGGGGTTTTGACCGTCATGAATGTTCATCATCCTCAAGTTTCACGTTCCCCATACCAAGCTTAAAAACGAGATCATTGTTATTGTAAGTTAGCAAACTAACACGAACTCATGTGGCTCAATTATTCACTTAGACTCCCTTATTCCTAGGTGTATCTCTTATATTTTAATTTTGTCTTGAATGATCACGAGGATGCATTGTTTGACTTATTTCGATAGTTATTTAGGTTGAAAATAAAGTAGGACGATTTAATCAATAGTTAGCTAAAGGACAAAATCTTTTAAAACTGCTTCTCGGGACCTCTTAAAGTTCATATCTTGGCATAACTCGCTTCAAGATTTGAGACCTTTCTCGGACCGATATTTGGCAGCGACTTCATACTTCGAATCTTGAGAGACGTTCTTGAAATTATGGTCTTCTCTTCATAATAGGAATTTCTTCACTTGAAGTTTTTGAGAGATTCTTCATATTTGGACAACGACTTATTCATTTTTCTCCAATCTTTATTTTGGACTTTGATATACAACGATCCGCCTCCTTTTAGGACTTGGATCTGTTATCCTCAAACCTTCTTATGGCCTTTTTGGATAGACTTCTCCATGATCTTTAGGGGAGTATTTGCTTTTCGTCGTGTGTCTCGATCCTTCATATTGGTTTTTGATAAATGATTCTTCACATCACTTTTGGATCTTTAGCAACAAAATGTAGTCCTCATGCCTTGTTAGGACCTTTTTGGACTCGCCAATCTTTGAATCCCGCTTCAATAAGTTATGCCTTGGCTATGAACTCTAATTATACCAAGAAACTTTTAAACGATCTTGGGCTAGAAGCTAAGTAACTTTTCAAATCATACAACCTTATTTATTACAAATATATTTATTAACAAGCGATGGGAAAAAAGATTATAATCAACTCACATAAATTCACGAAAGAATACCAAACTTATAATTGACTCTATCATCTCTCGTTCTCCACAATTTAAAATCTCAAAGAATGAGACTCGTGGATGCTTAGCCTATTAAATCAAAGTTTTGGGTTTTCGAGTCATTTATAGGATCTTGCAAACTCTTAGACTTTTTCAAGTTTAGAATTCGCATTTTAAAGTTCCCTTGATAAGCGATTCTCTAAGATCAATTATAGGAATTTGCGAAAAGTTCTTGTTCTTAACCCGTAAGAGTTAAGACTTTCGCGTTTTAAAGTTCCCTATATAAAAGCCTAGCAAAACTTGACTTAAACATGTTAAGGATACTAGATAGAGTAAAATTAGATAAGTAAACTCGGGTTGAGTCAAAAGATTCATGACTTAGAAAAATTTAAAACCACTTTATTAAAAGTTTATTCTAACACAGAAAGTAAATAACGATAAGTAAACTCGGGTTGAATAAACTTTTAATAAAGTGGTTTTAAATTTTTAAATTTGATTTTTCGACATTTTTCAAAATTTTTAATCTATTATGGTCTTCTCTTCATAATAAACTTTTAATAAAGTGGTTTTTCAAAAATTTTAATCTATTTCGACATTTTTCACTCGCCGGCCATTCACTTTGAAATTTGGCCCATTTGGCTGAGAAAGCTCAATGGTGCCATAGGGGAAGACTTTGGCGACGGTGAATGGACCAGACCAACGGCTCTTCAGCTTGCCCGAGAAGATCTTCAACCGAGAGTTAAAGAGTAAAACTTGATCACCAACGTGGAACTCTCGGTTCTTAATCCTAGCATCATGGATGATCTTGGTCTTCTCCTTGTAGATCAATGAGTTCTCATAAGCTTCATTCCTTAGTTCATTTAGCTCATTGAGTTGAATCTTCCGAAGATCATCGGCTTTGTTGATGTCGAAATTGGCCCACTTCAAGGCCCAGTATGCCTTATGTTTCAGCTCAATAGGGAGGTGGCATGCCTTCCCTTACACAAGACGATATGGAGTGCAACCAATCGGGGTCTTATATGCGGTACGGAAAGCCCACAAAGCATCATCTAACTTATCGGCCCACGAGGCACGATGCCCTCTCACAGTACGTTCAAGAATTCGCTTCAATCCACGGTTAGATATCTCGGCTTGACCATTTGTTTGAGGATGATAAGCGGTGGAAAAACGGTGATTGACACCATACTTAGCCATGACTCGAGCAAATTGATCATTGCAAAAATGAGTCCCGCGGTCACTGATGATAGCACGAGGAACACCGAATCGAGCATAAAGTTGCTTCAGAAAGTTCACAACCACCCTCGCATCGTTCATAGGGAGAGCCTTTGCTTCGACCCATTTAGATACGTAGTCAACGGCTACGAGGATGTACTTGTTCCCTTTAGATGATGGAAATGGACCCATAAAGTCAATGCCCCATACATCAAAGATTTCACATTCTTGTATGAAATTTTGAGGCATCTCATCTTTATGTGTGATCTTGCCTTGTCGTTGGCAAGCATCACAATGCTTAACTATTTCGTGAGCGTCACGATAAATGGTGGGCCAATAAAATCCAGAGTTAAACACTTTCTTCACGGTGTAGTTGGGACCAAAGTGACCATCGGTGGGTCCTTTATGGCAAGTTTCGAGAATGGCTAAAGTTGCGGGTCCATCAACACACCGACGAATAATCAGATCAGCACATTGTTTGAAAAGGTAAGGGTCGTCCCAAAAATAATGTTCAGTGTCTTTAAAGAACTATTTCTTTTGTTGGGACGTTAACCCTTCCTTGAGAATTCCACCCGCCAAGTAGTTTACAATGTCCGCAAACCACGGGGTGTCATCGAGATTGGAATTGATAGACATTAAGGCCTCAAGGAGAAAAGAGTCATTGATCTCTTGATTCGGATGATCCCCTTGATAAGGATCCTCAAGTCTACTTAGATGATCCTCGGCTAGGTTTTCGGCTCCCTTTTTGTCACGAATTTCAATGTTAAATTTTTGAAGGAGCAAAACCCAACGAAGAAGTCTTGGCTTAGAATCTTGCTTAGTCAATAAGTACTTCAACGTGGAATGATCGGTGTACACGATTGTGGTGGAAAGGACAAGATAGGGGCGAAACTTCTCAAAAGCATACACTACAACTAAAAGCTCTTTTTCGGTAGTGGTATAATGCAATTGAGCCCCCATCATTGTCTTGCTAGCATAATGGATTGGTTGGAAGTGTTTGTTCACTCTTTAGCCTAAAACCGCTCCAATAGCAAAGTCGCTAGCATCACACATCAATTCAAAAGGTAGCTCCCAATTAGGGGTAACCAAGACCGGTGCCTTAGTTAGCTTGTCCTTAAGAAGATTGAAAGATTCGAGACACTCTTTAGAAAAGATAAAAGGAGTATCTTTTTCCAAGAGGTGGGTCATCGGGCAAGCGATTTTAGAAAAATCTTGAATGAATCGACGATAGAAGCCCACATGACCAAGAAAACTTCTCACACCCTTCACGGTTGAAGGTGGAGGTAATTTGGCTATGACATCAACTTTAGCACGGTCCACTTCAAGACCGAATTTAGAGATTTTATGTCCAAGCACAATGCCTTCTTTTACCATGAAATGGCATTTTTCCCAATTTAGAACAAGGCGAGTGCCTTCACACCGCTTAAGCATGCGTTCCAAATTGGCAAGGCAAGAAGAGAAAGAGTCACCATAGACCGAGAAATCATCCATGAAGACTTCCATAGTTTCTTCAACCATGTCATGGAAGATAGCCATCATACACCTTTGGAAAGTCCCAGGAGCATTGCATAAGCCGAAAGGCATTCTTTTGTAAGCAAATGTTCCTTAAGGACAAGTGAATATGGTTTTCTATTGGTCTTTAGGATTGATGGGGATTTGAAAATACCCGGAGAAACCATCTAAAAAGCAGTAATAGTCATTACCCGCTAGACGTTCAAGTATTTGGTCCATAAAAGGAAGGGGAAAATGATCCTTTCTCGTAGCATCATTGAGTTTGTGATAGTCTATACAAACTCTCCACCCTGTAACGAGACGAGTAGGAATCAACTCGTTGTTTTCATTGGGAACAACGGTGATTCCGCCTTTCTTAGGCACACAATGGACGGGACTAACCCATGGTGAATCCGAGATAGGGTGGATCATTCCAACATCAAGAAGTTTGATAACCTCTTTTTTGATAACGTCATGGATCTTGGGATTTACCCTTCTTTGGCTTTGAATAGTGGGTTTAAAGTTGTCCTCCATGAGAATTTTATGTGTGCAAAAGTGAGGATCAATTCCACGAATATCGGAGATTTTCCAAGTAATCGCTTTCTTATGATTCTTCAGCACGGTGATAAGTCGAGATTTTTCTTCCTCTTTCAAGTCCTTAGCAATGATGACGGGTGACTTCTTGTTGTCTTCAAGGAAAACGTACTCGAGATGAGAAGGTAGGTCCATAAGCTCTAAATCCGGAGGATTTTCGATGGAAGGCGTAGTCAAATTCGGTTCATCGATAGAGATATCCTTAGGAGATGGTGGAGAAATATGGTCCTCATTGAGAAGTTTCTCAATGGTACGAATGTCTTCATCCCAATTAGAGGGAGAATCGTCATATTGCAAGTCCACATCTCCCAAAGTTGCTTCAAAGTTTTTGAAAAGGAAATCACTTTCTCCAAATAGAGTTAGTGAAGGAGCAATAGAGGCAACGGTCTCAACAATGGGTAGAGAAGAAGAACCACTTTTACAAGCGTCTTTGAAATGCTCTTCACAAGCCTCATCAAGAACGTCAATGAAATTAACGCTCTCGTTTTCAGAAGGCTGCTTAGAAAGTTTACCCATATTGAAGACGATTTTATCGTCACCAACTCTCATGATTAATTCGCCCGCGGCTACATCAATGAGAGTACGACCGGTCCTCAAGAATGGACGTCCAACGATTAATGGAACACGGGGATCCACCTCGTAGTCGACAACAAAATCTGCGGGGAAAGTGAATTTGTCAACTCCAACGAATACATCCTCGGGTATCCCCACCGGTTAAGCAACCAATCGGTTAGCTAATTCCAATTTCATATGAGTCGGGACTAGCTCAGGTAAAGATAATTGCTTCCACACGCTTAAAGGCATTAAGTTGATACTGCCACCTAGATCGGCTAAGGCCATACAATTCTCTACCCCGGGGAAGTTGCAAGGGATTAGAAAGAGACCGGGATCTCCTAACTTAAATGGAAGTTTTCTCAAAAGAACGGCAGAACAATTCTCATTTAATTGGGTATTGGCGATGTCGAGCAATTTTTCCTTATCACTTAAAAGATCCTTAAACATCTTAGCATATTTAGGCATGTGAGCGAGAGCCTCAGCAAAGGAGATGTTGAAATTCAGTTGTTTAAACATTTTAAGAAATTTAGAAACCTGAATATCATCCTTGTTTTTCAACTTCTCTTTCCTCAACCTTGAGGGATAAGGTATATTAGGTTGAGAAGAAGGGTTTGGAATGGAATTCTCAATCACATCCTTGGGTGGTGGAGGGGTAGATGTGCAAGGTGGAGGAACCGATTTTGGAACCGAAGGTGTGGTATAAACTTGAGGTATCGGTTGGACATAAGGTGCAGACGAAGGCATAAAGGGTGGTATATCACAAGTAGAAGGAATCTCGGGTCCTTGGTTAGTTGGTGAAGAAGAAGGTTCAACGATGGTCTTACCGCTCCTAGTAGTGATGGCATTAACGTTGGCCCTAGGATTGGTCACGGTGTTAGAAGGGAAAGTACCTTGGGGTGGGCCGTGGGGATTAATGGCTTGAAACATAAGCATAAATTTCTTATCACTCGATTCTTGCATAGCAGACATGATTTTCTCATGTTCACTCAACTTATCAGTCAACTTTTGAAGAACCAAGTCCATTGAAGGGGAATTCGTGTTTTGCCCTTGATTTTGAAAACCTTGGTTTGGATATTGTTGATAAGCATTGTTATTATTAAAACCTTGGTTAAAGTTGTTATTTTGAAACCCTTGGTTTTGCCCATGAAAATTCCCTTGATTTGAGTTATAATTCTTTTGATTATTAGAAGAATTCCCTTGGTAGTTACTTCTTTGGCCTTGGTTCCTTGGTGGGTATTGTGTGTTGTTCAATTCAGGTGGTGGTGGTCTATTATGGGATTGAAAACCGGGTGGTGAAAGAAAGTTATTCGAACGATAACTAAGCAAATTGCGGTCACCTTGAGGACGTGCTTGATAGCCTCCCATAGAAAAGTCATCGTTGGCGGCATACACATTTTCCGGATTGTCATGAGTATAAGGACAATCGGTGTATGAATGAGAATCCCCGCAAATCTCACAAGACGTGGCTACAGCTTTAGCTTGTTGAAATTGGTTAGTGGCTAAAAGTTCAATCTTTTTGCTCATTTCGACTATCGCGCGGGACATTTCGGTCATATCAGGGTTTGAAGAAGTAGAAGAAACATTGACTCACGGGTTTGATCTTGAGGATGCGGTTGAATCCCAATTTTATGGTGAGTGGTCATGTTCTCTATAAGCTCTCTACATTCCTCAGGTCTTCTCTTCATGAATGTACCACTGGCGACAGCATTAATCGTATCACGATTACGAAAAGTTAAACCATTGTAGAAGGTATCAATCAAAGTAACGGGGAGCATGTTATGGTTCGGACAACGGTCGATCAAGACATTATAACGTTCCCAAGCATCGAAAAGCGACTCATCAGGTTCTTGAGTAAATCCACTGATTTAGTGCGAAGACTAGTGACCATAGATGGTGGAAAGAAGCGCGATAAAAATCGTTGAGTCATGTCATTCCATGTATGAATTGAGTTTTTGGGAAGACGATCAAACCATTTTTCGGCATGGTGGGATAAAGTGTGTGGGAAGAGATGTAGGCGAAGGAAATCCATAGTAACACTGGGAAGTTTCATGTTTTAGGTGACGGTAATGAATTTGTCGAGGTGTTTGTTGGCATCATCATCGGGTAATCCGCGAAAAGGACAAGCGCTTTAAACTTGCTGGATCATGTGATGCTTCAACGAAAATCTAGGAGCCGTGACTTGCATCGGCGCAATCGGTCCTCCGCGTCCGTTCATGGTTGGTTGACAAAGCTCCTCCATTGTTCGTAAGTCGGGTGGGGGAACATTGTTGTTGTTGTTATTATTATTTAAATTGGGTAGAGGTGTGTTGTTATTGTTGTTATGCACACCAGCCATATCTAAATCTTCACAAGTCTCGGGCCCTGGATAAGTTGAAGATCTAGTACGCATACACCTGCAAAAGAAAAAGAAAAAGATACCAAAGAAACAAAGAATATATATGTATTTGTAAAAATAAAATCTTTTCGGTGCAAAACTTTGGAAAAAAAATGCTTTTTATGATTTTTTAATGTTTTTGTATTTTTGAAAAAAAAATTAAATTTTTATGGATTTTTTTTTTGAAAATTTTTAAGCAAGGAAAATAACGTTCACGAATGAAAGGATCCCAAAATCCAACGCGTCTCTCATTAAAAACCGTTAATCTTAACGAAAAGAGCCGGCAGTGGCGCCATTTGATACAAGGAATTTCCAAGTATAAAAAGAGTTATCGTCCGATCTTTTCGAATTGATTACCGTTAATTAGTGCGACTCAGTCGTTCTTGGTGGAAAAATAAATGGTTTGGTTGATTATATATTTTAAACTAAAAGCAAATATAAAAATGTCGTTGAGTAAAATAAAAGCTTTTAAAAATTAAACTAAAAATTACTAGAAAAACACTTGGTAAAAATAGATATTTCGGGAAGCGTGCAATTTTTAGAAATTAAAACGTAATGAACTTAAAACTTAAAACTTTGTAAAACTTAAAAACTTAACCCATCGGAATGTACCAAGTGAATTCAATCGGAATGTAGTGCAAACAAAACCATCAGAATGTCAAAGTAAATTCTATCGGAATAATAGTAAATCAACTCTATCGGAATGCAGTTCTGTCGGAATGTAAGTCTATCGGAATACAAGTCTATCGGAATACAAGAAATTAACTTTGTCGGAATGTTCAAAGTATCGGAATAACAAACCACTACCCCCGTCGGAATGTTGATCGGAATAATAGTGAACCTGTCGGAATGTGGCTAACTAAAATTGGGCAGAGTTTCGTCTTACTAAAACCTTAAGACCCGTCGCAATGTGCGATCGCAATGAGCGATTGCAATCACGATCGGAATAAGGGGGAAAACACTTGATCGCAAAGTAAAACCTTAAAGGTTATTGCGATCACAATGAGCCCGTCGGAATGTAGCGTCGGAATGAGTAAACCCCTAAGATTGCGATGGAACACAAATTAATCCAAAAATGGAGATAAGCTAAAAACTCAATAAGCACTAATAAGCAAATACGAATAAGCACATGTTCAAACCTTAACCAAATCAAAACAAGCATAAAATTTAAAACTTTTCTTTTAAAACACGAAATAAACAAACTTTTATAAATCAAACTTTAAAAAGACTAAACTTTTAAGAAAACTTAAATGACAATAAGCTATTTATACGAAATAAGCCAATAAGCACAACAAGCTTAAAGCTTAAACCGTATAAAAACTTAGTAAGGAACAAAAAGATAAACTTTTTCGTCACAAAAGCATCAAATTTAAGCAAAATCAAAGATTATAACGGATAAAAAACAACTTAAAAATAAAGAAAGGTAGAAGAAGATTAAGATTAAAAGATTAAACTTGAACTTGTAGATTAAAGATTCAAAATTACAAAAGTGAATTAAAGCTTAAACATGAAAGAAAGAAAAGATGAAGTTTTTGTGAGAGAAAGTTAAACACTTTCTCTCTCTAAAATGAAAACTAAAGAAAGAAAAATAAACTAGCTAACTAACTAACACCCTCCTAATGTGTCATTAGGAGGGTATATATAGGAAGTGGGAAGGTGCATGTGTTGCTTCGTTTTTCTTTCTTCACGACTCGATTTAAAATCTTTGTCTTTCTCGACGTCGTCTCGGGATTCGTCGATATAAATTGAACTTGTCTTATAATTTTCTTCTTCTATTAGACTTGAGTTCTTCGACTTCATTAAACTTCCGCCTTTGGACTTTTTTTCGATAAATCTTCAGAATAGGCCTTGGACTTCTGTTCTTTATGCACTCTTGATCTTTTGACTTCGTCTTTTCTCGTTTTCTTCGATAAAAGCCCGTGATAGCCCGTGTTTTCTTCCCTTTTCATATTTTTATCCTGAAATACAATAAAAACACAAACCACGCATAATTCCGACTTTTACGACATAAATTACACGTTTTGGTCTTGTTATTATTGGAAATAAGTGGTAAAAGGATAAGTATTTTCACACTTATGAAACACCATTAAATCTTCGATGGATCTGGAAAAACAAGATGGATGAAGAAAACGCGATCATCAAGAATAAATCTAGGCTAGTGGCTAAAGGGTATGGACAGAAAGAGGGTAATGATTTTGAAGAATCATTTGCACCAGTAGCTCGTATGGAAGCGGTCATGATATTCCTTGCTTATGTTGCACATAAGGGATTCATCTTTTATCAAATAGACGTAAAGACGACATTTCTTAACGGTCCTTTGAAGGAAGAAGTCTATGTCACACAGCCGAAAGGATTCGTCAATCCTTATTATCCTAACAAGGTGTATCGTCTCCACAAAGCACTTTATGGACTCAAGCAAGATCCAAGGGCGTGGTACGACGAGCTCTCAAAATTTATGGTACCCAAAGGTTTCTTAAAAGGTTCCTTTGTTCACTTATAAATATGGGGATCACATTTTACTTGTGCAGATTTATGTTGGTGATATTATTTTCGGGTCTACAAACCCAAAAATTTCCAAATGGTTCGAAAAAGTAATGCACAACAAATTTAAAATGTCAATGATGGGGGAACTAAAATTCTTTTTAGGAATTCAAGTTCACCAATCCCCAAGTGGTATCTTTATTAACCAAGCTAAGTATTGTCAAGAGATAATCAAAAAGCATGGTATGACCTCATGTGACCCCAGTGGGAAACCATTATCAACCACATCCCTAGATGCTGATTTGGAGGGAGATGCCATAGATCATACGAGATATCGTTCCATGATCGGCTCCCTCATGTACTTAACAGCAAGTCGACCAGATATATCACACGGTACGTGTTATTGTGCACGATATCAAGCACTACCTACTGAAAAGCACCTCAAGGAGGTTAAACGGATCTCCCAGTACCTTAAGAACACCATTCACATGAGACTGTGGTATCCGAGGGAAACCGGTTTCTTTCTAACGGCCTATTCAGATTCTGATCATGCAGGTTGTCTTGATACACAAAAAAGTACTTCTGGTGGTGCACAATTTCTTGGTCAAGATAAGCTCGTGGGATGGTCTTCCAAGAAGCAGGATTGCACGTTACTGTCATCAGCCGAAGCGGAGTATGTGTCTCTATCTGCGTGTTATGCTCAAGTTCTTTGGATGAGAACACAACTCACGGATTATGGCTTCCACTTTGATAAAGTACCTATATACTGTGACTCAAAGTCCGCCATATCCATCTCCTGCAATCCGGTACAGTATTCCCGCATAAAGCGCATTGATGTCAGATATCACTTCATTAAGGAACAAGTTGAAAGGGGTATCGTTGAACTATACTTTGTTGGAACTGATTACCAATTAGCTGACTTGTTTACAAAAGCTCTTTCGAAAGAAAGGTTTGCGTATCTAGTTAGGCAAATTGGTATGAGATGTTTGACTCCAGCAGAACTGGAGATTCTGGTAAAGAAGCCTGCTTGATTCATCTATCAAACATCTACATGTAAATATTAATGAAAAAGCAATATACAAAATAAAAAATCTTTGAAAATCCAAAAATATTCTTCTCGAAATGTCTTTCAGTATCGATAATATGGACGTACCTAGAAATGTCGCTCAATAACGACACGGGTGCGTACATAAAGCTCGAATGAAAGTTGTAAATATTTTTCAAAACATGTCATTTCTATTTTTAATAAAAAATGTCTATTTTGGACAATTTTTCAAACAACGGGTAGATCAATCTATCTTGGGTTAAGCTTGTCAAAAAACATTCAACGTTTTAAGCTCAACACAATGGCTTGTAATCACTTTCAGATTGCAACCCGGATCTAAATTCACGGGGGAGTGTACGCTTTAGTGCCCTTACCCTCAGCAAAAGAAGAGGAATCTTCTTACACTTGAGTGGATTCGTCAAGACATTCAAAGTCTATGAACTCAAGTTTATGCCTTTAAAAATCCATTATTTTCAAAATTTTGGAATTTTGAGATTTTTCAAAAGCGTTGAACACAATTTTTTCAAGAATTTTTCAATGATATTCAAAATCTTTCAAAAATTGTGTGTTCAACAACTCCTACTCTCAAAAGTTTAATGTGGATCATATCCTAGTAATGACAATTCCATTGGATCAATTTTTGAGGGGGAGCGTTCCAAATTCATGCTAAGTTTAACACATTTTTCTCCCGAAAGTTTTTCAAGACAATTTTTTGCAATATATTTTAATCAAATTTGGTATCTCTAATATCAAACGATTTTATATATTAGAGATATGGGAGAAAATATGATTAAAATGTGATCTAAAGACTCAAGCACTCATGGTTATGATCAAATACCCACAACATCTTTAATTCACGACGTTATTGGTGTCAAAAGGATGGTTAGGTTTAAGTCATATGATCCAACCAGAACCGGAGGGATCTTCCCAGGGACAATCCAATAGATTATTAGAAGTCCTTATAAAAGGTGGAGTAGAATGTGAACGTAGCTGAATGCCGACTAAGTACTGATGCTAGCACTGGAACAATCACAACAAGGTGCTAGTAATGATGTCTTGGTAAGCATTGAAGGGGTTGAAGAATGAAAAAGAAATGTAAGGATAGAGGGTGTAAAGAAATTAGCCCTCCATACAACTTAGGCAGAAACCGGGTCAACACATCATGAAAACAACGCATCATAGACCCAGTGATGTAATGCACAACCCCTCCCCAGCTGACTCAGGCTTCTCTCAAAAGAAGTTTCTTTTATTGTCACGGAGATCAACACGACTTCTATTTACTTTCTCACTCCGAGATAGTTGATATTGAATAGGTGGCATCTGCTCCATCCTCCGACCACTAAAAGTGCACAAATCGAGTCTAGAGCCAAGAGATCAATCAAATCTCGTTAGGACACAGGGATGACGATCAAAAGAGTTCTACGCTATATCCTTGCGATATTGCTAAAACACTTAGAGTGATGCTACCTAGTATTCATAATGATGAGTGAAAATCCTTCCAGTGTTAACATCAAACAGCACTGCGGTAGGTCATGTGTAAGATTCTTTATGAATTGAACATATGTAAAACAGAATAGCAACAGTGGTTTGTTTCTTTATCGATTCAAACTCGTTTCAGGTTTCTACACAATATCTTTATGGTCTTGCCAGAACATTCAGAGTGATAATATTCACTGTGACGAATGGAAATCCTTCTAGCGTCAACATTAAACAGTGCTACGGTAGGTAACTTGCGAGATTCTTATGAATCAAGCTTGTGTCAACTGGAAAGTAACAATGGTAAGATTCTTAATGAATGAAACTTGTTCCCGGAAGTTGAATTGATGACTTTAATCAAGCGGATATTTATCCAATTTATTCACTCTTTATGTTCGTAGTCTTGCTTTGAGACGGTCGAGTAAAGAGAACGGCTAGTACTACCGCAAAACCCTGTCAAGGAGATTCTTAATTGAATCTACCTAATCACAGGTACGATATTTAATATCGTGTAACGGTCTTCACCGACCGGAGGTAAAACGCTACCGATTTAGAACAAATGTCAAAGCCATTCAGCCCGTGTCTATGTTTTGTCTCAAGAAGGTGGCGTTACGGTGTACTCAACAAAGTCAAAGATTCAAAACCACATACTCATGCCCAAAGACATTCAACAATCAAGAAAGCTAAAGACTTCCGCAACTCTGATGATCAAAATCTTCCTTAACAATTAATGTAGAGGAGTGACCTCTATTCGAAGGAGATTGTTAGCAAGCTTTCAAGATGGTGCGAAGTATGAGCATGTGGATGAAGACACAAGATCACAAGATGGCAAAGACAAGTCAAGAATGATTTGAATATCTGAAGTGTAAAGGCAAAGTCAAAAGACAACGACAAAGGCTCAAAGATCACATCATCAAGGAACAAGACTACTATTACACGTTCAAGACTCATCTATGACGAGATTCGTAATCTCCAAATATCAAAGACTAATGACCTCACATTGGGGGAGATTGTTAGCCTCAAAATGTTGAGTCAAACAAGAATGTTCGGGCATAGGTTTATATTGTAATATTTATTAGAACGTTGTAATAGTTAGTTAAAATAGTCGTGACATTATGGGCTTGATGGCTAGCTTAAAAGGCCATTTCAAGGTACTAAGCATTTATTCAATCCTGGCCCAAAACAAATATAGTCCAATAGAAAGACCGCATGTGGGTAGACTATATAAGAACCCTCCTAGCATGTTAGGAGGGTTGGAAGTTCTCATTTTCTTAATCTAATATTCATATAGTTAATCATCTCTCTCTACTTTCTCTCTCTACTTTCTCTCTATACTTTCTCTCTCTAGAAATCATCTCTTTTCTTCTTTATTTCAAGAAATCTATCATGATGAATTGAATTAATATGGGAACAATAACTTAACAAAAACCACGTGACAAAAATCCCTTGTGAGGGTTCTTGTGTTGGTCGACCATCAAGAGAGAAATAAGATGAGTTTTGATTTCTAAGTTATCAAAAAGTGACCAACATCCCTTTGTTTATATACTAGAATGCTTAGGCTAATTAAGGTAAATATCTTAATATTTTTTAACAAGTAATTAGGCTTCTAGAAAAAATTCCACCTTCTTTTTTTCTTATGTTTGGCCGATTAATCCTCTACACCCCCCTTGGGTTGACTTTTTGACTTTGTAGAATTCTCTATTTGTAATTACATTAATTACTTAAAGCATTAAGAATTTTTAATCAATCCTTGTTAAACCTTTAACTTATTAGTTAATTACCGTTAAGTATTCATTTTTATCAAACTAAGCTTATACAATAAATATAGCCATATTATATCTTATATCCTAACAAAAGATGATCTCAATATCTAAGTGTGTGACCTCTTAAGCCCACGTACTCCCGACCGTATAAAATACTAACTATGACTTCCGCACAACCCAACAACTCCAACTTGCGGAATTGTATGTTATAGCGTACTATAATACTAACATTGAGATATAGTCTAGCAACACTATAAATGCTCCCATAAGTACTTGAGTTTGGCTCTGGTAAACAATCTTATCTTTATGGTATAAATAACTTCATCCATCTTGTTTCTGATAAGATTAACCATGAATATGGATCAAAAGTCATTTCTTGTGTTAACTATTCCGTTTCTGGTTTCTGAAATCGATCAAGATTACAAAATGTAATAAGAATTAACTTAAGTACACTTTGGGTGCGGTCACACTTACATCTAACCAACCCTACGAGGGGCCTAATATGTATCATACTCTATCACTAGTGGAGGAACAAAATCCCATATTAACTACAAGTACCTTTTACCCATGTCAAAGACAGTTCTAAAATAGGTTTTATAACTGCCAATTTTATTGACAAAACGTTTACGCTAAATTAAAAAATGCTATCTATCCATGTGAAGCTCCGCTTGCATCTCAAGTGTTAGGATAAGCAATACTTTACCATTAGTGTAATATCTTAATGACGATGATCCGTAAAGTAGACTTACACGTTCGGGTAATCGAATTATTCAACCACGTTGAATAACCTATGAGTTTTGAAGATTCATCTTTATGTATCCTTTGAACAAAGATACAACCAACCCTCATATTTGTCTTAGTTCAACAATATTTCCATACTGATGATCGACAATGGATATTTAGAATGTATATATTACATATAAACTAGCAGCGTACCCGCGCAATGCGGCGGCGGGTACAATAAAATTAAAATTCATAGCGTGTAAGGTTTTACGATTATATATGTTTCGTGAAGATACTTTTATAATTGATGATAGTTTAAGTTAGAGTAACTTACGCAATAAGGAGATACAAATCCTCTTAAGTCATCTCACAAAACAAACCAAAAACATCACCAAAAACATAAAAATGCAACCGAAACTACAAAAACATCAACCAAAACACCCAAACTCAAACACCACTAATTATCAATATCTGTGTCGGTGTTGGTGAGGATCCTAATGGTGGTGGTGGCAGCGATTCAGAAATCAGATAGTATTAGTGGTTCGTCTTTTGATAAATCATGAATTCTTTTTACACTAAGATTTCGTAACTGATATTTTAATGTATATCAATAAGAAGTTATATGTAGTTTTATGTTACATGCATTAATAAAATGGTTACATAATTTTTCATTAAATTATATATTAATGACTTAAACTCATTTAAATTATCATAAAATGGTTACATAATTTCTCATTAAGTTATTTAATTACTCATTAAATTATTCATTATTAATTCATATTGTCATTTAAATTATTTTTTAAATGTGGTTTAAAAACGTATATGCATTAAAACCTAGACTGACTTTGAAAATGATCATATATAACTTTCTTTTTTTAGCAATGTTTGAGGCTGAAATTTTTAAGAATTCTAAATATAGAAAAAGTTTTAAATCTTTTATAAAGTAGTAAGATATGCAGATACTACATCCATAGATTAAACATGCAAATATATGACACAACAGTATTTAATGAAAACGATCAAAGCTTATATGTCAATTCATTTCTTAATAAAATTGCTCTAATTTACCTTATAAGATCACTACATGATAATCATGCCTTGAATACTACTGTCTTAGTCACAACGATCCAATTATTGATAAGTCATAGATTCTTACAAACAAAATTCCTGATCTTGTGAAACTTTGAGAATACTTATTCATAATCACAAGATGTGAATAATAGGATGATCATTCAATTCATATGGGCGTACTATGATATAAAGTATCATATTAATTGTCACACTATACTTAGTGGAAATATTCATCATTACAGTTTCCAAAACTGTAAAGTATTCTAAGATTTTAATGTATAATGTAACTATGCTTTTAAAACAAGCATGTTAGTTTAGAAATTATGTCATTCATAACAAGGACTTGCTAAAATTGAATTAAGTATCATCTCAATTAAAATAAGTACTAGTGTATACCATACCACTATGCTACTTTTTTCTAAACCTTAAACATTCTTTTAATAATGGTTTGAATATTTAATCAAACTATAAGGTTTTCAACTATAATGATATTACTATGATTACCATAAATTATATTCATAGTATTTCCATTATTGATTCTAGGAATTAAATTCATAATCTATCACTCATTTGAATGTTCCAACTAATGTATTTCAATTAGATTTCAATGTTTTCAATATTCCTTCTAATGTTTTCTAATTATTGCTAACATTATTTCTAATATCTTTCAATTAGAATCTAAGGTTGTCCAATCAACTTGCATTTATAAAAATGTAACAACTTATCCCATATACAATATAGTAATCTTTCAATCGGTTTTAAGTCATTCATTCATGCGTTCTATCTTAGCATTTAAGACATATCATTTGAGATTTACTTAGTGATCATTTATATTGTCTTTAGAGTTGATTCACCACCTATGTTAGATCATAACATATTTCACAAGGTTGTAAATTTCTAAAATACTTATAAGAGACTTTATTTCACTCTTAAAAACAATTTCTAAGATGAAATATTGTTTCTAATATGTATAATAACATATTTATTTTTAGACAAATAAAACAAAGAACTCTCACTGCTTTGAGATTTACTCATGACCAATCTTATTTATAATTATAAACCAAATCTCACAAGTGATTGATTTTACAATTAAACATAAGACTTGTCTCATTTAAAGGAATGCTTTTATTCCATATGTGGATTCTAGTATTTTGTATACCTTATATGGATCCATAAAATCTTCTTATGATTACATATCGTCCTTGCAGGGTAATCATTCATCAAAGAATTTTGTTATCCAACTTGTCATAACTCTACCTTTTAATGTAAGTATGGCAATGTATCTCTTACGAGATGGCATGTCCTCGCACTATTGTTTTAGGTGTTTGAATGGGATGTCCTCACAACTCTTACGAGTACCGATGGTCATCTCAAACAAACTTGTTCCACAACTAAAAAATCATGAAACTATTGTTGTAGGTGTTTGAATGGGGTGTCCTCGCAGCTCTTACGAGTACCAATGGACATCTCAAACAAACTTGTTCAAAAACTAAAAATCATGAGCATGTTTCATCTCATCTTATGCCTCGGGTCCAAGGTTTGACGAAAAACTCGATTTAAGTCGTACCATTGTAAAAGCTTGCATAAATTGACAAAGACATATCCTATGACAAATTTTGCCTCGGGTTGGAAATTCACCCTAGGTCTGACCGTGGAAAAAACCAAACGCAAGTGCTCTTAGATTGGATGTCATAGACCTAAAAACTCGAATAAAGGTAGCACATATGTTTTAAAAAACAAATTTCTAAAGCGTGTAAAAAGATGCATGCAATCATCTTTGTAGCACAAGTTAAGAAAATCTTTTTGTTAACTTTAGTTTAGGTGTATTTCACCATGGGAAAACATTAATGAATGATCAAACCTTATATCTTACTGTTCATGTGCCCGAAGGAACAAGTGCTCGGGATAATTACCACATAGATGCCGAAACGTGTATGTGACACGCGAGAAGATTAAATATGACTCAGACCCTAGATGGCTAGACTATGTACATGAGTGTAGTAGCAAGACCCATCATCATGGGTAATGGGTTTTTGCGGTAAATATATTATCCAAAAAGCAATTAAGTACAAATGGAATGTGGCTGAGATACCATATTAACCTCTAGCTCACACGCTTGATAAACCACCTAAACTAGTGCTTATGACATGCCATAACCATTTACAATTCTAGAAACATAAAATGCACCTAGAAAAAAATACCATAATGAACCAATCTAACCAGCAACATAAGTGGATAGGAGCTTCCACTTGTTTTGGAGTTGAGAAGATTAGTCGATTCATCATAAACAAGGGAAACCTCCTCTCTATTTTCATCTAAATCAGAGTACGAATTAGACATGATCACATTACCATCAGATGAAAAAAGGATCCACTTCCTTCCTCTTGGAATATGAAACATTACCCACAGTTGTACACCTTTCTTGGGTTCACTAGACATTGCTTTGAGAACAAACTAAACATTCGGTTGAACCGGCGGACCAGTAAACTTATACTTAACACACAAAAAGGTGTTGTTATTAAGTATTACAAGACAATTAAAATTTTGCAGATCATGGTGTTGAGAAGATGGTTTATAAGCCATCATTATGGCATGTAAGCCTAACTCAAGTGACAATATGATTTCACAAAACAATTATGTTAAGTTTTATAATTCTTATGGGGTTAAAACACAGAAATAGCACTGAAGTTTGTCAAAATATTCACCTAATTTACTAATGTTTTTTTTGTTACAAAAAAGTTACTCAAGTATATGGGTTAATTATTTGGCTTACTGAAGCTTTTAAAAGTTATAATTGGGTTACTCTGAGGGTGGGCAACCTGTTGGTAACCTGTTTTTCTTGCCACAAAAACACTTTATGGGGCTCACCTCAAACAAGAATGTTGTTGACTCCTCAATGTCCGTTCATCAGCACAACGACCACCATCATCAGTTCTCAAGCCGTCACCACCATCGGATCTAAAGTAAAAAGATTGATGTCACTCTCACTAGCCACCACATCCTCCGACCATCGTAACCGATCCACCACTGCAACCACTGTCACCCATTCATCCGACACACACTCACCATTCTTTCGACGTCATCCTAATTAAAAACCTTGAAATCCACTGTTTCAAGTCTTCACCATCATGGGTGGATGGGTTGTGAATCGGGAAATAACTTGTTTGATAAGCCCAGAAAAGATAAACTTTTTTTCACAAAGAGATACGTATGATCTATCATCTATTATTATCACTGAGACTGTCAAGCGGTTTGTATCATCAAACATGACCCATCGAGTCCTATCAATCAATGGGCTGTTGATTTGAAGGATGCAACCTCATCCTTTCAGACAATAGATGTGTCTTCTTCAAAAAACAATAACACAAATCCAAATAGTTGCTCATCTTGTCTTAGTGAAAAAGAAAAATGAAAGAATTTGGAAGATAGCTTAGGAGCAGATTGTTGTCTACGATCATTTTCCTTGAATCATGTGTTGTTAGGACACGCAAAATTTAAAAATAAAAGAAAATTTACTCGTTAAAAAAGAAAAGAAATTAAGTAATTCTACGTCGGTACTTAACTGGTACAAAAGGTTAAAACATATATGGTAACTTATTTAATCGGTTACCCTAACTTTAGTAACCAATTTGTAATGAAAAAAACTTTAGTAACTTAAATGAACATTTTGACAAACTTTGGCAACATTTTTGTATTAACCCATTCTTCTGTTCATCTTAATTTTTGTTCCAAAAAGAATTGTTTTAACAAATTACACATAGTCGATTCACAAGGAAAAACTAATGTAATTAATGAGACATATTAAAGCTAGTTTCGATATAAGTATAGATCCGTTTTTATGATTACTAGAATCTTGCATAATTATATTTTGCAAGTCATAACAGAAAACTTATAAGCACATGAAATAGACAGAATAAACGATAGAGATGAAGACATATACTATATAAAAACAATAAATCAGTTAAGATCTGAGGTCTCAAATGAGTCTTCCTTAATTGGAGAACCAAAAGATTCCCTTTTGATAACCAAGAGTAGCCACATGTATCAAATAAAAGCTTGCGGAAGTCTTTTGGTCAGACAAAAGATATAAATTTGTTTATTAACCAATTTAATAAACTACTCAATTTTATTAGATCTAGATCAAGATTAATAATTTTATAGCAAGAATGCATGTTATACCATAATAATTAAATTAATTTAAGTAAGTATTTAAGCGTATTTAGTGTGTTTATCTACGTGTAACCCATAAACACCAAACGAATTGACTCGTGATGTCAGTGTTGAGATTTAGAACTAGCTAAACTATGTTAACTACGAATACACAACGAAATAAATATAGTTTAGCATTTATGATTAACAGATAATAAGACAAATAAAATACTAACCTTTTAATTTAAATAATAAAATCAATTAAATGATCTTAATCTTGGATCTTGAAAATATCGGTTAAATTACCGTTTTTATTGTTTGTTTACACAACACATCAACGAAGCACGATTTAATACTAGTACTTGCTTCACAATATAATATGACAGAGCAAAAAGCACTTAATATTATTTATTTATATCTCAATGAAACCAATATATCTCTAAAAGTTATCAGTTGATAGAATATACAAATCTTTACTTTCTATCAAAAAAAGCTTGACTAAGACAACACCAAGTTTGTATCTATTTTAATATGCTAATTGTGTGATTTTTTTATGAGACGAGTAAGACCAAAAAGCATAAAAGAATATGAATATTTATAGTGTAGTTGTTGTCTTGAAAAAAATCACAATAAAACAAAGGTTGTGTTATTAGTACAACCTATAAAGGTAAAGAAAGTACAAAAATTATTTCTTTCACCTCCTTTATCTTTTTATTTTTCAATAAAATACAGTTTTTTGTGAGTTTTGTATTTCGTATTTTTTCGACAGTTTAATACTTTTTACTCGTGAAACTTTATATTTATTTTGCCGTACTTCTCATTCATAGTTTTATAACAAAAGTAAAATTATAAAAATAAATAAAAATTAATTTTAAAAAAAAACCCAAAAATTAAGGGGCCGTTTGGTTCAAGATATTAAAATTCTAGAATTATAAATTCTAGTATATTAAAATTCCTCATAATTTAAAATTCTAGAATTTAATATGCCTAAGCCTGTTTGGTTGGCAGTATTTATAATTTTTTGAAATCTTGATTTTAGGTTGAACCAATTAATGAATAAATATTTTTTTTATATATTTTCTATTTAAAAGATTAAAATTCGAATTTTCACATTTTATATAAATTTTAAAAAAATTATATAAATTTTATAAAAAATATATAATAATTTTATTTAAAATTTATAAAAGTATGTATATAAATATTATAAGTATTTATATAAATTTTATAAAAGCATTATATAAATTTTTTAAATTCTTATACAAAATTTATAAAAAGTTTATATAAATTTTATAAAAATATATATATAAACCTTATAAAAAGTGTATATATTATAAAAAAATCATAAATTTTATAAAAAAAGTTATATAAATATTATAAAAGAATTAATTAAGTTTTATAAAACTTTAATAAAATTTTAAAAAAAAATTATATAAATTTTATAAAAACCTTATAAAAAACTTATATAAATTTATATAAGTTTTTTAAAAAATTCATTAATATTTTTGAAAAAAATCATTTAATTTTATAAAAAAATTATATATATTTTATAAAAAATTCATTAATTTTATAAAAAAAGTATTTAAATTTTTTAAGAAATTTCAATAAATTTTATAAAAATTCTATATATATTTCATAAAAAAATTCTATATAAATATTTACTTAAGTTTATATAAATTTTATAAATTTTATATAAATTTTTAAAATTTTATAATTTTTTATTTAAACATAAAAACCGAAATAATAACGACAAGAAAAAAAGTTTATGAAAAATAATTTTCAAGTAAATTAAAATTCCTCACTTTTTGGAGGAATTCTAATATCCCTCGTTTTGATAATTCAAGGAATTTTAAATTCTCTCTTTGGTTATACCAAACACAATATTTGGGGATATTAAAATGTAAAAATTTTAAATATCCCCTAATATCCTTGAATATCCCCGAACCAAACGGCACCTTATAGGTATTAAAAACCTATTAGGAGGTTACGAATAACTTCCCCCCATAAAAAACTAAATATTTTTTTTCCTCTTGTCTCATTCAACTCTTGTGGACAAAAACACAATCTCAACATATTTTGTGAAAGTTTAACAAAAGAAAAAATCAATTATTGTTTTAAAATATTTCATATGTATTTAAAACCAAATAAATGTTTATATGTATAAAATATTTAACCAATCTTTTTTTTCATATTTAACGATATTAATTAGTTACAACGTCTAATGGTTAAATTAAAAATCGTTTAATATGTATTGTGAAACATATTATATAATTAATAAACATAACATATATAAATATTAAATATATTATAACAGACTTTTTAGGTATTAATGTGTGCCTCGATAAACTCATTTATTTCTAATGTTTAAATGATACACATTTCAATATTTATATTTGAATATTGTTTTATCTTGGATGGCCATAAAAGGAGTTTGGAAAGAGTTGAAGTCACAAACTGTTTCGTTCGCACAAGAACAAAGTCTACAAACAGTTATGAATAACCTTATTTTCGTGTGAATAAGCTGTATTATTAGGATTTTTTATGTAGCTGATGTATGCTGAACTAAGGTTGATGTATCATATATGATACCTCATTTATCATATATGATAGATATATTATATATGATATATGATAGGTGTATCATATATGATACATGGGGTATCATATATGATGTTTCTGACAAACCCCAAAAAAGACACCTTATGACTGCTTTACACAAAATATCTCTAAGCTCTTTAAAACTCGTTTCTATCATATATAATATTGTATATAGATTGACCATGTATGGCCATGGTAAGTGTCATGTGGCTTAGAGTTGAGAATCAAATATGTTTGACAAGGCTCAATATCATAACCAAATATGCTTGCGGCTTATTATCAAGTTTTATTTATGCGAGTTATGAATAAGCTTAAGTTAGTGTGAATAAGCTATATTATTAGGCTTTTTAATTAAGTTGTTGATGTAAGTTGAATTAAGCTTCATATATCATATATGATACCCTATTTATCATATATGATAGATATATCATATATGATATATAATAGGTATCTACCTCCTATATAAACCAAGGTTTTTTCTTTTAATCTCCTCCCAAAACCTTTTAAATATGACACCTGTCAATGTGATTTTTGAAACCGTCGGATTAAAATAACATCTTTACTCTATTTCCTTTCCTCATCATCTCATCTAAATCATATCACAACAAAATTTTCTCAACAAAAATCTGCCCCAATTAACTTTTAATCAAAACATCTTTAAAACTTCATTCATCTACATCAAACGAATCCATACAAATAGATCTATACGTCTGCCCCAATTAACTTTTAATCAAGAAACATATTCATGACCTTATTCATCAACATCAACCGAATCCATATAAACAAAACCAGAAACATGATTTAGATCTATATGGATATTAAAGATTTGCATTATTTTAAAGGTATATTCGGTCCTTATCATTTCTTGTTACTAATTAATTTTTTTGTTTGATCCTTATTATTATTTTTGGACCTTGGATCATAATTTGTATAATTTTTCAAGGTATTCGAACCTTAATAATGTAGAACGAAACAATATGTGTTTTTAATGTATGATGTACTAAATGATGTATATGGCATGTTTGGATCAAATTGGAAGATTTGTTAATATGTTTTTATAAATTTTTATAAGAATATTATAATTTTTTTGTTAGGGTTGGCAAATTTGTGATATTATAATAAAATTTGAATTTGAATAATTAGGTTTTAATGTATAAACTGAATCCCTTGATTGTAGCTGAATTTTGGAAGCAGCGTATCCTTTCCTTACTTATGAACCGAAATTTTAGTCGTTTTAAAAACCGTTTTGACCTAATTAGCACTATATATTGAGTTAAATTTATATCGAAAATCACACTACTCCATATTATCTTCATCTTAACTGAGGTAATAATGCAACTTAATGCGTATATCTGTTTAAAACACGTTATTTGTACTATAATTGATTTTTAATTCATGATTTGTTAATATATAGCTTTTTTTTTAAATTCATGCTTTGTTAATATCATTGTTAAGTTTGTGTTTTTATTTGAGTCATGTAGTGCAGACAAATGGATCAACAAATGGTTACGTTTTGTGTCATCGAACCTATGATGTATGATGTGAAAGTGATGACAAGGTGCGTCAAAGTATGGAAAAGTCATGCAATTGGGAGGCCAAATGAACCATGTGTTTTGGATGCGGTTCTTCCAAATCCATAGGTATGAAATTATTGTTTTTGATTCATTATATTTAATGTTTAATGTATTTTGTTTTTAAAACTATTTTGCATATCATGTGTATAACTCTTTTGTTTTGGTTAACTATTGTCTTTGTAGGATAACCGCATTGTGATTGAGGTTAACGTGGTTCTAATATTAGCACTAATCATGTAAGTTTTAATTTATCTTCCTTTTGATTAGTTCAATGTGTTAATTCGTTGCTTCTCAACTTACAGTGATTATTAATTTTTGTATGTCTTTGGATATGGATGCCCAAAATCATGTCTAAAGAAACATATTAGATAAACACGGATGTTTTGTTATGTGATTCAATGAGTAGAGTGTTTAGATGTTCTTTTCATTTGGTAAAGTTTTGGTACGCTGAGTATTAATATAGCCTTTTATAAATTATGTGGTGATCCAATTAGTTTGAGACATTACGAATCCACCTACATGGTAAACACTGTGAATTCTACTTGAATTAAAAGTCTGAAAATGAGTAGATGTTTAAGTTATCTGTTGTTATATCTCCTATCGTTCATATGCAAACTTTTAATAAATCTCATTGTAATATCCCCTATTTCTTATCTACGCGTGATTTTTCGATTAACATTATTTTGTGTTTAGGTTTCATTTAGGATTGTTTTAAGGTTGGTTGTATAAAATTTATAGGTAGGTTGAAATTAGAAATGGGTTTATCATGTTTTAGCCAGTGTTAGGTTCATTCAAGGTATATGTGAGTTTTTTGCTAGTGTTAGGTTCATTCAAAGAAACTAACCGTACATGATAACCAAATGGTTCTTCATCATTAAATCCAAAGTCAGGAGAAACCTGCCTGAATATATCACTCGTCATAAAAACCACTTTTAAATATAGTGCCCCATAACCACCTTAAAAACTACTATTTGGTTGTCATGCGTGTTTTGGCCAGTGTTATGCAGTGCCCGATAACCACCTTAAAAACCGAGAATCCTATATAAGGTATATGTGAGTTTTTTCCATTTAATATATTTTTTACATACATATTGACTATCTTGGTCGTGTGTTTGACATGTTGCGCAGGCAGTCACTACGTTCCGAGTACATCAAAATGTCTTGTATTGTGAAAAGGAGGGGCAGTTTCAGGATTGGCTATTTAAATACCATGTTGAGATCATTACATAAAAGTGAGATCTACATTTTATTTTTGATGCTATTATAAAAAAGCATGTTGTATGTTTGCTTATGTAATCGGGTCAAAATAGAAAACTTTACATTCGCAACAGTTGATATGGGTTGTTAGTCCTTTTTTCATCATATAGTTACGTAAATAATAAAGTACAAGGGTAACTACAATCAGTAGAACATGGAACCAACTTTAGTTGAAAATGGATACCATGGGAATAATTTTATGGGTATCAGGGTCAATGGCCGCCTATAAGGGTCGTACTTAAACCATTTATTACTTTCAAATATTGTTTATCTAAGCCACTGAATATTATTGTGGATTCTACCAGATCACCGATTGATATCAATAAACTCTCAGATTGAATTAGTTTTGGTGTCGTATAGATTGTAATCTTGGTTGAATAGCAGCTAGGGTCTATGTAACTGACACAAATCTCATTAAAACTAAAACTATTTTTGGTATCTGCCACAACTCCATTAGCATCGGTTATTTTCTCAACCTTCTTAGTTGCTCTTTTCATATCGAACCTTGCGAATCCAGTGCCACTAAGAAAGAGGCATGCACATTCAAATCTTTTTGTCTTTAGTTGAAATATCATGTTAAGCAATATTTCCTCCTTTTTCAACAATACGATATACTGAGTTGTTTTAAGATATAATTTAGACTGTTTTTTTTCTTTTTGGATTTCTTAGATGATCATTTATCTATTGTGTCAACAGATTTTTTGGGCGACTGCAAGCAGTAACAATAGGGTGAATGGGAAGAGACTGCCTTTGGTAGTTTAAATGGTTATTCTAATTAAGATCTATCACGTACACGCGACTGATATACCTTTTTCTTCGTATGAGTAACAAGGGTTATTGTGTGCAGGTTATAGTAGGTAGTTTCCTTCCTGAAAACTCTAAAGACCCTATGTCGGTTAACCATGTTGAACCTTTGAATGCTACACCAAAGGGCACACAAGCAAACAACATCACAGGACCAAGCAGCTCGCAGCCTCATAGGACCGTACGCGAGTCTTTAGGTGGGACCAAGAGTCCAATAAACAGAGGTAACGACAATATCTTTTAGGGTATGACAAGCATGCCATGAAAGTTATCTATTTCAGCTTCAAGTATTTATGGAATAGCCAGTTAAGGGTAGTTGTAATTTAGTGTAGCATTATGTGTAACTTGGTTGTTGATTTGTATAAGACGTCTTGTGCAGATATAATGTTAGATAGATTCCAATTTCCTTCACCTATTATTTGGAAAAGCTTAATCGGTACAATGAGTGTCATAAGGTAATACTCACAAGTAGAGCTACCCATAAGGTATCATTTATACTTCACAGATTATGATTTGTTAATCCATTGACGTATACATTTTCTATAAACATTTATGCATTTGTTTTATTTCTCAAGATTTCTGTAATTTCACCTTTTTTATTTGAAGTTTGTATGTCATTGATTATCATTACATTTTATTCTTCACAATTGTTATTCTCATGTTTTTTATTTTTTATATTTTCTCATGCAATATTCTGTGAAATAACCCGCCCGTGGAGCGGGACTTGAATCTAGTATCATATATGATACATGAGGTATCATATATGATGTTTCTTTTAAACTACAAGAAACAATAGAACTTGATGTTGTACATGATTTTTTACACTTTTGAACTATTATGCATTTTGATATTGTCCGTTATGTAATTCAGTTGTTGATAAAATGGTGTCTAATATGTTATTTCCTCTCTTTTATTAATGCAGATTGTGTAAATACAACGAAGAGCATATATAGATGCTGCAATTTCTCGGTTGAAGCAAAGCATGAGGACGTGCACGCATATGTGTAAGGATAAGACGAATTCGCCGTCATGGCCCAGGAGAAAGTCTTACAAGAGAAAATTATATCTGGTTGAAAATGAAAAAGAATTGATTGAAGATGAAGAATACAGTAGTTCTTATAATAAGAATTTTTTGGTTTTAATTTTCAATTAGTAGACTCTTTTTGTTTTTGCATCTTTTTTATTATGAATAAGTGTTGTAATCATGATTAAGTGCATTTTATTTTGAACAAGTTGTTAATCATCAATTGAGCACTCTTTTCTATTTTATGAACAAATATTTAATTATTGATTCAACATACTCTTTGTTTATCTTGAATTTAACATACCTTTTGTTAAATCTGTCAAGCTTTTTTTTTTAGTATCATTTACGATAAATGCATTATCATATATGATACTCATAAAAAGTACATTCTGAACAAGTATTTAATCATGAATCCTTCAGAATCCCTGTTTTAATCATGAATTCAGCAGCCTCTTTGTATAATTTGTCAAACTTTTTATTAGTATCATATACGATACTGCATTATCATATATGATAATACAGTACCATATATGGAAAACTTTAAGAGTTAAAGATATTATCATATATGATACTAAAAGAAGTAAAAACTATGCTTCAGGAGTATGATAAAAACTTTATCAAAATAACAACATTATCCCAAAATTACATGTACATATGTTTTGTCATTTCATATTCAACAAAAATAACAATTATTGAGTAGCATGAGAATGTTTAACTAATACATCATCATACATAAATTACTAAGAGATAAACAATTCAAATGTTTGAAACAATGAATGTTGATCTTAGTCATCAACATTTTTGTTGCCAACTTGGTGCTCGTCTTTCATGCACATGATCTTGTTATTTCAATCGGGAATCCGATGTCCCACTTTTTGTTTTGAGATGATTGAGTTCTTCAAAATACATTGAAAACAGCTTTTACTACACAAATAAAAAGACTTGTGATGACGTATAGTCCCTAGTCGAACTAGATAGTCCGACTCACGGGTACTACCTGTATCCATCATGAGTGGATTGGTATTTACGTGATGTGCTCACAGCCCAGGCGGCCCGGTAAGTCGCTGTCGCACATACGGTTCATTACTTAACCGTGTCAAATGTCGCACTGCGATAGGATCAGACAAGGATATAATATATCTTGTGATTATATTCGCCTAAGGAAAGAGGATATACACTTACCTCAGTTATGCGATAAGGATCAATCTATTTTAAGTCATTATCTCTTCCTTAGGCCACAAGAATAGGGAGCCCAGCCAGGACTCTCTCGAGAATAAAAGGAACCCCCACAGTTCCACAAAGGTACGATACACACAGTAGCCTAAACCCTAACATACTCAAATCGATTACTTACTCTCACACCAGAGTCTAATCGTGGGTCACAAACCCACGGTAAGTCTAATGGTGTCCGTATTTAGTGCGAATGGTTCTCAAACAAGTTTCACTTGGTGCAAGAGCCGGAGTCCACAAGACCCCGAATTAAGCCTAATTCGGGTCAAGCTCGGTCCATCCAACTTTTGTATCAACAAGTTGGCGTCATCCGTGGGACCCTACACTAAGCTCTGAGCAATGACGAAAAACAGTATGAACGAAAGCTATCGAAGATCCTCGATGGTAGATGGTCACATTGCATCCGGGAATGTTACTCCTGGATCCGCCAGCGAGGCAAACCGTCGGGATGTAACAAATCCACCTTTCAGAGGAACAAATATACTATTCTCAACTCCCCTACCTATTGTTGAGGAAAAAAACGTAGAACACGAGTCAACACAGCCTCCTCCTAATAAACACAAAAGAAAGATACCTCCCGCATCAAAAGAAAGCGGGGAAGTAATCGCTACTGAGCCACGCGCGATGGAAGAATATGTAGCGAATAATCTGCAAGCCCTCATCCCACTAGTTGCTAAACATAGGAAAAATCAGAAGTGAAGAAAAGGAAAGGAGCACGCAGAACACGATCAATCCTCTGAAAGCGATCCATCAAGATCGGGTGATAACCATACTACAAAGCGCAGGCGTGAATATTACTCTTCAGATGAGCAAGGATTCTCACAACCTTGGAGAAGAGCTAGAAAAATGCTCTCACGAGGCGCATACAGTATTACTCGGATATAAGAAAGCATCGCATGCCAGCAAACGTAAAAACATACGATGGTACCTCAGATCCGGAAGATCACCTTAAAGTGTTCGAATCCCAAGCAGGCATTGAGCAATGGTCGGAGCCTGCATGGTGCAATATGTTCAATTCTGCATTTGTAGGAAACACGCAGATCTGGTTTGACAGACTTCCGCCACGAACTATTAATGGGTTTGAAGCATTGCGAAAAGCATTCAAGAGAAACTATGTGCAACAGAAAAGAAATGATTTAGAGTGTTGTATCACTCGCCAGAATTAAGCAAAACTAGGGCGAATACCTGGAGGACTTTCTAGAACCTTTCAAGAGCAAATGTCTTCAAACAAAGGAATGCCCAGAGATCTTAAAAGTATCTTGCTTCATGACAGGTATACGCAACAGCTATCTAATAAAAAAGCTGAATGAAAAAACCATAGAAACCTTTGACGGAGTACTACGGCGAGTAAGATCTTTCATACAGGGGAAATCAGCAGCCTCAGAAGTCATACAAAACGTCCATGGGTATAGACCCCGTGACGCGCCTAATAAAGGGCCTAGTAGGCAAAGCAGGCCTGGAGGTCTCGATTACCAAGGAAATAGAAGAGAGGGGCGAGCCAGTAACTTCAATTTTACTCCGCTCAAGTTAACCCCTAGGGAAATACTTATATCAGAAGGCACTAACTTCCCAAGACCATTACCAATGACCACTCCGGTAGAAAGGCGCATTGGCAACAGATATTGTGAATACCATAGCGACAAGGGGCACAGTATGAATGAATGCATTCAGCTACAAAAGCATATCGAGAATATGGTAAAAGAAGGCAAATTGAAACACCTGGTCAAAGAATCAGTGTCGGATGAAAACCAAAAACTACTAATGTTTACATGGTGCGAACGTGGCAGCGAAGGACAAAGCAAAAGGTGAGCCAAAAATTCTCAAAAGGGAGAGACATCTCTTTCCCACCCCCTCAGCGCGAACAGTGTAGCAGAAGGCCCGCTGGTAATAGAATTAAACATCGGTGTACACAGTACACGTCGTATGTATGTCGATGGAGGCTCATCAGCGGAAATAATGTATGAACACTGTTTTCTGAAACTCAACGCAGAAGTAAGGAGCCAGATGGTACCTACAACCTCACCGCTCATCGAATTCAGTGGAGAAGCGGTGTGGGCTTTGGGCCAACTAAAGCTAGTAGTAAAAGTGGGAATCGACGAACATTCGACAAAGGTCTCAATGAACTTCTTGATAATACGATCGCCATCGCAGTATAACGGAATCATTGGGCGACCTGCCATACTAGAAATGCGAGCAGTACCTTCCACGGACCATGGCTTGATGAAGTTCCCAGTGAAGGGAGGAATCATAACAATCTTCAACACAGTCATGGCACTCTCAGAGTGCAACGCGATCCCGGGACCCCCTCGAGTTACAACAGAACCCAGGATAGACTCGCCGCCGAACCTAAAAGTGATAGTCCATCCACAATATCCAGATCAAGAGATAATCATTGGGGGGACATTATCCGACAAAGGAAAGGCTGACATGTGCCGCCTCTTAAAGGAAAACCTAGACATCTTCGCGTAGGAACCTAAAGACATGACAGCGGTACCAAGGTCAATAGCTGAACACAAGCTGCAAATCCGCGAAGGATATCTCCCAGTCAGGCAAAAGAAAAGAGGACAGGCCCTAGAGCGCAACAAGGTGATACTTGAGGAAGTGAAGAAGCTGGTGGACGCAGGAATCATGCGGGAGGTCTACTACCATGATTGACTCGCTAACCCAGTAATGGTTAAAAAACATGATGGCAGCTGGCGCATGTGTGTTGACTTCACAGATCTCAATAAAGCTTGCCCCCAAGACTGCTACCCACTCCCCGAGATAGATTGGAAGGTAGAATCGTTATGTGGATATCCTTTTAAATGCTTCCAAGACGCATACAAGGGATATCACCAGATACAAATGGCAGAGCAAGACGAAGGAAAAACAACATGTCATACCAGCCAGGGTGTGTTTGCTACACAAAAATGCCATTCGGACTTAAGAACGCAGGGGCCACGTACCAGCAGTTGGTTGATAAAGCGTCCGAAGGTCAAATCGAGCGAAATTTGGAGGTATATGTTGATGACCTAGTGATAAAAAGTCACACAGAGAGTGAACTTATACGGGATATATAGGAAACATTCTACACTTAGGAGAATGAACATGAAGTTAAACCCAAAGAAGTGCACTTTTAGGGCAACAGAAGGCATGTTCCTAGGATACATGATCGACCACAATGGCATAAAACCCTTCCCGGAAAAGACAGACGCAGTCATTCAGCTTCAAATCCTAAAGACAAAAAAGGAAGTGCAATCGCTAAATGGGAAACTCGCAGGGTTGAATAGGTTCTTGTCCAAATACGCAGAGAAATCGCTCCCGTTATTTAAAACACTCAAGAAGTGTATCAAGAAAGGAGACTTCAATTGGACAAAGGAAGTTGAGAAAGCCTTTGAGGAACTAAAAACACATTTAGCTTCGCTCCCTATGTTAGTCGCACCGCGCCCAAAAGAGGAGCTGATAATGTATTTGTCAGCTATACATGGAGCGATCAGCGCGGTGCTAATGACTGATAGGGAAAATGTGCAAACACCAGTATATTTCATAAGCAGAGCATTACAAAGCTCGGAACTGAATTATACCCCAATGGAGAAATTGGTACTCGCACTAGTATTTGCGGCGACAAGGCTGCACAGATACTTCCAAGCACATCTCATAGTGGTGATCACAGACCAACCCATAAAACAGATAATATCAAAACCGGACGTTGCGGGTATATTACAAAAATGAAGTGTTCTACTTGGGGAACACAACATTACGTACAGACCGCGCAATGCCGTAAAAGGACAAATTCTGGCAGACTTCATCATCGAAAAACCAGAAGAAGGTGATTAGGAGCCAAAACAGAAGGAAGAAGACCACGAACCATGGATCTTATTCACTGATGGGTCATCCTGCACTGATGGATCCGGCGAAGGTCTCATACTCAGCAATCCTGAGGGAATGGAATTTACATACACGCTGCGTTTTTAATTCACAGCTATAAATAATGAGGTGGAATATGAGGCGCTTATAGCAGGACCAAGAATTGCAGCCCGAATGGGCGTGCGTAATCTCGAAGCAAATGTAGATTCTCGCTTGGTAGCAAACCACATACTTGGTGAATATGAGGCAAAATAAGATAATATGATACAATACTTGCAAAAAGCCAATTCATTGATTGAAGGATTCGAAAAGTTCCTAATACGCCAAGTACCTATAGGGGAGAACAAGAAAGTAGACGCACTCAGCAAAATAGCGTCCACTAGCTTTGCACACCTGTCAAAGCAAGTCCTGGTAGAGATCCTTAAAGACAAATCAATAAAAGAGCAAGAAGTCACATCGGTAGTAGAGGAAGAAGGTCCTACATGGATGACACCGATTGTAGACTATTTGACGAAAGATTCACTCCTGCATGACGAAACCGAAGCGCGACGAATACGAAGACGCTCGAGGCAGTTCGAAGTCTGGGACGAGATTCTTTACAAACGCTCATTCCTTCAGCCATGGCTAAGATGCGTAGGGTCGCGGCAAGCGCAGTATGTCATTAGTGAAATAAACGAGGGATCTTGCAACATGCACGTGGGACCAAGGTTAATAGTGGCAACAGCGTTGCGTAGCGGATATTATTGGCCAACCATGCATGCGGATACACGTACACTCATAAACAAATGCAATGACTACCAGTTACACAGGCCGATACCACGTCAACCCCAAGAGGAACTGACACCTATCACTTCCCCTTGGCTATTCTTCAAGTGGGGAATAGACATCGCATGACCTTTCCCCGTACCCGCAGGTGGAATTATGTTCCTAATAGTCTTGATGGATTACTTCACGAGGTGGATCGAGGCAAAGGCAGTCGCAACAATCATAGGAGACCAAGTAAAAAGGTTCGTATGGGACAATATAGTATGTCGCTTCGGGCTACCTGGAGAGATCGTTTCTGAGAATGGAAAATAATTCGCGGAGAACCCATCAAATATTGGTGTGTGAAAAACAACATCAACCAAAGGTTCGCATCGGTAGCCCATCCACAAACAAATGGACTTGTGGAAAGAGCAAATAGGAGTCTAGGAGACGGCATAAAGGCGCGATTAGGGGAACACAACAAAAAATAGGTCGACGAGTTATCACATGTCTTGCGGGCACATCTCACAATGATAAAAATAGCTATGGGTGAACCCCTTTCGCCCTAACGTACAGAACAGAGGCAGTTATCCCAGCTGAGATTGGATTACAAACGCTCCGCACATCAGAAGTAGACATGGTCACAAATAATGTAAAACCCGCATGCTTTTACCATGCATAGTACCCTTAGGATCGTACGTACTAGATTAAAACTTTCCTTAATATAGCATGATTACGATTACGTGTTAGGAGTTTACGTATTACGTACGTGTTAGAACACGATAAGTATTTACTATACACGATCATGTAATAATTATTTAACGATAATTAATCACGAACATGCGATCATGAAATCATGAACGTAATTAAAACACGAACTATTATTAATTACGTATATATATTTATTACGAGCGTAATTAAATATATTAGATAACGGTATTTACGTAACGAGAACATTTAAAACACGAACATAAATAATCACAAACGTGTAACTAAATAACGAGACACGGAAAAAGGTACGGGTACCCCAAGTGGGGTCCTTACCCGCGGCCAACAAGGACAAATGGGCCAAGCCCATTTGTCAAATTTACTAAAGGGGGTTATTTACTTTTTCACTACACAAATTAACTTTACAGAAGATTTTAAGAAAACCTAAAACCTCCTTCCCTTTGTCTCTTTGTGCCGCCACCCTACAAACACCATACAAGGTGGTTTTTGATCTTTGATCTTGACGTTTTGGTGATTGATCGTGTTGGTTCTTCGTCCTCTTGATCCACGAATTCGGTAAAACCTTTTTAAACCTTTTCTTTTGATTTAATCTTTTTATAAATTATGAAAATGTGATGTTTTTACAAAAACATAAGAATTAATCATAGATCTAACATGTTTTGGGGTTAAATAAAATCAAAGGAGTGTTTTTAAGCGGTGTTTGTTTTGGCCGCAGGCTGCAACCGAACCCGAATGGGTTTCGGTTTGCCAAGCCGACCACCACCAAGACCATATGGTCTTGGTTGGTGTGTGTGGGTCCCACGGCAGCAAGGGAAACACGGGGTACCCCGAGTTGGTTCGGGGTACGGTGTCGATTTCATGTCCGGTTCATGTTTTTAGCCTAGATCCGGTTCATGGTGTATGTTAGTTTTTTTTATGTTTATGATCTTAGGTTAAAATTAAATTAATAAATGATGTGGTTAATTTAATAACATGACTTAGGTTATTTAATTATAAATGATCATGCAATTATTTTAACCTAAGTATTTATATATTTAAGACTTATAATTAATTAATTATTTTAAAACCATGGATATAATTAATTAATTAACATGACTTAGGTTATATTATTAATATATAATAATACATATTTTAACCTAAGTATTTAATTTATTTAATTAAAAACATGTTATACTTTAATTAAATATTATAACCTATAGTTTAATTAAATTACATGAAATAATTATTAAACTATACAATATACCATATGACTTAGAAAATAATCATGAAAAACACTTAGGCTTATATACTTAGCTTATTAACCAGCTTATTTCTAATTATGGAAACTTTCTATTTTTGGAAACTTTCTATTTTTGGAAACTTTCTTTTTTGGTAACTTTCTACTTTTGGAAACTTTCTATTTTTGGAAACTTTCTATTTTTGGAAACTTTCTATTTTTGGAAACTTTCTATTTTAGGAAACCTGCTATTTTTGGAAAGTTACTTATTATTACACAGTAAGTATAATAACACATGAAATACCAGAAATACTTAATCAGATTAAACAGAATATAAGATTTAACACAGTTTAAGGCTTTAAAACCGTAAAACATGGTAAGAACACATAAAATAAGCTAAGACATGACATAAAACCAGCTATGTATTTATTAAGCAGATACCTATTCATGTACGTATTTATGTAGCACTAGTGATTCAGAAGTAGGATTCTCGCAGTTCGTCTTTCTCGTTCACTGAACATAAGGTACGGGTTCCCGTCCTTTCAGTATGGACATTCTTTCCTTATTAGGATTCCCCATATGCAGCCAACTGTTTTCCCGTAGTATAAGTTATGAGTTTGATTGCTTATGTTTAATTAAGATTACCTATAGCCATATACATGCATGACTAGTTTCACCTAGTTATGGAGGTACCATAACCATAACATTAGAGGCACTGATGTTATGACTTCACCACGGCGGAGTGATTGCTCGTGGCGTCCCTTCAGCTTTTGGCCATTAATTTTTATTTATCATGTGGGGCGTATGGGTGCATCCTAGTTACATGTTTTTATTCAGGATTACATGGTGAATGTGGTGTGTGCCTTGCATCCTTCACAAGGAGCTAATCCCTCCTACCCAAAAACCAGTATATTAAATTAGAGGCAGCCCCTCTAATTTTCATGATGAGGTCACCCCTCCAATTATTCATGCACGGTGGATTTTCATGACCTATATTGGCTAATGGTAAAATATGACAAACAGTTTTTATAAGATAAACATAAGACTTTCAAACTATTAAACCAGTTTTATTATGACTTAACAGGTTACTCGGGACTTAGTTTTCTTCCGCTTTTATATGTTATATGCTTATCCTATTGATGCTTTATTGTACATCCGTGCATTGAGCGTATTTGCTAAGCCGTTTTCCTTTTCTATGTTCCCAAAACGGTAGGTACTCAGGGACGCTCGTAGACACTAAGAGTACGTGCATATGGACTGGAAGCTGTCTAGCCTGCTTTACATTATGCATTTCCTTTCTTATGATACTTATGCTTTGGACATTGTTTAGTCCTTTCCTTTATTATACTATGTTTGTGTGTGATGAGCTTTACTTTTGGACTACCGATGTTTGATTCCGGTATTTTCCTTGTTATGGTCAAGTAATGTTTAGACATTTTTCCTTGTATGCTTTGATGACACGCCATAATTACTGTGATATTTCCATTTCCAAAATGGGGTGTTACAATTATGGTATCAGAGCCAAGGCTTCGACCTGTAGGCTCTCAAATATGACCTGTGATTAGTGGGTAGTCACTACGGTCTTCCTAGAACTGACAGTTGTTTTCATGTATTCATCATTTTTAAGCATACATATACATGTCATTGTTGCAGGGTTTTTGACTAAGTAATGGTTGGTACAGGACTGGCCCTATTTAGTCGCATGTGTTTTATCGAAACTTTTAGATTTGGGACCGACCCATAGGCGTCCCCTCGCTATGTCTTTCGTTTTGGGTGAACTGACCACGGGCGTTCACTCTCGAGCATACAAAAGTTTCCATAAAACTGCATCATGCATTCATACAAAAATTTTCTTGCATAAAATTTTTCTCGTGAAATTTTAGTATAAATTTTTTTTCATGTATATATATATGAATATTTTATGTTTTGATCTGTTTAATCATACGTTTTATGTCATACTGTCAGATGGCAAACGCAAACAATATCTGGGCAATATTTGCAGCTGCTGATGCAGAGATGCAAGACGCTCTTCTTCATAACGACAGTTATCCTCCCCCGCCTAACATCTTTCCCATGGAAGGAAGGAATCGGCTCATGAGGGAATACTATAGCCTCAGACAGCGACCTGATGAAGACAGCAATGACTTCATGCAGCGTTTCCTTCGCTATACTGGTGTCCTGAGAACAGCTGTGGGCACCACTAAAGAACAAGCAATACATTTTCGTTGGGCTCTTAATCCAAGGATTGCAAATAACTTATCAGGTGCTCCGTTGGATACGGTAGCACAAGTAGCCGATGCAGCACGTAGACTGGAGATGCTGCAAGAGGGAGATGAGTTCGGGGAAGATGAAAGACCCGACAAGAGGTAAACATTCGTATTCAAGCGGTGACCAATCCGTATACTTTCCATATGTCAATTATTCATCTCTTGAATGTATCTTCCAGGCAGAAAACTAGGGACCGGTCTCAGCCGGCTACTCAGCAGCAGCCTCATCAGCCCAAGGGAAACGGTCAGACTAACGACCGTTCTGCTACGGATAGGCGTGGCGGTAATGACAATTACCGTAACAACGTCGGGCACTCCAACAACAGCAGGTCCTAATACTTACGAAATTCCTTATGTTTTATGTTATAACTCATATTCTGACACGTTAGCAAACTTCTACCAGGAACCATGGAAACGGTAGGGAACAGAACCAGAGAGGTTCGCAGCCTAGCCGTCCAGCTATCACTGGTATTCAATCTTACGATTATCCGCTTCGTCCTTTGTACCCAACTATCATGTCTTATGTAAAATGTTTTTATCAGGTCCTCAGTCAGCCAGAGCACTTGCTGGAGGATACACTCATCCTCTTTGCTCTACTTGCCACCGTAGGCACCCAGGACCATGTCGCCGTAATACTGATGCGTGCTTCAAGTGTGGTCTTCCTGGCCATATTATGAAGGATTGCCGTAAGGGCGAGATGGAGGGTACATCGGGACATGCTGATACCAAGCCACCTCCTACTGCCGGGCGTGTCTACACGACATCTCGAGACCAGGCCAACAAGTCTACAGGTACCATCACTGGAATCTTGTATATGTATGGTCGCGCTGCATGTGTTCTTTTCGATACGGGTGCTACTCACTCGGTTATTTATACTGCTTATGCTAAGAACATTAGGATGCCTCCCTTGCCACTAGAAAATAGGCTTACTATTTCCACGCCTTTGAGGGACTCTGTATTAATCACCCATGTATACAAGGGTCTTCCCCTAGAATTTGATGATATGGTTCGACCTGTCGACGCACTTCCGCTGGACCTGAATGACTTCGACATGATTTTGGGCATGGATTGTCTATCCAAGTATCATGCTACCATAGACTGCCATTCATATCGAGTTATCTTCGGTGATGTCAATGCACCAGAGTACATTCATAATGGGTTCATACCCGGACGGTCTGTACAAGTCATATCCACCCTGCAAGTGCGTGCACTACTGTCACATGGCTGCGAGGGTTATCTAGCTACGGTTCACGACATGGATGTTGAATCTCCATCGATTCAGGACAACCAATAGTGTCGGAATTCCAAGATGTGTTTCCAGCAGAACTTCCGGGCATACCACCTGCACGAGAAGTGGAATTCAGTATCGAGCTGATTCCAGGAGCTGAACCAATCTCCAAGGCTCCTTATCGCATGGCTCCCATAGAGCTGAAGGAGCTGAAGGATCAACTGCAAGAACTTCTTGAACGAGGTTTCATTCGACCGAGCGCATCTCCATGGGGCGCACCGGTTTTGTTTGTTAAGAAGAAGGACGGCAGTATGCGTCTTTGCATAGACTATCGCGAGCTCAACAAGATTACCATTCGGAATAGGTATCCACTTCCACGTATTGACGATCTGTTTGACCAACTCCAAGGGGCCAAACACTTCTCCAAGATTGATCTTAGGTCAGGCTATCATCAGCTACGGGTCAAGGAGCAGGATATCGCTAAGACTGCCTTTCGTACTCGTTATGGCCACTACGAGTTTGTAGTTATGCCATTTGGCCTGACAAATGCTCCAGCAGTGTTCATGGATTTAAGGAACAGAATCTTCCATGAATTTATGGACAAGTTCGTCATTGTCTTTATCGATGACATCCTGATTTTCTCAAAGTCCAAGGAGGAACACGAAGACCATCTTCGTACAGTACTACAGATTCTTCGCCAGAAGCAGCTGTATGCTAAATTCTCCAAATGTGAGTTCTGGTTAGACAAGGTGGCATTCTTAGGTCACATTGTATCAGCAGAAGGAATCACTATGGATCCAGCGAAGGTTGAGGCCATTACTAAGTGGCCAAGGCCGACATCAGCGACGGAAGTCCGCAGTTTCTTAGGCTTAGCTGGCTATTACCGTAGGTTCGTGGAGAACTTTTCCCGCCTAGCACTACCATTGACCAAACTGATGCGGAAAGGGGAGAAATTCGTCTGGACTGAAGATCGAGAGAAGAGCTTTGAAGACCTGAAGCAGAAGCTAGTATCTGCACCTATTCTTACTCTACCATCTGGTACGGGTGGATTTCAAATCTACAGCGATGCATCGGGGAAGGGACTTGGTTGTGTTCTCATGCAACATGGGAAAGTGATCGCGTACGCTTCACGGCAGCTTAAGCCTTATGAAGAAAATTACCCCACGCACGATCTGGAACTTGCTGCAGTCGTGTTTGCATTGAAGATATGGAGGCACTACTTATATGGAGAATCATGTGACATTTTCACGGACCACAAGAGCTTGAAGTATATCTTCACTCAGCGTGAATTGAACATGAGGGAGAGGAGATGGTTAGAGCTGTTGAAGAATTATGACATTAATCTACAGTATCATCTCGGAAAGGCAAATGTAGTAGCAGATGCTCTTAGCAGGAAATCTGGAATGATCAACGGCATTAAAATCGAAGAGGAAATCATCAGAGACTTGGAGCGACTAGACATCAAGATCATGGTACGTGGACAGCACGGTTACTGGGCTAATCTTAGAGTAGAACCTGAGTTACTATCTAAGGTCAAGGAAGCTTATAAGGATGACGGAGAAATCTGGGCGATAGTACAGAATTTGGAGAAGCAGACAGAATTCAGAGTAGATGCAGATGGTATCGTATGGCAGGGCACTAGACTTTGTGATCTTGATGACCAAGAACTCCGGGAAGCTTTGTTAGCTGAAGCTCATAGCTCCCCATTCTCGATACATCCTGGTTCGACTAAGATGTACCATGACATCAAGCAGTACTTTTGGTGGAGTGGTATGAAACAGGATGTGGCCACTTACGTCTCCAAATGTCTTACCTGCCAGCAGGTTAAGATCGAGCATCAGCGATCTGGCGGTCTCCTTCAACCGTTAGATATTCCAGAGTGGAAGTGGGACAAAATCACCATGGATTTGTTACCGGTCTTCCGCCTACCAAAAGGAAGCACGGTACAATTTGGGTTATCGTTGATCGACTTACCAAATCAGCTCATTTCTTACCGATCCGCAAGGAAGATCCGGTAAGTAAACTCGCAGATACGTATAGACGAGAGATCATGAGACTCCACGGTGCACCATCCAGCATCGTCTCAGACAGAGATCCTCGATTCACTTCGCGCTTTTGGAAAAGTCTGTAGAAAGCTTGGGGTACACAACTTAAGCTTAGCATGGCTTTTCATCCTCAAACGGACGGACAGTCGGAGCGAACCATTCAGACATTGGAGGATATGTTGAGGTCATGTGCGTTGGAATGGACGGGTGATTGGGACGAATACATCTGTTTGGTAGAGTTTGCATACAACAATAGTTGGCACGCAAGTATTAAGTGTGCTCCATTTGAGATGTTGTATGGCAGAAAGTGTCGCGTCCCAATCTGCTGGGATCAGGTTGGCGAGCGAACACTCGAAGGACCGGAAATCATAGAGATGACAAATGAGAAGATCGCAGTAGCTAAGCAGAAGATTCAGGAGGCACGGTCACGTCAGAAGAGTTACGCCGATAAGCATCGTAGGGATATACACTTTAACGTAGGAGATCACGTCTTCCTTAAGGTTTCGTCGGCACGTGGTGTTAGACGCTTCGGGATTAAAGGTAAGCTCAGTCCTCGTTTCATCGGACCGTTTGATATCATTGAACGAGTCGGTGAAGTATCTTACCGATTGGCGTTACCTCCGCAGCTTTCGCATGTGCACAATGTGTTTCATGTGTCCTTACTCAGAGGGTACCAGTATCATCCCCTTCACATGGTTCAGTATCTACTGGAACAGATACGTGAAGATCTCACTTCTATAGAAGAACCTGAACGAGTTCTTGACAGACAAGAACGAGTCATGAGAAAGAAGACGATTCCATTCGTCAAAATTATATGGAGGGATCATACCGAACGGGAAGCCACTTGGGAAACGAAGGAGTCTATCCGGGCTTCTTACCCTCATTTCATATTTTGAATTCGGGTATGTTCTTCTTTTCTAGTTTACTTTATCTATAATTCGGGGACGAATTATTCTTTTTAGGGGGGAAGAGTTATAAAACCCGCATGCTTTTACCATACATAGTACCCTTAGGATCGTACGTAATAGATTAAAACTTTCCCTAATATAGCATGATTACGATTACGTGTTAGGAGTTTACGTATTACGTACGTGTTAGAACACGATAAGTATTTACTATGCACGATCACGTAATAATTATTTAACGATAATTAATCACGAACATGCGATCATGAAATCATGAACGTAATTAAAACACGAACTATTATGAATTACGTATATATATTTATTACGAGCGTAATTAAATATATTAGATCACGGTATTTACGTAACGAGAACATTTAAAACACGAACATAAATAATCACAAACGTGTAACTAAATAACGAGACACGTAAAAAGGTACGGGTACCCCAAGTGGTGTCCCTACCCGCGGCCAACAAGGACAAATGGGCCAAGCCCATTTGTCAAATTTACTAAAGGGGGTTATTTACTTTTTCACTACACAAATTAACTTTACAGAAGATTTTAAGAAAACCTAAAACCTCCTTCCCTTTGTCTCTTTGTGCCGCCACCCTACAAACACCATACAAGGTGGTTTTTGATCTTTGATCTTGAAGTTTTGGTGATTGATCGTGTTGGTTCTTCGTCCTCTTGATCCACGAATTCGGTAAAACCTTTTTAAACCTTTTCTTTTGATTTAATCTTTTTATAAATTATGAACATGTGATGTTTTTACAAAAATATAAGAATTAATCATAGATCTAACATGTTTTGGTGTTAAATAAAATCAAAGGAGTGTTTTTAAGGGGTGTTTGTTTTGGCCGCAGGCTGCAACCGAACCCGAATGGGTTTCGGTTTGCCAAGCCGACCACCACCAAGACCATATGGTCTTGGTTGGTGCGTGTGGGTCCCACGGCAGCAAGGGAAACACGGGGTACCCCGAGTTGGTTCGGGGTACGGTGTCGATTTCATGTTCGGTTCATGTTTTTAGCCTAGATCCGGTTCATGGTGTATGTTAGTTTTTTTATGTTTATGATCTTAGGTTAAAATTAAATTAATAAATGATGTGATTAATTTAATAACATGACTTAGGTTATTTAATTATAAATGATCATGCAATTACTTTAACCTAAGTATTTATATATTTAAGACTTATAATTAATTAATTATTTTAAAACCATGGATATAATTAATTAATTAACATGACTTAGGTTATATTATTAATATATAATAATACATATTTTAACCTAAGTATTTAATTTATTTAATTAAAAAAATGTTATATTTTAATTAAATATTATAACCTATAGTTTAGTTAAATTACATGAAATAATTATTAAACTATACAATATACCATATGGCTTAGAAAATAATCATGAAAAACACTTAGGCTTATATACTTAGCTTATTTAACCAGCTTATTTCTAATTATAGAAACTTTCTATTATTGGAAACTTTCTATTTTTGGAAACTTTCTATTTTTGGTAACTTTCTATTTTTGGAAACTTTCTATTTTTGGAAACTTTCTATTTTTGGAAACTTTCTATTTTTGGAAACTTTCTATTTTTGGAAACTTTCTATTTTAGGAAACCTGCTATTTTTGGAAAGTTACTTATTATTACACAGTAAGTATAATAACACATGAAATACTAGAAATACTTAATCAGGTTAAACAGAATATAAGATTTAACACAGTAAAACATGGTAAGAACACATAAAATAAGCTAAGACATGTGATAGGTGTGTAAACACCCATCCTTTTTACCACTTAATTACAATAATAACTGAGCCAAAACGTGTATTTTATGTCTTTTATGTCGGAATTATGCGTGGTTTGTGTTTTTGTTGTGATCTAGGACGAAAAGGTGAAAAGTGGAGAAAACACGGGCATTTACGGGCTTTTATTGAAGAAAAAGATGAAAGACGAAGTCAAGAAGTCAAGAGTGCAAAAAGAACGGAAGTCCAAGACCAATTCTGAAGATTTATCGAAGAAAAAGTCAAAAGGCGTAAGTTTATCAAAAGCCGAAAAACTCAAGTCTAATTTATTGAAGGATTAAAAGACGAGTTCAAAGAAATCCCGAGCCAAAAGTCATTAAAGTCCAAGATTAAAGAAGATTTAAAGGCTTAAGGACTAATGGTGCAATTAACAAAGAGATTAAGAAGAAAGGACTAAGCATGCAATTAAGGAGAAAGGAAAGAGGGGAGGAAGCTTCCTTAAACCTCCCCTATATATAGATTAGTTCTTAATCATTTTTTTGTTGGCTAATAGTGACAATTAGTTCTTCCACTTTTAATTACCTTGTCATTTAAATACTTGTCAAATTTAAATACTTGTCTTGCACCTTAATTACCATTTAATTTCAAGTATGTTTTTCTTTTAATTCTTGTCAATCTTTATTTTTATTGTTCATCTCTCATTCTACCTTTCTTAATCTTTGATTTTTGTTGTTTATGTTCATGTTCATGTTCTTATGTTCTTATTTTGATCAAAGTGGGTTTTGATTATCTTGATTAGTTTTGTTAGTTTTGTTGTTTTGGATTGATTGTTTATGCTTAATAGATGTTTATTCATTAGATTGATTTAATCTTGTGGTTGATTTGCTTTAGTTTTATTAGATCCGTATAGATTTGTGTACCCTTGTTCTTCGGGGTGTTTGTTTTTTATCTTTCCCAGGATTCTGCTCTCCCAGCAACATTCCGAGTAAGGATCTATATTCCGCATAGCCTGGTATTCCGAATAGCCTGGTATTCCGAATAGCCTGGTATTCCGAATAGCTTGGTATTCCGAATAGGGGTAGATATTCCGAATAGGGGATTTATTCCGAATAGCTTCATCATTCTGAATAGGGAGTTTATTCCGAATAGAGTACTTATTCCGAATAGGTGACAATATTCCGAATAGGGAAACATTCCGAGTAGGCCGAATATTCTAGGTGAGGAACTTATTCCGCATAGGGAATTATTTCGCATAGAGTTTCTTATTCCGCATGGTCATATATTCCGAATAGAGACCATTATTTAGGATAGAGGATTATTCTGGATAGGTGACATATTCCAAGTAAGCCAAATATTCCGAATAAGGGTATTTATTCCGGATAGGTAATTTTCAGTTTCTTTAATTTCAGTCTTTAATTTTCTGCTTTTTAATTTCGAGCTTTATTTTTCCCTCCTTTTTCATTAGTCGCACTTTAAATTTATTTGCCTTAGATTTATTTTAGCTTTGCCTTAGTTTAAGATTTAGTTTTAGTTGCGTTTTAAGTTTGCCTTAGTTAGTTTTAAGTTTGCGTTATTTACTTTTAGTGCCCTATTAATTTCAGTCACGCTTTCAATTACCTGTCATTTACTTTAAATTAGATTTAGATTTACTTTAAAGTCATTTACTTTAATTGTTTTTGCACATTTAATATACTACAACGACACAACTTTTGTTTCCACCAAAGAACGACGGAGTCACATAGTTAAACCAGATCAATTCGATTAGACATACTTAAACGAATCTTTTTATACGGGCCAAAAGCCTTGTATCAAATGGCGCCGCTGCCGACTCTTTTCGTAAAGATTAACGGTTTTCTGTGAGAGACGCGTTGCTTTTTGGGATCCATTCACTTGTGAGCGTTATTTTTCTTGCATAAAAAATTCAAAAAATCATAAAAATTAAAAAATTTTAAAAATACATAAAAATTAAAAATTTCAAAAATCCAAAAAGATTTTATCTTTATTGTGTATATATATTGTCTTTGTGTTTGGTTTCTTTTTCTTTTGCATTTTCAGGTGTATGCGTACTAGATCTTCTAATTATCAAGAGCCCGAGACTCGAGAAGATTTAAGTATGTCAGGTGTTAACAACAACAATAATCCACCGCACCTCAACAATAACAACAATGTTCTTCCACAACCCGATCTTCGGACAATGGATGAGCTTTGTCAACCTACCATGTTTGGACGAGGAGGACCGATTGCGCCGATGCAAATCAACGCTCCTGAGTTTTCGTTGAAGCACCACATGATTCAGCAAGTGCAAACTAACCCATTCCGTGGATTGCCTGATGATGATGCCAACAAACACCTCGACAAGTTTATTACAATCACCCAAAGCATGAAGTTGCCTGGTGCCACAATGGATGTTCTACGCCTTCAACTCTTTCCACATACTTTATCACATCACGCCGAGAAATGGTTTGATCGTCTCCCGAAGAATTCTATTCACACTTGGGATGACATGACTCAACGCTTTTTATCGCGCTACTTTCCACCATCCATGGTCACGAGCCTTCGCAATCAAATCAGCGGTTTCATGCAAGATCCCGATGAATCTCTTTTTGATGCTTGGGAAAGATATAATGTCTTGATTGATCGTTGTCCAAACCACAACATGCTTCCAGTCACATTGATTGATACTTTCTACAACGGTTTGACTTTTCGAGATCGTGATACGATTAATGCAGCCGTCGGTGGCACATTCATGAAAAGGAGACCCGAGGAGTGTAGAGAGCTAATTGAGAACATGACTACTCACCACAAAAACTGGGATTCCTCCGCTTCTTCAAGGAACAACCCGAGAGTCAATGTTTCTTCTACTTCAGCAAACCCTGATATGACCGAACTCACCCGCATGATGACTGAAATGAGCAAAAGTATCACGCTTCTCGCTTCAAACCAACAACAACAAGTTAAATCGGTTGCTAATCCTTGTGAAACATGCGGCGGTCCTCACTCATACACCGATTGTCCTTCTACTCAAGGAAATCCGGAAAATATGTATGCAGCTTATGGTAATTATTCACCGGAAAATTACCAAGCTCGACCTCAAGGGGATAGAAATTTGCTGAGTTACCGATCAAACAACTACCTTTCACCCGGTTTTTCTCCTCAAAACCAAAACCCCGCCAACAACTACAATAGAAGCAATCAAATCCCACCAAGAGCTTCTAATCCTTATCACCCACCCACTCAACAAGCCCCACCTATTAATCCCGATGTTGAAGCCATTATGAGAACCCAAGGTGAGCAAATCAAGAATCTACAAAGTCAAATTATCAATCTTAAAGGAGATATTACCAAGCAAGGAAATGAGATAAGATCCGAGCTTAGAGATAATATCCAATCCTCCTTCAGCAATCAAACGAATGATCTAAAGAATATGCTTGCTAGTTTCTTGCCCACAGCTCAACCTTCTTCTTCGAGTTCTCTACCTTCAAACACCGTCACCAATCCGCGAGAAAATGTGAGTGCTATTACTACCCGTAGTGGAATTACCATTGTCGATCCACCGACCCCGCCCCCATCATCTACACCTCCTCCACCACCATTTATCCCTACTCCTCCTACACCTAGTATTAGTGCACCATTACCGTCTCCACCTCGTCATGACGATGTTCCTAGGAAGGACCCTTCAACATCTAAACCTTTACCTGCTACACCTTCACCTTCACCACCCAAACCCAATATCCCTTATCCTTCTCGTTTAGGCAAGACCAAAATGCTAACCAAGGATGACACTGAAGTGTCGCGCTATGTGAAGATGATCTCTCAAATGAACTTCAACATTAGCTTTCTCGAAGCACTTGTCCACATGCCGAAATTTGTCAAAGCATTCAAGGAATTGCTTAACAAGAAGGAGAAGTTGATTGAGCTCGCCAACACACGCTTAAATGAAAACTACTCTGCAGTTATTCTTAAAGAACTTTCGGAAAAGCTTGGAGATCCCGGTCGTTTTGTGTTGCCTTGCGTTTTCAACAAAACTGAAGAATTTACTGCCCTAGCTGATCTCGGGGCCAGTATTAGTCTTATGCCTTTGAGTGTTTGGAAAACACTATCATTACCCGACCTCACTCCAACAAAGATGACTCTTGAACTTGCAAATCACACTCTCGCTTACCCCGTTGGTATTGCCGAAGACGTGTTCATTAAAATTGGCACATTTACTTTCCCGGTCGACTTTGTCGTTGTTGATTATGAAATGGACCCTCGTATTCCTTTAATACTTGGTCGGCCATTCTTAAGAACCGGACGAGCTTTAGTTGATGTTGCCGAAGGTGAGTTAATCTTAAGAGTCAGGAATGATTCACAAGTTTTTAAAATGGGGAAGCTTACAAGCAAATCCTTTGGACGAGAATCAGTGAATATGATTAATGTGCTCGATGATTTTGTTGTCCACAACAATCCTCTATTCGAGTCTTCCATTGATAATCCACTTTTTCAAGATGATGTGGATGATTCTCTATCCAATTTGGACGCTTCTCCCATTTATGATTCTCCACCGGTCTTTGATGCTTATGATGATAATTCTAGCTCAGATTCGGATGATTATGATGACCTTACTTCTGAGTATCCCGATCTGCCCACATATGATGATTTTGATGAGGCCGATACTCTTTCGAGCGATTCTTCACATGATGAAGATCCTCCGCCATCACTCGATCCTACTTTGGACGATTACTCATTTGAGGAAGATTTCTCTACGTTTCTCAACACATACTTCCCTCATGAGAGTGATGCTCCTCCTTTTGACTTTGAAGATTATCTTCTTGATCCTACTTTGGATTTGAAGAACATTCTTTCAATGGAGAAAGAACCGGTCGACACCAATATCCGCTGCACGTATGAGTTAACACCTCTTTGTCCCCCTTCTAAGGACGAGGTTGTGCTTCTTCGCGGATCTTCTTCCCATTCTGCTGAGCCTGAGTGCTATTTTCCCTTAAAGGAAAAGGTGTTCGACCCCGGTATTGATATTCTGCAGCCATCTCAGTATCCTTCTGATGAAATAAAAGGAAAAATCTTTGGAAATTTTGAAGACATGCTTGCACCACTCCACCCTTGCTTCCACCGTGCTCCATCGCTGCTTAAGGGAACCTTGCCTACTCTTCTTTAGCTTGCCTTGTTTGCCTTAAGTCTGTGCTATTTGATGGACGAAAACTATGTCTTTGATCCTGGTGGATATATTTCATGCTTCTTCCTATGATGATCAAGGTCGAGTCAGGCTCACGACTCGGTAAACAAAAATCAAGCGCTTCTTGGGAGGCAACCCATGTATCTATCTTTTAGCTTTCTTTATCCTAAGTGTAGGGGAGACCCTTTGGTTTGCTATTTCCTCTCTTCTACTAACCAGGGATTCGAGCGCTCCATGATCCACTCTTGATGATTCTTGACGACCTGTGATTCCGTGTTCCCTTCTTCCCGGTTCTATCCTAAACTCTTTTCGATTCACTATTTTATATTTTCTCAATATTAAAATAGGAATCTCTTTAGTTGTCTCTTCCTTAGCGAGATTTAAACAACGTGCACAATGTCCTAAGTGTAGGGGAGTTTACTCCCACATGCTTAAACATTGAGGACAATGTTTATATTAAGTGTAGGGGGGACTTCTATCGAAGTTAAGTGGCCTTTTTCCTTGTATTTGTCCTCATTTTAACCGGAAAATTAATTTTTCGACATTTTTCAAAATTTTTGATCTATTTTGGCCTATTAGTTTTTCTATTTGTATAGCTATTTTCTTTCTTTGCTAGAATAAATGTTTAATAAAGTGGTTTTAATTTTCAAACATTGTGAATCTTTTGACTCAACCCGAGTTTACTTATCTAAGTTACTCTAGCTAGTATCCTTAACATGTTTAAGTCAAGTTTTGCTAGGCTTTTATATAGGGAGCTTTAAAACGCGAAAGTCTTAACTCTCACGGGTTAAGAATAAGAACTTTTCGCAAGTTCCTATAATTGATCCTAGAGAGTCGTTTATCAAGGGAACTTTAAAATGCGATTTCTAAACTTGAAAAAGTCTAAGAATTTGCAAGATCCTATAGGCGACTCGAAAACCCAAAGCTTTGATTTAATAGGCTAAGCATCCACGAGTCTCATTCCTTGAGATTTTAAACTGTGGAGAACGAGAGATGATAGAGCCAATTATAAGTTCGGTATTCTTTCGTGAATTTATGTGAGTTAATTATAAGCCTATTCTCCCATCGCCTGCTAATAAATTTATCTGCAATAAATAAGGTTGTACGATTTGAAAAGTTACTTAGCTTCTAGCCGAAGATCGTTTAAAAGTTGCTCGGTATGGATTAGAGTTCATAGCCAAGGCATAACTTATTGAAGCGGGATGCGAAGATTGGCGAGTCCAAAAAGGTCCTAACAAGACATGAGGGCTATATTTTGTTGCTAAAGATCGCAAGTGATGTGAAGAATCATTTATCAAAAATCAATGTGAAGGATCGAGACACACGACGAAAAGCAAAAACTCCCCAAAAGTCATGGAGAAGTGTATCCGAAAAGACCCTAGCAAGGTATGAGGATAAATAGATCCAAGTCAAAAAGGAGGCGGATCGTTGTATATCAAAATCCAAAATAAAGATTGGAGAAAAATGAAGAAGTCGTGGTCCAAGTATGAATCTCTCAAAACTTCAAGTGAAGAAATTCCTATATGAAGAGAAGACCATAATTTCATGAACGTCTCTCAAGGTTTGAAGTATGAAGTCGCTGCCAAATATCGGTCCGAGAAAGGTCTCAAATCGTGAAGCGAGTTATGCCAAGATATGAACTTTATGAGGTCCCGAGAAGCATTTTTAAAAGATTTTGTCCTTTAGCTAACTATTGAGTAAATCGTTCACTTTATTTTCGGCCTAAATAACTATCGAAATAAGTCAACAATGCATCCTCGTGATCATTCAAGACAACAATAAAATATAAGAGATACCCCTAGGAATAAGGGAGTCTAAGTGAGTAATTGGCCCACATGAGTTCGTGTTAGTTTGCTAACTTATAATAACAATGATCTTGTTTTTAAGCTTGGTTTGGAGAAGGTGAAAACTTGAGAATGATGATTATTCATGACATTTCAAAAACCCAAGGTATGTTTTTGATTTCTTTACTTTGTATGTTTTTAATTTTGTATCTCTTTAATAAAGGGCAACGTGGATTGATTATGATGAAAAATGTAAACGTGCTTTGTAACTAATGCATTGCATGAGGACATTGCAATGGTCAAGTGTAGGGGATTTGATAGGTGTGTAAACACACATCCTTTTTACCACTTAATTACAATAATAACCGAGCCAAAACGTGTATTTTATGTCTTTTATGTCGGAATTATGCGTGGTTTGTGTTTTTGTTGTGATTTAGGACGAAAAGGTGAAAAGTGGAGAAAACACGGGCATTTACGGGCTTTTATTGAAGAAAAAGATGAAAGACGAAGTCAAGAAGTCAAGAGTGCAAAAAGAACGGAAGTCCAAGACCAATTCTGAAGATTTATCGAAGAAAAAGTCAAAAGGCGGAAGTTTATCAAAAGCCGAAAAACTCAAGTCTAATTTATTGAAGGATTAAAAGACGAGTTCAAAGAAATCCCGAGCCAAAATTCATTAAAGTCCAAGATTAAAGAAGATTTAAAGGCTTAAGGACTAATGGTGCAATTAACAAAGAGATTAAGAAGAAAGGACTAAGCATGCAATTAAGGAGAAAGGAAAGATGGGAGGAAGCTTCCTTAATCCTCCCCTATATATAGATTAGTTCTTAATCATTTTTTTTGTTGGCTAATATTGACAATTAGTTCTTCCACTTTTAATTACCTTGTCATTTAAATACTTGTCAAATTTAAATACTTGTCTTGCACCTTAATTACCATTTAATTTCAAGTAAGTTTTTCTTTTAATTCTTGTCAATCTTTATTTTTATTGTTCATCTCTCATTCTACCTTTCTTAATCTTTGATTTTTGTTGTTTATGTTCATGTTCATGTTCTTATGTTCTTATTTTGATCAAAGTGGGTTTTGATTATCTTGATTAGTTTTGTTAGTTTTGTTGTTTTGGATTGATTGTTTATGCTTAATAGATGTTTATTCATTAGATTGATTTAATCTTGTGGTTGATTTGCTTTAGTTTTATTAGATCCGTATAGATTTGTGTACCCTTGTTCTTCGGGGCGTTTGTTTCTGATCTTTCCCAGGATTCTGCTCTCCCAGCAACATTCCGAGTAAGGATCTATATTCCGCATAGCCTGGTATTCCGAATAGCCTGGTATTCCGAATAGCCTGGTATTCCGAATAGCTTGGTATTCCGAATAGGGGTAGATATTCCGAATAGGGGATTTATTCCGAACAACCAAAATATTCAGAATAGCTTCATCATTCCGAATAGGGAGTTTATTCCGAATAGAGTACTTATTCCGAATAGGTGACAATATTCTGAATAAGGAAACATTCCGAGTATGCCGAATATTCCGGGTGAGGAACTTATTCCGCATAGGGAATTATTCCGCATAGAGTTTCTTATTCCGCATGGTCATATATTCCGAATAGAGACCATTATTCCGGATAGAGGATTATTCTGGATAGGTGACATATTCCGAGTAAGCCAAATATTCCGAATAAGGGTATTTATTCCGGATAGGTAATTTTCAGTTTCTTTAATTTCAGTCTTTAATTTTCTGCTTTTTAATTTCAAGCTTTATTTTTCCCGCCTTTTTCCTTAGTCGCACTTTAAATTTATTTGCCTTAGATTTATTTTAGCTTTGCCTTAGTTTAAGATTTAGTTTTAGTTGCGTTTTAAGTTTGCCTTAGTTTGTTTTAAGTTTGCGTTATTTACTTTTAGTGCCCTATTAATTTCAGTCACGCTTTCAATTACTTGTCATTTACTTTAAATAAGATTTAGATTTACTTTAAAGTCATTTACTTTAATTGTTTTTGCACATTTAATATACTACAACGACACAACTTTTGTTTCCACCAAAGAACGACTGAGTCACATAGTTAAACTAGATCAATTCGATTAGACATACTTAAACGAATCTTTTTATACGGGCCAAAAGCCTTGTATCAACATGACATAAAACCAGCTATGTATTTAGTAAGCAGATACTTATTCATGTACGTATTTATGTAGCACTAGTGATTCGGAAGTAGGATTCTCGCAGTTCGTCTTTCTCGTTCACTGGACATAAGGTACGGATTCGCGTCCTTTCAGTATGGACATTCTTTCCTTATTAGGATTCCCCGTATGCAGCCAACTGTTTTCCCGTAGTATAAGTTATGAGTTTGATTGCTTATGTTTAATTAAGATTACCTATAGCCATATACATGCATGACCAGTTTCACCTAGTTATGGAGGTACCATAACCATAACATTAGAGGCACTGATGTTATGACTTCACCACGGCGGAGTGATTGCTCGTGGCGTCCCTTCAGCTTTTGGCTATTTATTTATATTTATCATGTGGGGCGTATGGGTGCATCCTAGTTACATGTTTTTATTCAGGATTACATGGTGAATGTGGTGTGTGCCTTGCATCCTTCACAAGGAGCTGATCCCTCCTACCCAAAAACCAGTATATTAAATTAGAGGCAGCCCCTCTAATTTGCATGATGAGGTCACCCCTCCAATTATTCATGCACGGTGGATTTTCATGACCTATATTGGCTAATGGTAAAATATGACAAACAGTTTTTATAAGATAAACATAAGACTTTCAAACTATTAAACCAGTTTTATTAAGACTTAACCAGGTTACTCGGGACTTAGTTTTCTTCCGCTGTTATATGTTATATGCTTATCATATTCATGCTTTATTGTACATCCGTGCACTGAGCGTATTTGCTCAGCCGTTTTCCTTTTCTATGTTCCCAAAACGGCAGGTACTCAGGGACGCTCGTAGACACTAAGAGTACGTTCATATGGACTGGAAGTTGTCTAGCCTTCTTTACATTATGCATTTCCTTTCTTATGATACTTATGCTTTGGACATTGTTTAGTCCTTTCCTTTATTATACTATGTTTGTGTGTGATGAGCTTTACTTTTGGACTACCGATGTTTGATTCCGGTATTTTCCTTTTTATGGTCAAGTAATGTTTAGACATTTTTCCTTGTATGCTTTGATGACACGCCATAATTACTGTGATATTTCCATTTCCAAAATGAGGTGTTACAAATATTGACGAATTACGATTGAAACTAGACATAATCGATAAGCGAAGACAATTGGAAGCTATCCACGAGGCCAAGTCAAAATCAAAAATGAAGGGTTACTACGATGCTAGGGTATAAAAGACTTCATTTAGGCCAGGTGACTTTGTGTATCGCTCAAACGCGATCAGCCGCGATGAAAATACAGGAAAACTTGGGCCTAAGTAGGAGGGACCTTACATGGTGACAGATGCATTGGGGAACGGCCAATATCGACTACGCGACATGGATGGTCGCGACCTACAGAGGCCTTGGAACATATGCCACCTAAAGAAGTGCTACCTTTAGCAGCGAACTTCTGAAACCAATGTATTATTTTTCTTTTATTTCATATATTTAAAATCTTACAAGTATTAATAAAACTTTCGTGGTCCCTAGCTAGTTCTACGACGCATTCTAAAAACATTTATTTTTATCATACGTACACTTTGTCTATGTTATATATTGCCTAACGGCGCACGCGTGTACAACGTTTCCAGGAGAAATAAGAGGAATGGGTCTACCCTACTAATTAGACTCATCGAGTAAGAGGGGTGCAACCCCATCAACCACAGATCACGTATCCTTCTTATGCCCGCTTGCTATTAATGACATCGTAGCAAGTTATACAGCCAGAACATTCGGGGACTGATAAGACACAATCGTGCACACCTAAAAAGTGGTCAGCCTCACCTGGCCATCCTTAGGGTAGTAGCGGTATACCGCACGTAATGAGTCTGCCTCACCCATAAGGACCATTTATGAGTTTACATTAATTCATAAAACAGATATGTGCTATAAACATTAAAGTGTAGACACATATTTTTCATAACAGGTAGTGGGAAGTGTTCATTACAAAATAACGGGCGAACATTCACACATACAAAGCACACAAATATTTACAAATCAGTTAAGCTATTGGAAAGTAAATTGGTGTCAGAAGAAGATCTCTTCAACTTCAGCAAGGGGGGGGGGGGCTATATGTTTTGGCGCAGTGCTCTTTCATGCTCTTCTCCATTAGGTCCAGCACGCGCGCATCTCTGTCTAGCTGCGGCAAAGGCAACACAGGGATGGAGGAAGACAGGTGGGCAACACCAACAGAAGGCACAGCCTCTATATTCAGCGCAGTCTTCTTGGCGGCAGCACGATTACCATGCGCCGTAAGCACCTCTGATAATGGCACCTCCTTCTTAACCCTAAGAGTGTCAAGCACATCTCGGGGGTGAGAAAATACCGGTACCATCTGTTTCTCTAAGGAAGGCTTCAAGATCCGCTTGTGTGTCCGTGCCCTTTGCCTTATGGCGCGCCAGAGTTAGGCCTTCCTTACCAACTTCAACTGGTAGCTCATGATCCTTGTTGCCAAGACCGAAAGATGGCAAAGGAAAAACACTCATATCCTTCAGGGCGGCAGTGAGCTTAGACTCGGCAGTAGGGTCATAGAAGGACACCTCTGCCAAGTCCTTCTTCGAAATTTAGGTTTGTGCGCCTTTACTAGGCCCTTGGAGGTACCCTCATTTACCGCAGCAATAACGGATTGGGTGAAAGCGACCCGTAGAGTAGGGTCGGCTAGGCGTAAACCATGGCGCACCAACCAACGCTTCTCAGCTATTTCCTTCATCAAACGTGGATAGAGGTGTTCATCAAACTCAATACTCAACATCTTTAGTTGACTGTTAAGATTACTCACATCTCCATTCACCCTTGCGCCCAATGCATCTACATCCGCCACAAAATGATTCTTTCCGTGCTCAAAGGCTCTCATTGCTTCTTGATAGGAGGTCTTTAGCAGATTGAGCTGGGTGCGCTCATCATCAAGTGCGGAGGCTAGCTTATCCTTCTCTTCCGTTAAGGAATGGATGAGGGCAGCATCTTTTCGCCCTCTCTCGACCTCTTGGTTGATCTTTTCCTACATCTCCCCAAGGGCAAGAGACTTCTCCTCAACAATTTGCCCGTCTCTCTTCGGTGGAATGGACTTGGGCGGATAGCTCTAAGAACCTCTTCTTGATGCGTGACATCAATGTCACGTTCTGCGACGAAAAATAACTAACTTCGTCCTCCAGAACCACATCTATCATCCCTTCTAGTATATCAGCTCAGCCAGGGGGTACGATGTTGTCCAAGAAGCTGGAACAGTCAAAAGCACCGGTCAACTCCGATGACACGGGAAACTCCCAGTCTGGAGCAAACACGGGGTCTTAAGGGAACGCGCTTCCCCCTATTTTTGAAGTCTACTTTTAGGGGGAAGGCGCAAAATCAGCCTTCGCAGAGGAATTTTACTGGTCATCGTTGTTACAAGAAAGCAGAGATTAGAGAAATAAAAGGAAGCATAGTACTAAAACAAAGACAAGTGTTTACCTTAAGTTGATGGTTGCAGGGGGAGTTCATGGAGGCATCCTCGCGGCATTCTCCTCAATGTCTTCTTCGGTCACGCGCGCTTCTGTCAATGAAGGCCCAGCCCCCGTGCAAGCGGTTTTACGCGAAGTTGTTGGTGTACTCCTTCGCCTCTTCCCCAGCAAAGCAGAGTTCTCCTCCTCCTCAAATTGCTGAGCGGAAAGCTCAGCGTCCTTAGTAAAATTATTTGACGATAGCGAGGAGCTGAGAAATGGTGGTGGTGGTTGTTGTTGTACTGGTGGTTGTTGTTGTGCTGATGGTTGTGGTGGCTGCTCTACACTGGTGTCTTCATGTTCTTGCGCTGCGGAAGCCTCCCCAACCTCCAGATCCATGGTATTCTTGTGCGCACGCTCATGCAGCGACTCTTTATTTTTACCCTCGGGGCGGGTGTAGACTATCAAATCATCAGGGAAAGCACCGCGCACCAGGTCAAGTATGTACATTGCTGTGCAATGACAAAATAGACAAACACGAAAACAAAGGTTTAATTTTTCAGATAAAGATGGTACTTACAGGATGATATGAAGAACGCGGGAAGAACCACTAACCCTGGCTATTCTGGGTGTGGAAGACAGGTATCTGCTGCGCGCCACAGATGACTGCGCGACTCAATCCAAGAATAACCAACAAAGCCTCCAGATACGGTTGCATGGGAATGCGTTTGTTATTCAAAGTCTCCACGTCCCCGGTATTGTAGGAATTAGGGCCAGGTAGTTCCTCCCAGAACTTTCCAGGGGTCAAAAAAGGGAAATGAAAGGGAAAGGCAACTTCGTCAACCCAGAAGAATCTATCATTCCAGTCCCTTAGGGAATCTATTTTCCCATCATAACATTACATCTCGCTCTTTCGCTTAGCGAAGGAAACCCAACCATTGGCTAGTTTCCGTTGATAGAATGCAAAGAATAAATCTACAGTCGGTTCTATGTCTAGGGTACGGCAGTTAATTTCGAAATTCAAAATTTTGGCTGCCCCTATACAATGGAATTGAGATGCGTGGATCTCGTAATGCATTAACAGGCTGATAAGGAGACGCGACATAGGAATACACTTATTAGAATAATAGAAAAAGCGGGTGTATACTCCTATTTTTCCCTCGGGCGCCTGACTTATATTGTGTCGAGGGTTCGTAATTTCCGGGTGTAAATAATTCGGAATGTAGTGATCCGTCGTTAACTGGTCAAGTTCCCCTATGGTCAGGATCGATGTGACATCGGGAAGCTGTCTCACCATGGTTGCGCGTATAAAATAAGGTGATCGCAAAGGTTACCTTAGAAGAAATCTGACAAAGATGGAGTATTTTTTAGAAGATGTTTATGGAAGATTGGGAATTTAGAAGTGATGAAACAGTCAAAGGGGGACGTCAAGGGTATATATATATAGCTCTCCTCAGGTATTGTTCAATGCTTCGATCTGCGCCACGTGTTACCCACTTGCTAATTCCAACGGTGGAAGATGAAGGGGTAACTATGACGTGGCAGACGTTTTTCCCGGGTTTCGAGGAGGTTAGGTAAAGGGAGGGGGTGGATGTCTTCTTGGAGGGAATGTGTGAATTGGTTACTCATGTCTGGTCTATATTCATATGGTTTTTTGAGCGCTTAGAAGGTTGTAGTCTAGTAGCCGCGGTTAGAACCTGCGACCACTGAACTGGGGGGACATGATGACGTATAGTCCCTAGTCGGACTGGATAGTCCGACTCACGGGTACTACCCGTATCTATTAAGAGTGGATTGGTGTTTATGTGATGTGAGTACAACCCAGGCGGCCCGGTAAGTCACTGTCACACATACGGTTCATTACTTAACCGTGTCAAATGTCGCACTTCGACAGGATCAGACAAGGATATAATCTATCTTGTGATTATATTCGCCTAAGGAAAGAGGATATACAGTTACCTCAGTTATGCGATAAGGATCAATCTATTTTAAGTCATTATCTCTTTCTTAGGCCGCAAGAATAGGGAGCCCAGCCAGGACTCTCTCGAGTATAAAAGGAACCCCCACGGTTCCACAAAGGTACGATACACATAATACCCTAAACCCTAACATACTCAAATCGATTACTTACTCTCACGCCAGAGTCTAATCGTGGGTCACAAACCCACGGTAAGCCTAACGGTGTCTGTTTTAGTACGCAGGGTTCTCAAACAAGTTTCACTTGGTGCAAGAGCCGAAATCCACAAGACCCCGAATTAAGCCTAATTCGGGTCAAGCTTGGTCCATCCAACTTTTATATCAACAAGTTGGTTTTACTTTCAACCAAATTATTATATATGATATATTACAGAAGTTGAATTTTAACCAGATTATCATATATGATAATATACACACAGGTAACTTTTAGTTACTCACCAGGAGCACATACTTGCTTGTGTTTGTTTTCAAGCACATTATCATGTTATCATATATGATACCTCCATATATCATATATGATATATTTATCATATATGATATATCTGTTCAGCGTATCCTACAATTTTAGCATAACTCTCTAAATAAGCTTATACAAATAACTCACCTTATGTTTATCTTACAGCTTCAACAAACTTTATTTATAAGCTTATTCACATAACTTTAATCTAATTCATACGCTTATCATATAACTCTCCTTATAAGCTTATTCACATTAAGCTTAATTATAACACATCAAATAAGGTTAATTATTACACATCAAATAAGGTTATTTATAACACATCAAATAAGCTAACACATCCATAATCACATAAAAATAAGCTGAAAAAGAATCATGTGATAAGCTAAAAAAAGTTTTCATCTTATTCATATCAAATCGAAACTCGTATACGAATTCACGTCAAATAACCTAAAAAATAAGCTTATTTACATCAAATAAGATAAAAAAATGGTTATAGATCATGATGACATTACCTTATGTTAATCAATTGTACAAGAAGATGATTGAATTACGAAGGAGATGATGGCATACTATATCAGAGATGGATCGAATTCGTGTTTTTAGATCGAGATGATGGATTAAATAAGTGTTTGTGTGTGTTTTTGTGTGTTTTTTTGTTGTATGAATGGATCTGGAAAAGAAAGACGGTATGGGGGATTTGGAAGGTGGGTGGATGGGGCGAAATGACCAAAATGCCCCTCCGCCTTTTTTAAAATAAAAAAAGAAGTTAATCTCAACCATAAATCTTTTTAGATGGATGGTTGAGATGTGTCCTGCAATATTCAAAGAAATACATGTCTCCATTATATAAACATAAACATATACACTTAAAACACATGTTAGAAATTCCCTTTAATTATCTATCTACTGTTCGTCACATAATTACGCAAATATCAGTGTAAATTAGCTACTTAACACCAGGAGTAGACCATTTAAATTATACGGCTAAATTATGAAAATACTCGTGTCATCCTTTCATTTATTTTTCTCGTTTCTTTATGTTACTATAATCCGCTTTGTGACTATGATCTTTGGACGCTACAAACTAAACCAAGCATGGGTGACGAAGAGCCGGAAAATCTAAGAGGCAAGGGTATCACAGCGGAAGACTTCTCGTCGAGCCGGCGTGGAGGGTTCGCCGGCCTTCGCTGGTGGTCGCTGCCACACCCACCCTTATTAGTTGAGCTCTCGTCGGTCCACCGGCAAAGGTTCAACGAGGAGAGAGATTTTTTTTCTTTCTTTTTGTTTTTTCTTTCTTTTTCTTTTTATGGGTTTTGATACTAGTGTGTGTGTGTGTGTGTGTGTGTTTGTGTATGTGTGTGTGTGTGTATGTGTGTGTGTGTGTGTGTGTGTGTGTGTGTGTGTTATGTCGAAGAAGAAGAAGAAGCAGCTTTTTTTGGTTTTGATACTAGTGTGTGTGTGTTATCTCGAAGAAGAAGAAGCATGCATGTGTTTATTATTTTTTTTCTTTTATTTAATAATTTATTTATATGTTTTACCCTTAATGTTTAGGTGTTTATTATTTTTTGTTTAAATATTCAAATATTCGTAATTTTTTAAAACGTGTTTAGTTTAGGATTGTATTTTTATTTTTGAAATGTATTTGTATTTAACTATTTGTAACTTTTATTTAAGTATTTGTAATTCGTACTTAAGTATTTTTAGTTTTAATTTGAATGAATGATTTTAATTTGTGCGAAAATGAAAAAAAGAAAAATAAAAGATAGTGCTGGGGCTAAAGTGAAGAGGAGTTGGTATGTCATGAGTGAAGGGGTATTTTTGTTAGTTGTTTTGTGCTGATTTGACGCTGATTTAGCAGCTGTGGAGCCAAAGTGAATAAGGGTTTGTTTGTTGCGATACCCTTGCCTCTAAAGAAATTTGAAGAATTGGCAAAAAAATGTCCTCCCAAAGATGAATTATGACTACATTGCTGGAGGATCCAAGGATCAGTACCCACTCACGGAGAATATCCAAGCATTTCATCGAATAATGTAACATGGAGTATACATACGTTTATCTTAATGTTTATTATCATTTTCTTATGTGTCTTAACAACATATATATTAAAGCTATTTTCGATATGAGTATAGATCCGTTTTTATGATTATTAGAATCTAGCATAACAAGTTATAATGAAAAACAAATAAACATATAAAATATGTAGAAACTAGAAGGGGGGTTGAATAGTTTCTTATATTTACTTGTTAAATGATGATTTTCAAAAAATCCTTTTTCTCAAAAACTTAGACTTAAGGAAATAAGTGAAATCTTCTTATGCACAATATGAACAATGATAGTGTAATTTAAACTAATACTAACTAATATATATATGCACAAAGAATAAAGAATGTAAAGAGTTAAGGGTAAAGAAAGATCAAACCAAACACCAAGGATTTATAGTGGTTCGGCAACGAAGCTCACTCCTCGTTCCTACTCCACTCCTCGAGTACTCCTTACTAGAGAGTTCACTACACAACAAGCTCCTTATGGTGGAGAAAACCGTACATGTCGCTTAACCAATTTCCGACTCTAAGCTAAAAGTCGATCCCTAATCGTAGCTAGGACCAATCTACACAACTATACTTAGTACATACACAACTTCCAAATAGACACAACTACTTGGATCTTCACAACTATTACACAACAACAAATGTATAAGATTTGATCTTCAAAGGATCTTTGGTGGTGGACTCAACACTTCACAATGATAGTGTTCTTCTCTTTGCACTTGAAGAGGAAGGGATGGATGAGATAGATTCACTTCTAAACAAGTAGTAATCAATCAAATAATCAAGGATTTGAGTGATTTAAGAAGTATGTTTGAATCTAGAAATTTGTGTGCAAAAGAGGTGAATTGAAAAACTGAGAAAGGTCCACTATTTATAGAACAAAGGACCAACGGCTATATCTGCCCGCGGTTCCTTATCTCAGCCGGCGGTACCTTATCGATAAGGAACCGCCTAGGCGCTAAGGAACCGCCGGGCTAGACTTCGCTCCCTTTTTGTCCTTTAGTGGTGGAGGTCATATCTGGTTATAAAAATATCCAGAAAGGATGTTCCAAATCAAAGGAATATGCCATTTTCAAATTTTCAGATATTTAATTTAATAAAACATTTTCTTAAAAACAAAGTTTAATTAAAAACTTGTCACACTTAATAAAAAGTGAGTTTTAAGAAAAGATTAAATCACTTGATCACTTGATTAAGGTTAGTACTTGTTTATTCATACCTTTAAGTTAAAATGGGTAAAATGAAAAATACTTGAACTCAAGAATTCGTTTTTCGTTGTTTTTGTAAATGCTTGTTTTTACATATTGTCGTAATCAAAACTAAGCGAGACCGAAAAATGCAAGTAACGTTTTTAGGCATTATTGCATTAACAATCTCCCCCTTTTTTATTCTGACAATATATAAACTCAATCACACAAAACACAAGATTTTTGGAGACGAGTTTATTCATTTCTCCCCCTTTGTCGAAGCAAAAAGGTTGCACAAGTCGGTGTTTAAGAGACGGACTTTGCAAAGACTCCCCCTTGGTGCTTACTCCCCCTAGCTTGGGGCACCGAGGAATCGAGATATGGTGACAAGCTACATAGAAGGGTTAGTTGAACAAAAGAAACAACCAACAAGACATAGCTAAAGGTCACACTAAAAGAATAAAAGAGAAGAAAACACAAAGACTAAGATCCAAGTGAAATCATATAAAAATAAGAAAAGAGTCATACAAAGATGTAGGAAATAGAAAACAAGCCAAAAGCATAAATCTAATCCTAGTTAATCTAGAATTCTAAGATTTGCTTAAAAGAAAAAGGTGTCCTGAGGATAAGCAACCAATGCTTATATGAAAGACAAGGTAGTGGCGGAATGTGGTGGTGGTGGCTTGGTGGAGATCTCATAATCAAAGTGAAGAGGAGGCTTGATTAAGAGACTCTTGATGTAGCTCAACTCCTCATAGATGTGTGCCATAGCAAGATGTTGATATTGACAACAATTAAAATATGTCCCATGGTGCATGACATTATCATGAGAAGGAGGAAGAACACTAAAGGGTGGTGGTGGAAGAAAAGATGTTCCACAATCAACATTCTTGGTAGGAGAGATGTGATTAAGAGTGTTCTTGGGTGAATTTGGATTGAAAGTGTTCTTGGGTGAGTTCGGATTGAAAGCAATTGGGGAGAATGGAGGAGAATCAAGGCTTTCATTAGGAGAGTAAGAAATTTTGGGATGTGAAGTAAGGCAAAATGCTTATGGTTTAATAGGGAAGGCTCAAGGTATTTTTGGGGTGGTCAAAGGGTTGAAGCAAAGATTCTCAAAAATGTTGGAACAAATTTGGAATTTCAGAAATACTCAAAAAATAAGGAAGCACTGTACGCGGTTCCTTATTGCTTTCGGCGGTTCCTTATTGATAAGGAACCGCGGTTCATATATGGAACCGCCTACAGTGGTTGAGTTTTGGTGGTGAAGGAAGATTTTTCAGCAAATCTTATTTTACTAGTCTAACTTATCATAGGGATATGCTTAAAAGCAAAGATAGACAAAGAGAACACATACTAACTCACCAAATAGGGATTGACCAAAATACATGGATTTAAAAATCGATGTAGGAGGTGTGTAAGGCAAGACCTTAAGTCATGACACAATGATCCTCCATGATTCTATCTTGTTCTTGCTATGTTTTAGAGAATCATACATATGAATTATGTAAGCTCGATATTAATAGCAAGAATATATGAAAACCGTTTTTAGATTGAATTAACAATGTCAAAACATTTCTCAATCATTTTTGAAAGAGACTTTGAGGATTTTGAAAAGGAGAAGAGAAGATTTTCAAGAAGAGTTTAGGAGACTCAAGGACTCAAAGTGATACAAGACTCAAAGGAAAGAAAGAGACTCACTAAAGGAAAGCAATTAAGGAATATGTTCCATTAATCCTAGACCTAGACGCAAGTAATTAAAAGGTTCCCTCTTAAGTGGCTTAGTGAAGATGTCGGCTAAGTTATCCTCGGAGGGTACCTTCTCAATTGAAATGTTCCCCTTTGGAACATTATCCCTAAGAAAATGGTGATGAATTTCTATGTGCTTGGTTCGCGAATGTTGCACGGGATTCTTGCTAAGGTCTATAACACCATTACTGTCACACATGATGGGAACATCATCAAGACAAATCCCGTAATCAAAAAGCGCTTGCTTCATCCATAGAGCTTGTTGGCATGCTTTTCCGGCACTCACATACTCGGCTTACGTGGTGGATATCGCAAGAGCGGTTTGTTTCTTGGAGAACCAAGAAGCTAAACAACAACCCATGAAGGTACAAACACCACTAGTGCTTTTCCGGTCCACATAGTCTCCCGCATGATCCGAGTCCACGTAGAAAATGGTTTCTACGCCTGTCCCTTTAGGATACCATAATCCTAAATGTATAGTAACTTTAATGTATCGTAAGATACGCTTAACCGCTTCAAGGTGAGAGGTTTTGGGAGCCTCTTGGAAGCGAGCACAAAGGCAAACACTAAACATGATATCCGGGCGACTTGCCGTTAGGTACAATAAACTACCAATCATACCTCTATATTTGGTGTTGTCTACCGACTCACAATCATCATCTACGGTGAGTTTAGTATCTGAGGCCATAGGGGTCTTCATTGGTCTAGATTATTCTAATCCAAATTTCTTTAGCGTACTTAGATTGACTAAAGAAAATACCATCGTCCATTTGTTTAATTTGGAGTCCTAAAAAGAAGTTAAGTTCTCCAATCATACTCATTTCGAACTCATCATGCATGATTTTGGCAAAGTCATCATACAATTCTTGACAATTTGAGCCAAATATAATGTCATCAACATATATTTGCACGATTATGAGGTGAGAACCTTTCTTCTTTGTAAAGAGAGTGTTGTCTACCATTCCCATGGTATACTCATGTTTGACAAGAAACACTTTAAGTCTATCATACCAAGCTTTAGGTGCTTGTTTAAGACCATAAAGTGCCTTCTTAAGCTTGTAAACATGATCCGGTTTCTCAAAATCAATGAAGCCGAGAGGTTGAGCCACATATACCTCCTCATTGATCAAACCGTTAAGAAACGCACTCTTTACATCCATTTGTTGAAGCTTAATATCTAAGGCACAAGCGTAGGCTAAAAGGATTCTAATGGATTCTAATCTAGCTACCGGTGCATATGTCTCGTCATAATCAATCCCTTCTTGTTGATTATAGCCTTGTGCTACAAGTCTAGCTTTGTTACGAGACACAACACCATTCTCATCTAGCTTATTCCTATATACCCATTTGGTTCCTATAATGGTAGAACTTCTAGGTGGAGGAAAAAGTTCCCAAACATCATTAGCAACGAATTGATTCAATTCTTCTTGCATAGCAATGACCCAACTCTCATCCGTCAAAGCTTCTTTAACAGTCTTTGGTTCAATCAAGGAGACGAAAAAAAAGAAGTTACTTTGGTTTTGGACTTGAGAGCTTAGGGTCCTTTGATTTAAGTCACCAATGATATTATTGAGAGTATGATCCTTAGACTCCTTAATGTTTATTTCCTTTGCAACACTAAGGTCTTCAACTCCTATTTTCTAACCTCTTTGGCTCTAACTACTTATACTTCATCCAAGTCATCATCAACCAATGGTGGTGTCTTGGTTAAAGGAGGGGTTTCATCAAAAGTCACGTTAAGTGATTCTTCAATTACGCCTGAGGTTCTATTAAGGACTATGTAGGCTTTGCTAGTTTGGGAATAACCTAAAAAGATACCTTCGTAAGACTTTGGGTCAAACTTGGTAAGGTACTCTTTGGTGTTAGGGATAAAGCACTTGCTTCCAAACACCCTAAAGTATTCCAATGAGGGTTTCTTACCTTTAAGAATCTCATAGGGGGTCTTTCCTAGGAAGGGTCGAATAAGAATTCGGTTGAGAATATAAGTCGATGTGTCCACGGCATTGCACCAAAACTTTTGAGGCAAAGATTGCTCATTTAACATCGTCCTACTCATCTCTTGGATGGTCCTATTCTTCCTTTAAACTACCCATTTGATTGTGGAGTGCGAGGAGCCGAGAAGTTATGGGTAATACCATGAGCTTCACAAAGGCACCAAATTGCACTTCATTATCAAATTCCCTACCATGATCAGTCCTAATAGAGACAAATGGACATCCTAGTTGATTTTGAATTCTTTGACTAAAGATTTCGAAATGATCGAAAGCTTCATTCTTAGATGCCAAAAATCTAGTCCAAGTGAATCTAGAGTAGTCATCAACTATAACTAAGGTACAAAGGTTACCTCCATAACTCCGTATGGCGGTAGGTCCAAAGAGATCCATATGTAGGAGTTCTAAGCACCGAGAGGTTGAAACCAAATTCTTGGATTTGTGACTTGAGTGAACTTGCTTTCCAACTTTTCAAGCATCACAAAAGTGACTATCAAACTTCATCTTGGGGAGGTGTCTTACCAACTCCTTAGAGACTAAATATTGAATTACACGCATATTAGCGTGACCTAATCTCGTATGCCAAAGAGTAGAACTATCATATATAGTCGCAAGACATATGTTGTCTTTTGACTTCTTATTGACCTTCATGACATAAAGTCCGTGCTTTCTAACACCTTTTCTAATGACCTTTCCATCTTTTACGATTTCACTATCATTTTCCGAAAAGATGACCTTACACTTATTGTCATAAATTAGACCTATGCTTAAAAGGTTAAACCCTAAATTATCTACGTGCTCAACATTTTCTATAGTCATGGAGTCAAGAGAAACCGTACCTTTGCCAATGATATTACCACGTAGACTACTAGCGAATGTGACGTTACCACCATCATATGCTTTGTACTGTGAGAACAAACTTCGATTACCCGTCATGTGTTTAGTTAAACCACTATCCTTAATCCACTCGTCGGTTCCAAATCAATTCCCAAGCATATCTAGGTAACAACATACACGATCAAACATTTGGTCCCCAATATCTCATGGGTCCAAAATTGTTAGTTCCAAACATCCCTTGCATTTGGTTGGGATGCATGAATTAAAGAGGGTTTCCCCATGGGAAACAAAAGGGAGGAGGATAAAAATTCATATACCCATTTTGTTGTTTATTATTTTTCCTAGATGTATTTGATCTTGGTTTAGAGTTATGGTCATTCCTTCTAGGTGTTGGAGTTTTACTTCTAGGTCGTGAATTGTTTTGACTATCTCTTCTAGGTGTTGTCGTTCTACTTCTGGGCCTAGACTCATTCCGTACTCTTGATGGAGTAGAAGATGGTCTTGACAAACTTCTATTTCCCATTAGAGGTTTACTCAAAGGCTTATAGAACTTATCAACGGTATTGTCGTCAAGTATGGGTAATTTCACTTTGTTTACAATAAGATGCTTAGGATGTTCACCTAAATTTGATTTTTTAGAAAGTTCAGGATTTTCATCAAAATACCTTCTTCCCGCGGTACCTTATCTATGGTGGCGGTTCCATATCGATAAGGAACCGCCCCATACAGTTTGGGACCGCGTATAGCAGATAGTTTTTATGAAAATTGGACTTGTTTAGGTTCACTAGTTGATGCTTCATCTGAGTTAAAACCTACACCAAGTCTTTCCTTAGAATGAATTTGTTTGTTTAACATATCATCAAGAGCACTAGTACTTTTCATGAACTTTTCTAGTTTAATGGAGGTGCTCTTGAGATCTTCATTCTCTAACCTAAGTTTCTCACAACCTAAGCAACCTATATCAACTTCTTTATTTTTCTTAAGCTTGCCTAATTTTTCCCTAAGTTCATTAATCTCTATTCAAGCTTAGTTTTAGTTTATTTTAGTGTTTTGTTCTTTTCTATGAATTTAATGCTAAGTTTGTGTAAATTGTCATATTGGCCTTCTAGTTCAATATCACCTAAGGTGGAGCTATCATTGCTATAATATTCGGTTTCAGAATGTACCTCTTTAGAAGTGTGAGCCATGAGACATTTCTCCTCTTTGGGGTTGTCATCAACATCTTCACCGCTATCGCTCCAAGAACCACTAACGAATGCCGTGTGATTCTTATCGCGTGAAGGCTTTGGACACTCATTAATGAAATGATTTGGATCACCACATCTAAAGCTATTCCTATCACCCTTTTCGTTCTTGGCAAACCGATTCTTTAAGAATGGTTTCTTGTCATTGTTGGGTTGCCTCACGTGTTGACCTCGTCTTTTGAAGAACCTCTTGAAATCTCTTACCGCCAATGCATACTCCTCGTCATCACTATCCGAGGAACTATCATGATCGCTTGTGCCTTCTTAGCTTTGAGTGCAAGAGACTTCCTTTCACTCTTGGTCTTTACCAATTCCGAGTCCTTCAAAATTATCATCTCATGAACCTTCAAGTTGCCTATGAGTTCATCGAGTGATAAAGTTGAGAGATCTTTCGATTCTTCGATCGCCATGACTTTTGCTCTCCACTTCGGATGTAAGGCCCTTAGAAACTTCCTAACTTTGTTCTTTCTAGAAAAACCTTCATCAAGTGATTTTAGACTAGTAATAATAGTGTTAAATCTAGCAAAAGCACTATCAATAGCTTCATCTTCTAAGATGACAAATTGTTCATATTGTTGGACAAGAAGATCGATTTTGCTTTCTTTGACTTGGCTATTACCTTGGTGGGTTACTAAAAGAGTGTTCCAAATATCTTTAGCGGTTCCACACATAAAAATCCTTTCATAATCTTTCTTAGGTAAAGCATTATAAACCACCATTTTAGCCTCATTATTTTTCGAAAGTTTCATTTTAGTATCATCATTAGCTTTGTCAAAAGTGATCAATTCCTTTGTTTTAGAAACTTCATTAAATTGATAAGGTAAAAAATCACCATTGGCAATAACATGCCAAAGATCTAAATCTTTTGATTTCACATAAGTCTCAAATCTATTTTTCTAATAAATAAAACTATCGGTTTCAAAAAGTGGTGGTCTTTGCATAGATTGCCCTTCTAGGTACTTGTTGGAATCCAGAGATCGATTCAAGTTTTAAAATACAATATACTTTAAAAATACTTGAGCAACCCTCTCTGATACCAATTGTAGAAACTAGAAGGGGATTGAATAGTTTCTTATATTTACTTGTTAAATGATGGTTTTCAAAAAATCCTTTTTCTCAAAAACATAGACTTAAGGAAATAAGCGAAATCTTCTTATGCACAATATGAACAATGATAGTGTAATTTAAACTAATACTAACTAATATATATATTCACAAAGAATAAAGAATGTAAAGAGTTAAGGGTAAAGAAATATCAAACCAAACACCAAGGATTTATAGTGTAACACCCCACTTGGATAAGTGGACCGTTACGTGTATTTATGGCGTGTCATCAAAGCATAAGGTAAATGTCCTAAAACATTAACTGACCATAAAGGAATACCGGAATCAAACATCGGTAATCCAAACATAAGCCCAAAACATGAAAAATAAAATAATGAAGGAAAGGACTAAACAATGTCCAAATAAGCATAATAATGTAAGAAATGCATAAAGTAAGAAGTCTGGATAGCTTCCATCCAAATGCACATGCTCTCAGAATCCTAAGAACGTCCTGGTGTACCTGCCGTTAGAACATGAAAGGAACTACGGCTGAGCATAACGCTCAGTGAACGAATATAAAGCATGATAAGAATATACTGAATGAAACAGGCGATAGAATACTGAAGCTGTAAGACTGATATGTAACATGTGGTAGAACTCTGCATAAAATCTGAGCAACCTGGTTCATATATACTGATACTGAAATATAACTATTAATTCTGAAAACATGCATTTACTGTATTTTATTTGCCAGAGCTTATATAGGTCACGTGCTGTAACAACCGTGCATGAATAAGTGGAGGGGTGACCTCGTCATGCTGTAGAGGGGTGACCTCTAAATAACTGTGCTGGATGGAGGGATCAGCTCCAATGTGAAGGATGTAGAGCACACACCACATTCACCCTGATAACTTGTAACACATATAAGCCTAGGATGCATCCATACGCCCCACTAAAAATACTGATAAAATGGCCAAGCTGAGCTGAGTGGGATGATGCAGGATATCACTCTCCTGCATGTGAGTCACGACACCGGTGCCTCTAGTGCCGTGGTTACGGTACCTCCGTAACTAGTACATAAACTGGTCGTGCTTGTATATAATGCTCAGGCAATTTATTTAGTTATTAACATGATTACTGATAAACTTAAACATATACTGGGGAAAATATTTGGCTGCAGACGGGAAATCCTAATCATGCATAGGAAAGGAAGTCCTTACTGAAAGGACGGAAAATCCGTACCTCAAGTCTAGTGAATGAACGGAAGAAAGAATCCTACTTCTGGATCATTAACGCTACATGAATACACACGTGTATAAGTATCGAATCACTGAATACGTACTGGGTTTAAGCATTAATACGTGTTTATCTTATATTCTGATTAATCTGATTAAGTATTCCTGGTATTTCATGTATTATTATGCTTACTGAGCAATATTAAGTAACTTTCCAAAAATAGCAGGCTTCCAACATAGAAAGTTACCAAAAATAGAATTTCTGCTTAATATAGAAAAGTTCTAAAAATAGAAAGTTTCCATAAATAGATATAAGCTGGTTAAATAAGCTAAAATAAGCTTAAGTGTTTACTGCTTAATATTCTAAGTCATAATGATATAATGTATAGTTTACTAATAATTACATGACATTTAAATAAACTATAGGTTAAAGGTATTTAATTAAACATAATGTGATTTAATTAAATAAAGATACAATGCACTCGTAATAATAAGTCGGGTTTTTATTAATTTTATTTACCTTGAAAATAATATACATGTTACGGCTAATTACTTGTAAAGATGAAAACCCGTAACCATGTATTATATAACAAAAGCATCGAAACCTAACCCGTGTCTTATTAATTACGTGTGTCGTGAACCGTATTAGTGAATACCGTGAACCGGACCATATAATTTAGTAATTCTCGTCAAAATAAATTTATACTTACGTCATGTATAAAATTAATTTAACTAATATGTTTATAATAAATCTAGTTAAATCAAGTAAAGTACATGTTTTACTTATTCAGTCAAACACCCCCTTAAAACTGTCCATTAAACTGATAGCCAAACACACCCTTAAATCCACTTAAAACCCACTGCCAAACGCACCCATAACTGCCAGTTTTCCCACTGGCAGTTACATGTTTCCCCTGTCTGTGGTCCGTTTCCACTGCTTGTTATAATTTTCCCACCGAGACCTAGATGGTCTCGGTTCCCACTGTTAGAACAAACTTTTTCCCCCTGCTTGTTCTCTGTTTCCCCCGTTAGCGCAAACCCAACCCAAACCCTAATTAGATTGCGGCTGGTGGAGAAAATACCACCGAGACTTAGATGGGTCTCGGCTTGTGTGCTTTTCGAACCCAGCATCTAAACAAAAACGAAACCCCTTTCACTTATGGTTATATGAACGTGTTTTTAAACACCTTAAAAAGGATCAGATTAAAGATCAAATAAAAAGAACTTAGACAATGAATTAGGGTTTACCTTGTTTTAGGGTTTAAGATAACAACAATTGTATTCCTTGATTTCTGGATTAAACACACGATCTATCTTCTTGTTTCCTTGGTTTGGGTCGCGGCAGGGAAGAAGAGAACACAAAAGAAAAAAAATGCGGCTGCTTTGATTTGGGTTTAGGGTTTCCTTATGTGTGTGTTTGTGTCGGCAGAGAAAAAAAAACAAAAGGAACCCCCGTCCTTTCTTTTGTTATACACGGCCAAGAAGAACAAAACACTTGGGCCGTGAGCCCAAGTCCCACTTCTTTTCGCATTTGTCTAAAACAGCCCCACCAATAAACACGCACTCTTTTATATCGCGACGTGTTTTAATATACGTGTACGTGTTCGTGTTTCGTGTTTCGTGTTTCGATTTCTGAAAACGTAATACTCTTTTCTATAACCAAAGTAATACGTTCGATAGTATTTATTTTCCTGAATAATTAATTTGTAATATTTAAATAAAACTGAGCGCGTAATTTACTGTTAACGTTTAATTATTTCTGTAAAATAATTAATTCATCTGTAATATTTTCTGAGACTAAATACTTATTAACTGAGTAAACTGTAATATTTATAGTATTTAAATAAACTGGGATAGCGTATTAAATTTCTGCGTTTATATCTCTTGTCTAATAATTAATACTTACATAGTTTATTAAAATTAAACTGCGTATTTAAATATTCTGATTTTTAAATACGGGTTTTACAATTCTTCCCCTCTAAAAAAAATAATTCGTCCCCGAATTAAAGATACGACTATACTGGGTTTTACAATTCTTCCCCTCTAAAAGGAGAAATTCGTCCTCGAATTAAAGGTAATAAGCTGATGAAGTTATAAGAACTGAAAGAACACGTAGACTGAAAAGACAATTAAGCTGAAGGATGAATTGTCTTCTAATTAAGACATAATGCTGCCGATAGGTATAAGCCTGACATGACTGAAATGATCATGTAACGTGATATGGCTGAAGAGAACATGGAACGTGACATGACTGAAAGAACTTAACTGGATTTATTGAAGGAAAGGATGAGGGGCCCGGATGGACTCCTCCGTTTCGAGTAGCTTCCCGTTCGAAACAATTCCTTCAAGGGTCTAAACATAATAAAAAAAAATATTGGTCCTGATGACCCTGTCCTGATGATGCTGAATAGTTTCCGGTTCTATACTTAAGATAGATTTTCTGAATCTGATTGAATAAGCTATAGCATGTAGAATACATGAAGCGGTACGTACAATTATACTGAAAAGATAACATTTATATCTCTGAGCAAGCTGCTGAGAATGTATATAGGGACGAACTACGTGAACAATTGTGAACGTGCTAAATGAGCAATTGTGAACGTGGTTCATAATTATATGAGGAGCGCTGGCATGGAATTAGAATATGATAAGTGAATCATATTGTGAACGTGATACTAGAACATATCATGAACGTATGCTGACTGAGGAATGAATGCCAAATGCTACGGCCTGAGATGTGAAACGTCTGCCTGGTTATGAAATAGTTGTGCTAAACTTGAGTCTGGTCTCTCAAGCTTTCTTTAACCGTAGTCGGTAATAGACTGAGAAACGTGTATCGTGAAATGGCACACGAACTTGAACGTGAACAATGTTATGAACACAAACGTGAGCTTAAATTATGAGATCGCATAAAGATGAACTGAAACAGCATCATACTGCGAATAAGACGAAAACGTGAAAGTGAAGATAAACATGAATTTAAAGTGGACGTAAACATACACTTGATCGTGAACATGAATTCTGTTTGATATGATGGTCGATGGAATGCCTTGAATTCGTACGATTTACTGCTGAATTTTAAAATTTCCTGCAGATCTGCTACTACGTGATCCTTTCGGATGAAAGAGACGCGCAGGCTGATTACATGGTTGGTGATAACTTAGATAACATCATACTTTCTCTGAGTCTGTGGTAAACTGATAACAATCTCCATGGAGTCTTGTCTCTTTTCGGTCTAGAATTTCTACTTGTAGTAATAGCATGTCGGTGTTCTATCTTGAACCTGAGGTATGTCAGGCATTAGATATGAACATAGCTGCATCAATGTGCGATGGAATTTTTTTTGGGACCCTCTGGTGGAAGTCTGGTTGGACAGCCATAGAAAAATTTTCTGGTGGAAACTGTCAGCAATTTCTGCGGTAGCCGTCAATTGAGTTCTAGAAGATTTGTACTTCGTTCACGGCGTCAGTCGGGACCATCAGGTGATGGCCTTCACCTTCGCAGCATTGTTTGAAATTTCTTTCTGCTAAGGTAGAATGGCTCAGAGATGCCACTTTGTTCAATTTGAGTTCATATCTGGAAAGCTGTATATAAAATTTTCTCCTATCGAAGATTCTATACAACTGTGAGAAGATGATTCTCATGTTCTTCTTTAAAATTTAGCAGACCAAAATGTGATCAATGAATACGCTGACGATTTTGTCTGAGAACCATAGAAAAATTTATTCATAAATTCCATAATATAGCTGGAGCATTAAGGAGTTCAGAAGTGTAAAATCAAAATTTTTAGAGTGGATATAATATGTGCAACAACGGTCTGAAAAACACCATGTTCTTCCCTCACCACTGATGGTGGCATGATCTTGAATTTTTCTGGAAGGATGTTTAAGACACCTCGTAGTAGGTTAATTAAACTTTCTATTCGTGGAGTGAATATCGATTAGGAATGGTGATCTGATAAATTTTCGATGGTGCGCTAGGGCGAATAAAGCCTAGTTTTGGTAACTCTTGCAGCAATTGCTACAACTCTTTTAACGTAGTTTAAGCCCTGCAAATAAGAGTTTTGAAAACAGGTTCCGTTCTTGAGACAAGCTCGATGTTAAATTATGTCTCGTGGGTAGGAAGGAATTTCTGGAACACCTTCTGGAATGACATTTGGAAATTTTTAGGATAATCTGCTGATCATGAATTCGAGGAATTTTAGAAGTGAATTTATAACTGGTAGCTAAAAGTCTTCGTGGCTATAGACTGTTAAGTCACACGCTTGTAAAGTAGAAATAACTTGTACTGATTTTTCTGGCAGGAGATATAATGAGTACATTTGGGATTTAGTAAGACGGATCTTGTCGTTAACTGAAAGGAGAACCTCAATAAACATGGGTGGTACTGTGGAGTCTTTTCTGGCTGAGATACAGGGGATTACCTGATTTAAGATAAAGCTGACATAAGAATACGTGAAGTGAACATGGCGACCTCCACTGAGTGGGTTCGTCTGTAACCTCACAGAAATATTTCCATGTGTTTAATCTGAATAATAATCTGGTGGTGGTGACTGAATTTTAATGATCTGATATATGCGTGGCATAATAGAATGAGTATACCCCTTTCTGAAAGATACCCTGAATTACTGAGGGTCTTGCTTGGAACATACTGGAATTAGTAGCTCGGACTCGTACTCTGAGAATATATTCGTATGACGTGTATCATGACTGGTGCCCTGATATGTGTCTTCCGAAATGGTACCTGAGATCTATGTCTTGACTGATGTCTTGGCACGTGTTTTAATAGATGAATATGAACAAGGCTGAAAATTTTGGTAACTGCTAGGATTGGCGGACCGGTTAGACTGCTGACCTCTGTATTTCTGGTCACGTCCGTTCTGGGGTTCCGATGGTACTGACTGATTAATTATGAGCACGGTGGTTGTCACTACTACTTTGTCTGTCAGTTTCCTGACGGTCGTTATCATGACCGTGATTCAGTAACTATTATGTTGAGTGGCCGGCTGGGTTCCGGTTCCCACTCTTCTGAATGAACGGTTAGCTGAGTGAAGTGTGACATCTAACTGAGGAAGTAAAAGCATGAAATAGGATGGTAGTGTCTGATGGTTGAAATTTATTCTTGTCAGAAATTTCAAATTTATATTTTCGTCCTTGTTCTGCAGAGTCTTCATAGTATAACAGCATCAGCATCTCGAGAGATTTCCAAAGTATCAGCAGCATCAGCATCTGTGTGGTCTTCAGATTGTTAGCAGCATCAGCACCTGGTAAAATCTTCAACTCACGAGCAGCATCAGCACCTGGTAGAATATCGACCAGTAATATCGACCAGTGGAAACGCCTGAGATGATTAAGGATCGATTAGCAATATCCATGGAGTAGGGTACCTGGAGTACACATGGACTACTGTACATGAAGTACAAAATGAATACTGCACATGGAGCATATCTGAGACGCTGTACATGGGGTACATATGGAATACCGTACATGGAGCTGGTGGAAATTTTATGGGATGATCGATACTGGTGTCGCTTGTTTGACATTATCAAATAATTAAATTGATTTAAATGGTAGTAAACTGAATCGAAACGTTTAACATGATAGGCTGATAATTCTGCGTCGACTTAATGCTGGTTGTATAGAGGCTAAAAAGTATGATTAAATGGAGTTTCATCAACGTTCTGTATAAAGATATGATTGATAAAGACCAGAACATGAATTATCATAAAATAGTATTTCATTGTAATCCTTATGTATCTTAGCATGAAACATTATCATTCTGTTGAAAACATAATCCTTGTAAAAAATCATGAAACTGAATCCGCCTGAAGATGACATCAGCTTAAAATTGTGAAACTGGATTGTTACAAGGAACATAAGAGAATGATCAACTGACTTTTAACAACAACTGGTGTGGATGGCTATTATTCAACCCACAACATTCAAGGAAGAAAACATGTGACTAAGTATGGGCGATTCTGGTTCGATCCATACTTGTCAATGTTTCATGGGAACTGTCATGTATAGAAATTTATAATCTAGGACTAAAGATGGTTGGCTGTAGTCCAATCCATACTTGTCAAAATTTATGAAATGTCCTAATATGACAAAGGTGAACATCTATGAATCGGTTCACAAAACAACCTTCGACTGAGTGGTGAACGTTTATGGCTGGTTCACCAAGTAATACTTGACTGAAATATGAATATGTCATGAGTAAGGGTAAACGCATATGGTCGGTTTACCAATACAAAATCTGAACGGGCAAGGGTGAACGCCTATGGGTCGGTTCACCAAAACAAAATTCGCAGAAAAGCACATGCGACTAAATATGGCCAGTCCTGTACCAACCTTTTACTTAGTCAAAAACTTTAAGAAAACCGACTGATAAATGCATGAGAAACATGAAAGATAACAACGCCAAAATCTGAGGAGTTCCTGGTGACTACCCACTAGTCACAAGTCAAGTTTTAGAGCCTACAGGTCGAACCTTGCTCTCTGATACCATAATTGTAACACCCCACTTGGATAAGTGGACCGTTACGTGTATTTATGGCGTGTCATCAAAGCATAAGGTAAATGTTCTAAAACATTAACTGACCATAAAGGAATACCGGAATCAAACATCGGTAATTCAAACATAAGCCCAAAACATGAAAAATAAAATACTGAAGGAAAGGACTAAACAATGTCCAAATAAGCAGAATAATGTAAGAAATGCATAAAGTAAGAAGTCTGGATAGCTTCCATCCAAATGCACATGCTCTCAGAATCCTAAGAACGTCCTGGTGTACCTGCCGTTAGAACATGAAAGGAACTACGGCTGAGCATAACGCTCAGTGAACGGATATAAAGCATGATAAGAATATACTGAATGAAATAGGCGATAGAATACTGAAGCTGTAAGACTGATATGTAACATGTGGTAGAACTCTGCATAAAATCTGAGCAACCTGGTTCATATATACTGATACTGAAATATAACTATTAATTCTGAAAACATGCATTTACTGTATTTTATTTGCCAGAGCTTATATAGGTCACGTGCTGTAACAACCGTGCATGAATAACTGGAGGGGTGACCTCGTCATGCTGTAGAGGGGTGACCTCTAAATAACTGTGCTGGGTGGAGGGATCAGCTCCAATGTGAAGGATGTAGAGCACACACCACATTCACCCTGATAACTTGTAACACATATAAGCCTAGGATGCATCCATACGCCCCACTAAAAATACTGATAAAATGGCCAAGCTGAGCTGAGTGGGACGATGCAGGATATCACTCTCCTGCATGTGAGTCACGACACCGGTGCCTCTAGTGCCGTGGTTACGGTACCTCCGTAACTAGTACATAAACTGGTCGTGCTTGTATATAATGCTCAGGCAATTTATTTAGTTATTAACATGATTACTGATAAACTTAAACATATACTGGGGAAAACATTTGGCTGCAGACGGGAAATCCTAATCATGCATAGGAAAGGAAGTCCTTACTGAAAGGACGGAAAATCCGTACCTCAAGTCTAGTGAATGAACGGAAGAAAGAATCCTACTTCTGGATCATTAACGCTACATGAATACACACGTGTATAAGTATCGAATCACTGAATACGTACTGGGTTTAAGCATTAATACGTGTTTATCTTATATTCTGATTAATCTGATTAAGTATTCCTGGTATTCATGTATTATTATGCTTACTGAGCAATATTAAGTAACTTTCCAAAAATAGCAGGCTTCCAACATAGAAAGTTACTAAAAATAGAATTTCTGCTTAATATAGAAAAGTTCTAAAAATAGAAAGTTTCCATAAATAGATATAAGCTGGTTAAATAAGCTAAAATAAGCTTAAGTGTTTACTGCTTAATATTCTAAGTCATAATGATATAATGTATAGTTTACTAATAATTACATGACATTTAAATAAACTATAGGTTAAAGGTATTTAATTAAACATAATGTGATTTAATTAAATAAAGATACAATACACTCGTAATAATAAGTCGGGTTTTTATTAATTTTATTTACCTTGAAAATAATATACATGTTACGGCTAATTACTTGTAAAGATGAAAACCCGTAACCATGTATTATATAAGAAAAGCATCGAAACCTAACCAGTGTCTTATTAATTACGTGTGTCGTGAACCGTATTAGTGAATACCGTGAACCGGACCATATAATTTAGTAATTCTCGTCAAAATAAAATTATACTTACGTCATGTATAAAATTAATTTAACTAATATGTTTATAATAAATCTAGTTAAATCAAGTAAAGTACATGTTTTACTTATTCAGCCAAACACCCCCTTAAAACTGTCCATTAAACTGATAGCCAAACACACCCTTAAATCCACTTAAAACCCACTGCCAAACGCACCCATAACTGCCAGTTTTCCCACTGGCAGTTACATGTTTCCCCTGTCTGTGGTCCGTTTCCACTGCTTGTTATAATTTTCCCACCGAGACCTAGATGGTCTCGGTTCCCACTGTTAGAACAATCTTTTTCCCCCTGCTTGTTCTCTGTTTCCCCCGTTAGCGCAAACCCAACCCAAACCCTAATTAGATTGCGGCTGGTGGAGAAAATACCACCGAGACTTAGATGGGTCTCGGCTTGTGTGCTTTTCGAACCCAGCATCTAAACAAAAACGAAACCCCTTTCACTTATGGTTATATGAACGTGTTTTTAAACACCTTAAAAAGGATCAGATTAAAGATCAAATAAAAAGAACTTAGACAATGAATTAGGGTTTACCTTGTTTTAGGGTTTAAGATAACAACAATTGTATTCCTTGAATTCTGGATTAAACACACGATCTATCTTCTTGTTTCCTTGGTTTGGGTCGCGGCAGGGAAGAAGAGAACACAAAAGAAAAAAAATGCGGCTGCTTTGATTTGGGTTTAGGGTTTCCTTATGTGTGTGTTTGTGTCGGCAGAGAAAAAAAAAACAAAAGGAACCCCCGTCCTTTCTTTTGTTATACACGGCCAAGAAGAACAAAACACTTGGGCCTTGAGCCCAAGTCCCACTTCTTTTCGCATTTGTCTAAAACAGCCCCACCAATAAACACGCACTCTTTTATATCGCGACGTGTTTTAATATACGTGTACGTGTTCGTGTTTCGTGTTTCGTGTTTCGATTTCTGAAAACGTAATACTCTTTTCTATAACCAAAGTAATACGTTCGATAGTATTTATTTTCCTGAATAATTAATTTGTAATATTTAAATAAAACTGAGCGCGTAATTTACTGTTAACGTTTAATTATTTCTGTAAAATAATTAATTCATCTGTAATATTTTCTGAGACTAAATACTTATTAACTGAGTAAACTGTAATATTTATAGTATTTAAATAAACTGGGATAGCGTATTAAATTTCTGCGTTTATATCTCTTGTCTAATAATTAATACTTACATAGTTTATTAAAATTAAACTGCGTATTTAAATATTCTGATTTTTAAATACGGGTTTTACATATAGTGGTTCAGCAACGAAGCTCACTCCTCGTTCCTACTCCACTCCTCGAGTACTCCTTACTCGAGAGTTCACTACACAACAAGCTCCTTATGGTGGAGAAAACCGTACACGTCGCTTAACCAATTTTCGACTTTAAGCTAAAAGTCGAGCCTTAATCGTAGCTAGGACCAATCTACACAACTATACTTAGTACATACACAACTTCCAAATAGACACAACTACTTGGATCTTCACAACTATTACACAAAAACAAATGTATAAGATTTGATCTTCAAAGGATCTTTGGTGGTGGACTCAACACTTCACAATGATAGTGTTCTTCTCTTTGCTTGAAGAGGAAGGGATGGATGAGATAGATTCACTTCTAAACAAGTAGTAATCAATCAATTAATCAAGGATTTGAGTGATTTAAGAAGTATGTTTGAATCTGGAAATTTGTGTGCAAAAGAGGTGAATTGAAAATCTGAGAAAGGTCCACTATTTATAGGACAAAGGACCAACGACTATATCTGCCCGCGGTTCCTTATCTCAGCCGGCGGTACCTTATCGATAAGGAACCGCCTAGGCGCTAAGGAACCGCCAGGATAGACTCCGCTCCCTTTATGTCCTTTAGTGGTGGAGGTCATATCTGGTTATAAAAATATCCAGAAAGGATATTCCAAATCAAAAGGGAATATGCCATTTTCAAATTTTCAAATATTTAATTTAATAAAACATTTTCTTAAAAAGAAAGTTTAATTAAAAACTTGTCACACTTAATAAAAAGTGAGTTTAAAGAAAAGATTAAATCACTTGATCACTTGATTAAGGTTAGTACTTGTTTATTCATACCTTTAAGTTAAAATGGGTAAAATGAAAAATACTTGAACTCAAGAATTCGTTTTTCGTTGTTTTTGTAAATGCTTGTTTTTAAACATTGTCGTAATCAAAACTAAGCGAGACCGAAAAATGAAAGTAACGTTTTTAGGCATTATTGCATTAACAAAATAGATAAAGAAAAGTTAGAAGTAAACAGACTATATATGAAAATAAGAAATCATATAAGATCTGAGGCCTCAAATGAGTCTTCCCTAATTGAAGAACCAAAAGAATCTCTCTTAATAACCAAGAGCAGCCACATGTAGGGGTGTGATTTAGGTTGATCCGGTCGGGTTCGGTTCAACTCGAGTCGGGTCGAGTCGGGTCAACTCGGGTCAACTTAGGTTGAGACTAAAAAAATCATACCAGAAACCGAGCCTAATTAGAACTCGGGTCACTCGGCTTCGGATCAATTCGAGTCGGGTCAACTCAGATGAGGTCAACTAGATTTCGGGTCAACCCGAGTATAAGTAAAAAGTTTAAAAATTGGCTTATTTAAGTATATTTACAATGTAAAAAATGTTAATCGAGTCGGGTCAAGTTGGGTTGGTCGGGTTCGGGTCAATTTGAGTCGGGTTAATTCGAGTCAAGGCTAAAATATTTAAACCCGAACCCGACCTATTTGAAACTCGGGTCAACCCGAATTGACTTGAATAAGTTTTTTGACCTGAGTGACCCGACCCAAATTGGCTTATTCGGCTTTAGATTCGGGTCGACTTTTTCGACACCCCTAGCCACATGCATCACATAACTTGATTGCGTAAGTCTTTTGGCCGGATACAAGCAAAAAATTTTTGTTTATTAACCAATTTAATAAACTACTCAATATTATTAGATCTAGATCAAGATTAATAATTTTATGGGAAGAGTGCATTTTATTCCTATATTATTAATATAAAATAAAGCGAGTATATAACCAGATTTAGCGTCTTTATCAGCGTTTAACCCATAAACACCAAACGAATTGACTCGTGAGGCCACTGTTGGGATTTAGAAGTAGATAAACCATGTTGACTACGAATACGCAGCGCAATGAATCTAGTTTAGCATTTATGATTAACACATAATAAAACAAATAAAATACTAACCTTTTAATTTAAATAGTAAAATCAATTAAAAGGGTTTTGATCTAGAATTTTAAACTAACGGTTAAACTACTGTCTCTATTTATGCTAGCAGTTGTTACACAATATAATATCTCAAAGAAACACGTGGTTAGTATTATTTATTTACATTTCAATCAAACCGATAAACCTTTGAAAGTTACTTTGAGCATCTACAATGCTCCAAGTCTTACATGACTTGGAGCATTTATGATAATAATGGTAATATTGAAATATTTATCTCAATGTTTAAAAGTGAAAAATTATTTTATCAGAGACTTGGTTAGTAATAAGTCTTTCTTTCAAAATTAATAAAAAGCCTTTTTTTTATGTAATGCTAAAAAACTTTTAAATCATTTTTCAAATAGGAAAAAGATTTTCCTAAATCTTACCATTGCATATAGCCTTAGTTGATAGAATATACAAATAAAGAGAATCTTTTTGTCTCAACTTTTTGCAAAACACAGAGAATCTTTATTCTCTACTTTATGCCAAAAGCTTGACTAACGGGAAGTTAGACAACACAAGTTTGTATCTATATTATTATATAAAAGCTGTATATATACATCTTAACTTTAAACTTAACTCAAAACGAAAAGTTAAGATAAACATATAAAGGTTAAAGTTATAAATTACCAACGAATTTTACTTTTTTCTCGATATTACAAGTAGAGAAGATAAAATACTTATATATTTTTTAAAACGGAAAAATGTTAGTGGTTAGTGGGTCGAGTCGTACAATGACATCTAAGCGGAAGAATGTCTTTTCGAACCTTCGTCTAGTTATGTTAAACTCCTTATCCGCTTCGCCTGAGACCCCTTGGCAAGTCTTGAACCTAAGACCTCCAGGAAACCTCCCCCAATGAAACCACTTAGTGGAACCTTGATGGCAAACTGAGCTAAACCAGTTGGTTAGATAAAATACTTATATAACCATTGAACTTTATCTTTATTTATAATATTATAACAAGTTCCTCGGTCACTGTCTTTTATAGGTTAAAAGTCACTTATAACCGACATGTCACTTGTTTTAGCCAATCATTTATATTTTCTTATTTTTTTATTTTTGACATCAATGATACATGATATAATATGCATTTCACTTATTCTCGCAATCAAACAACCCTACCCCCAATTCTCAACCCACTTCGTCCACTTCAAAACAAAAACTTAATCTTATATGGTCCCAAATAACAATTTAATCTATATTACATCAACAAGTAGCTAAAGGTTTATTAATTTGTTGAAAAATATGAGAAGTAAAGAGAGTAACAATCAGCTGTTGCCCGTAACAATCAGCCACCGCCACAGAAACCAGACGCCTTCCATAACAACCACAAAAGAAACGAACCAGTTACGAGTAGAACTCGAACCTAAAGGAGCTAACAAATCGCCTAGATTTGTATGAAGATTTCTTAAGTGTAAGAACATTAAAAAGAATATTATTTGCAAAAAATATTTTAAAGATACTTAAAACTAAGAATGAAGATCTACAATGGAGAATAAGCACTCATCTAACTAACACATACTTTTTGCAAAAAAAAGAGAAGATATTATTTTGTTAAGAAGGTGGGAAAGAAAAAGTTGTAAAAAAAAGCTAATGTAGTGAGGGTGGGGGGGGTGTTACTGATTGTGTCGAATTATAACAAAAGAGTGATGAATAGGAGTCAACTATTTTGAGTTAACGTGGCAAATTTTGGTAGATGAAGGATGAAGCAAATGTGTGTTTTTATTAATCTGGGAATGTGGGTGGATGAAGGATGCTAGTAAAGAAGACAAGGACATTTTAGTCTTTCAAAAATTTGTATGTGAAAAAACTAAATGTCACGTGGGAAAAATAAATGACATGAAAATTATAGTAATTATGTTATCTGTATTAACATGTATCAACAAGTTTAGATGTCTATATAAATATTTTATCTTCTGTATCTGTAATATCAAGAAAAAAAGTAAATTTAGTTGTTAATTTATGGCTTTAAACCACATATAAAATCTCAACTATTATATCATTTTAGTACAAAATTAACTCTAAATCAAAGGTGCAATCTTAATCATCCATTTTTTTATCAAACTTTTATAACAACTTTTTAACCACCTATTAAAAAACTATCTTTATTTTTAAATTGAAAAATATCTTTTAATTTTTTTAAATCTAATTTCACCATATCTTTTTAAATTTTCTTCTCTTTAGTTCAACATATATTTTGATATATTAACAAATTTTTTGTTTTTTGATTTTTAATGATTTTTTTTGTTTTAATTTAATTTTTTTATACTTTAACATTAATTTAATTATCAAAAAATAATTATTAAATACCCGGCGCTGCATTGTGCAAATATTATGCTAGTATATTTTAATGAGCTAGTTGTGTGAATTTTTATAGCAAAAGTGAGAACAAAAACATAAAAGAATATAAATATATAGTGTGTACTTGTTGTTTTGAAAAGAAAAAAAAAAACTATTTTATATGTGCATATTGCTTTATCATGTATGATTTCCATAACTCATTTATTTCTAATATCTAAACGATTACTTATTATAATATTTATTAGTCATAATTTTATATTTTTTTCGTCTCAATTATTTGTTTATTTTTAATTTTTTCATTTTTTTTTCAACTTTAACTATATATTTTTTTTGTTATGTAATATTTAATAAAAATACATTTGGAACACTATTTATTCATATAGTTTTCATCAAATATTACATAACATAAATTTTTTAATTTGAGGTCAAATGTAATGAAGAAAAGAATTGAAAAATTGAAAGTGGACAAATAAATTAGAACGTAAAAAATATGTATCTATTGCTTTATCGCTTAATATTTAGTATTTATATGTGTATATTGCTTTATGTTGGATGGCTATAAAAGGGAGCTTGGAACGTGTTAGAATTCACAAACAATCGTTGGTACAAGTGTACAATTAACAGTTGTGAGTGTCTTGTGTCACATAATTTTTAGCCATCTTTTAATTCATTTATCTACTATTCTTCACATAATCACGCAAATATGAGTGTTAATTAGCTACTTAACCCCAGGAGTAGACCGTTTAAATTATACTATGCAAATATTCGTGTCATCCTTTCATTTATTTTTCTCGTTTCTTCATGTTACTATTATCCGCTTTGTGACTATGATCTTTGGACGCTACAAACTGAAGCAAGGATGGGTGACGACGAGCCGGTAAATCTAAAAGAATTTGAAGATCAGCACATACTCACAGAGAATATCCAAATGTTTCAGCGAATAATGTAACATGGAGTATACGTTTATCTTAATGTTTATTATCATTTTCTTATGTGTTTTAATAAAACATAATAAAACTAGTTTCGATATGAGTATACATTCGTTTTATGATTTCTAGAATCTAACATAGTATAAGTTATAATGAAAAACATATGAGCAAATAAAATAGGAAAAAAAAGGAGAAAGTAAAGACAAACTCTATATTAAAAGAACAAATCATATAAAATCTAAGGCCTCAAATGTGTCTTCCCTAATTGGAGAACCAAAAGACTCTCTTAAAAACCAAGAGCAGTCACATGCATCACATAACTTAATTGCGTAAGGGTTTTGGCCGAATAAAAGCAAAAAAAAATTTGTTTAGTAACCAATTTAATTAGCTACTCAATTTTATTAGACCTAGATCAAGATTAATAATTTTATGGCAAGTGTGCATGTTATTTCTATATTAACTAAAATAAATAAAGCGAGTATATAACCGGATTTAGCGTCTTTATCTGCGTTTAACCCATAAACACCAAACTAATTGACTCGTGATGTCACTGTTGGGATTTAGAACTAAATCATGTTAACTACGAATACGCTGCGCAATGAATCTAGTATAACATTTATGATTAACACATAATAAAACAAATAAAATGTTAACCTTTTAATTTAAATATTAAATCAATTAAACGGGTTTTGATCTTGAATTTTAAAACTAACGGTTAAATTATTGTCTCTATCATTTGCTCACACAATATCAACAGAACACAATATGATGCTAGCGGTTGTTTCACAATATAATCTCAAAGCAACACATGGTTAATATTATTTATATACATTTCAATCAAACCGATATACCTTTAAAAGTTATTTAGAGCATCTACAATGCTCCAAATCTTATATAACTAAGAGCATTTATGATAATAAATAGTAACATTGAAACATTTATGTTAATGTTTGAAAGTGAAAAGTTATTTCATTATAAAGACTTGGTTCCTAATAAGTTTTTTTTCCAAAACTAATAAAAAGCTTTTTCATGTAATGTTAAAAAGCTTTTGAAATATTTTTTAAATAGGGAAAAGCTTTTCTTAAAGCTTACCATTCCATATACTCTTAGGCTACTTAGAGTGGGGTGAAGTTGGTCCGTGAATAAGTAACTCGCGCATAGGTTACCATCCCGTTCAAAAACCTCACGCGTGAGTTGTGGGTTCTATGGTAAAAAACTCACCTGAGTGAGTTACATATATGTGGGGTCTCTCTCTTTTTCTTTTAATTTTTTTTAGTTTATTTTAATACTTTGTGAGTGGATTGATTATTTAGTGGAGTATAACGTGACAGTGAGTTTCTCACTATCAGTAAGGTTGTAAAATGGGTTGAATGAGTGGAAAAAAATAATTGAAATGATGTAGAGCCGAGTTAACAGTGAGTTTTTAACTCATCACTCCAAGCAGCCTTAGTTAATAGAATATTCAAATAAAGAGAATTTTTTGTCTAAACGTTCTGTAAAATAGAGAGATTCTTGTTTCTCTACTTTCTGCCAAAAGCTTGACGAATCGAAAGTTAGACAACACCAAATTTGTATATATTTCAATAGGTTAGTTGTATGAATTTTTTTTAGGGACAAGTGAAAACAAAAACACAAAAATATAAATATATATAATGTACTTGTTGGTTTGAAAAAAAAACGGGTTTGATTAAAATTCATCCTTTCAATTTATTTTTTGTCACATGAATAAAATTTGACTGATTTAATTATACACAATTACACAACTGCTCAACTTAATTACATGGTTGTCATGTGTCATCTACATTTTTTAAAAATGTACCTCGCACATGTCCCCCTAACAACAATAACATTTGTCTTATTATGTTGACAAATGATCAACCGACGACGCTTAACCAACAAATGATCAATTTGTCAGTACTTTTTCAATTTCCAATAAAAAAGATACTGAAAAAAAATTAAATATTTGATAGTTAAACATCTTCAGTTAATCATTTAAAAAGTAGCTTTATTGGACATTTGTCACATTTTGAGTGATAATAGTCAAATCTATCAAACGTTTTCCAACTGATCAATAATTAATTATAAGGTGCTTAAAATGATCGCATCTGTATTTAAAAAAAAAGTAAACTATTTATATGTGCATATTGCTTTATAATGGATGAGTTCGATAAACTTACTTCTAATATCTAAACGATTACGCATTTTAATATTTATATGTGCATATTGCTTTATCAGGCTATATAAAGGAGCTTGAAAAGAGTTGAAATCACAAACAATTTCGTTGGCACAAGTGTACAATTAACAGTTGTGAGTGTCTTTTGTTCATGCCTTTTAGCAATATTTCAATTCATCTATCTACTATTCTTCACATAATCACGCAAATATTAGTTTTAATTAGCTGCTTAACACCAGTCAGGAGTAGACCGTTTAAATTATACGGCTAAATTATGCAAATATTCGCGTCATCCTTTCATTTATTTTTCACGTTTGTTTATATTACTATTATCCGCTTTGTGACTACGATCTTTGGATGCTAGAAACTGAACCAAGGATGGGTGACGATGAGCCAGTAAATCTAAAGGAATTTGAAGAATTGGCAAAAAATGTTCTCCCAAAGATGAATTATGACTACATTGCTGGAGGATCCGAGGATCAGCACACACTCACAGAGAATATCCAAGCATTTCAGCGAATAATGTAACATGGAGTATACGTTTATCTTAATGTTTATTATCATTTTCTTATGTGTCTTAAGTTTTTGTTGTTTCACGATGCCTTATTGTCAGTATTCGGCCAAGAGTTCTTGTAGATGTGAGCAAAATAGATATGTCAACAACTGTATTGGGTTACAAAAGTTCAGCACCCATTATCGTTGCTCCAACTGCTCTGCATCAGTTGGCACATCCTCAAGGTAGTTAACTGGTTTATCCATATAACATCGAATATTTTTCGTTTTCTTCTCTAATATAGTATGATCTATGAATATCACAAACATCCACTAATAGAATGTAAGTATGCTTATTAGATATCCTACTAAAGAAAAGAAAAACAAATTAACCAAATAATGAAGCAAGGATGTAAGTATATGTTTATTGATCCTACGTATATTTTCCAGGAGAGGTCTTGACAGCCAAAGCAGCAGCTGCATGCGACATCATAATGGTAACGACATAACTTCAACTGCTGCAGCTCAATTAAGTAGTCTCTTTCTCTTTTGACGTTTTCTTATTTCTGAATCCACAGTCGCTGTCTTACATGTCTACATGCACCGTCGAGGAGGTGGCTGCCAGTTGCAATGCTACACGCTTCTTTCAATTATGTGTATGTGATCATAAAGACCCCATTATTGTTCATACACTTGAACTTTTTAACTTACTTGATATGATAACAGTGTTAAGTTTTGCATTTGTTCTTTTTAGGTCTTTAAGAGACGTGATATATCCGCTCTGTTGGTGAAAAGAGCTGAAACAAATGGATGCAAGGCTCTTCTTCTTACTGCTGATTGTCCAAAAATTGGTCGTAGAGAAGCAGACATAAAGAACAAGTAAACATCAAACCGAAATCTAATACTTGATTACTTGTATATAGCCTAGTAAACATATACGTTACCTAATAATTAAATTCTGTAGGTTGACTCTACCTCAGCCAAAGAACTTTGAAGATCGTGTGTCGACCAAAGTAGACAATGCAAGTGACAACATCATCATCTTTTTGTACCTAAAAGTATATTGTTATATATTGATCGAGTATTTTTGGTTTTCAGAATAAGGGTTCAAATATGGAGGCTTTTGCATCCAATATCTTCGATCCTTCCCTGTCTTGGAAGGTATATAACTCTTTATTACTTGAGTAACCAAAGAGATTCTTAACTTGATCTATATTGGCATCCGAACATAAAAAGAAGCAGAATAACCTGGAAATAATTAGTTGTCATTTGATTTGCAGGACATTGCTTGGTTTAGGTCTATTACAAACATGCCTATTATTATAAAGGGAGTACTCACTCGCGAGGATGGTAAGGTCATGAGTTGTTTATATATGTTATATGTAGCTATTCACTTATGTAAATCTAAATCTTAGCCTAGTGCGTGAGCTTTTACGGTGATTGGCAGCCATTAAAGCTGTCGAAATAGGAGTAGAAGGAATCATAGTCTCAAATCATGGAGGTCGCCAACTTGATTACGTTCCAGCCACCATTGATGCACTTGAAGAGGTATTTGTCAATATATGTGTAGTACTCCCTCCGTCCCATATTAAGTGTCCACTATAGAATCTTTGGTTGGAAATCTTGATAATTACTTTTCCATCCTTTAATATGTGGCCCATATTTAAGTTGGGTTTTTTTTTTTTTTTTGACTTTTTGTATTAAATAAGGGTATACTTGTCATTTTGATAGCTAATAATAGTAGGAATATAATATATCTAAACTTAATATGAGACGGAGGGAGTAATTAATTAGCAACCGACTGCATAAACACAAATGTAAATTTTCCATTCTAGGCCTTTGGTCTAACTAACTGTATCAAAGATGTGTTGTAACCAGTGTAGGCTGTTCAGGAGCTTACACTCAAAAGTACATAAACACAATACCAAGTTTCTATAAATTTACTGGGCATGCAGGTAGTACATTCCGTTCAAGGACGAATACCAATCATCCTAGATGGAGGAATTAGGCGAGGAACGGATATATTCAAGGCTTTAGCTCTCGGTGCACAAGCTGTTATGGTAATGTCAGGAGCAAATTCTTAGTAATACTCAACAAAAAATTAAATATATAATACTCATTTATCTTGATGAACTAATATTGCAGATTGGACGTCCAGTTCTCTATGGGTTGGCTGCAAAGGGGGAGTATGGAGCAAGAAGAGTAATTGAAATGTTAAAGGATGAACTCGAGCTTACAATGGCTCTTTCTGGTTGTCCCACTCTCGATCATATTACTAGGAACCACGTCAAGACGCCAACGGATAATCATCACTGTAGACTCTAGTTATATGACGATAATCATCACTGTAGACTCTAGTCATGATGGTTATAAGGACTATATCATTTGGCAAAATAAACCTGTCCAGGATCCTACATGTTGTAAAGTTAAAAATAAAGGAAAAAATCTTTTCAAGTTGTAGCTAACTTGATTGGTCAAGTTCTCCGATCACAACAAAAATAAATGCATTTGAGCCTCTTGCATTTCGCTAAAAGAAAAACTTGTAAACATTTATCTAAATTTTGATTGGCCAATATAATCGATCAAGTTACCTTCAATTTTAAAGAATTTTAATCTAAAAATAAATACACATTCCATGTCCAGGTGGTATATATATGCTTTATCATATATTTTTGTGGTCAGAATGTTATTATCTTTCTATTAAGTTTTAGAAAAATGTAATGTTCAATAAAAAAGTTTCAGAAAAATCAAAGAATACAATTTCTTCTTTCTATTTGCATATAATGATTTACCCGCTATCAGAATGAGTGACAGCGTGAACTGCACTAAATGTTTTTAATTGTATAGACTAACAGCAAAATAAAAAATTAGATTTATTGGTTCTAATAAATATCAAAAATAATTATTTCTAACAATCGTTGATTCTAATAATACCAGTTATTAGAATTAAAAACTTGGTAAACAGCAAGCAACCAGTGGTTTCTTTTATTAAAATGAAAACTGTCTTACTATGGTTACAGCAGATAAAGACTAGAAACAAAAAAAAAACACTAAAACACCAATGGGTTGGACTATGCCCCAAAGACAAAGTTCAAAAGAAACTGAAAATAACACAAAAATGCAAATAAATTAATAAAATGGCTTTTGGCCCTTGAAAAATCCTTTACCAGCCTAAAGGTGGTTACCACGTCGTTCCTCTCGCTTTTCTAATCGTTTTGATATGTCACGGGCTGAAAACGAACTTTACGATGCTCAAGTTATGGTTGTTTTAAGAAAGCCCTCTTCTTCACACGATATTAGACTTCCAGAAACAAGTCAACATATTCTTCAATACTTAGGCCTCCATCATTAATACTAACGTGACCTAGTACGAGATTGAATTTTATAAATGTGTGTTGCTCGCCATAAGAAAGCTTAGGGATAATTTTGATAAAAAAAAAAAAAAAAAAAATTGTCCACTATCTTTTTTATTAGTCAAAAAAGTGACATAAGCCTAACTTATGAGATTGGGGTTTTTAGAATATTTTATGTATCATTATAAATACACATCAATAATACAATACTTACTCTAAGGCCTTGTTTCTTTTTTATTTTAGGGATAAGACAAATGGGTTCCACTCCCCTTAATATCTCATAATGGGGACAAGTAGGCTTTATGTGCCTTGTTGATATGGAAGATTTAGTAAGAAAAAAATATTAAACTATTGCATGGTCCTACTTCCCTTTCCACTAGGAGAAATTAACATAAAAAAGAAACACCCCCTAAGAGGTTTTATCATTCTAACATAGTATCAAAAACGGGTTAAATCCTTGACCTAATCACGCACTTTGAACCGCTACCTTCACCCCGTCAAAATTCATAATCAAAAACACCGATCCCTTGAAAACAAAAACAACCCATAAACCCTATCTTTAAACATACACGATTCATGATCAGAACATGAAGAAAAGGAATCATCATATTGAAGAAGCGTCTTGGGATTAAATATATTATTTATTCGATCCCCAGATAAAGTTTTCTTTTCTTGAATGTTCTTTTTTGGTTGAAGATCTACATTGCCTCATTGTTTCACCAAACATATAACCAGCCAACCCTAGTTTATTTTGTTTGGATGGGATTCGGCTTACTTGATTTTATCCTCAAGTTGTATGTCTTAAAAAAATATCGTTGTTTAATTGTTTGTTTGTTAGTCGAATCTAGGATATCAAGCTCCAAGACGATTTTTTGTTTTCGATCGGTAGATATATGTTGACATTACTACAAAAACTGAAATAGAGCCCCCTAAATAAAGCCCTTTTTGTGAAAATAAGGATTTTTGCTACATTTAAGATTTTTTTCACTTATAAAACCAGGTTCACACTTATACTACCAGGCTCTATTACCATATCCTAAATTAAGCCATGTTCCTTCATTAACAACCGGGCACTATCTTTTTAAACTTTTTTAAGCCAGAACTACTAATAGTAAATTTTTCACCAAATGTAGTAACATTGGGCGAGTTTAATGTTTAGGAAAATATAATTTCGCGAATAGTTCAATGGTTTAAGTAAAACTTTCAATTTTCATAAATCTTTGAGCTGGTTTAATTGAACGTTTCAGTTTTCACTAAATCATTTAGGCGAGTTTAATTCAACCTTATTAGTACACTCTTCTCCCCTCATCCCTCCTCACCACACACATCTCTCACCATTGATATAGATCTAACCCCAACTTTCCTTTCATAAAAATAAACATATTAACCCTTTTCTTTCTAACAGTTGCTCGATGAATAAGAATATGTTGGTCGCAAAGATCTGACCTTATTTCTGAATTTCGTTGTATTGATGCTAATCGTGAGTCAATTTATATTTAATCAATAAGTCGTTGGATCTTGTTATGATATAATTAGTCAATTAAAAAGATTGGACTATCATTGGCTTATTTAATATATTACAGTGCATTGTTTCTTTGTTTGTTTAAGATTATGGTAATGTTTTAAAATATTGTCTAATTGATTCAGAGTTACATCTTGACGTTTGTGTTTAAGTGGTTTTAAATTAAGTTTCTCATGCATGGCTTACTGTTTATGCTGGAATGGTTTATATAAAAAAACATTTACTAGTGTTTGATAAAATACCTAATAAAGGTTGTGGTTGTTTGTAAAACTCGGATAAAATAAATGATGACATTAAATACACAAAAACACAGATTAATTAAAACTTTATAATTAATTAAGACACGACAAGTACCATGAACATTAAATGAATAACGACAAGTATCACGTATATTATTTATTTATTTAATGACAAGTATTTACGTATAATAAATATTGCACGACAAGACGTAACACGATAAAACACGAACTTAAGTCACGAACATTTAACACACGATAATTTAATAAAACACGAAAATGAAAAGTACATTAAGGGGTGCTTGTTTGGCCGGCCTAAAGAAAAAGAACAAGGGCCTATGGCCCGGCCCATGGTTAATATAACAAACATTTTTCATTCATTATTCTATTTTCAAAAATAAGAAAAATCCTAGTTCTCCTTTGTGTGGGGCGTCGGTTTTGCAAGAGAAAATGGAAGGAAAAAACAAGCTTTGATCTTTGATAAATACTTGGGTTCGTGTTTGTGTTATTTACCCTTGAATCGTAATCATTCGGTAACACTTAATCATTATCTTTTTCATTATTAACTGATTCATGAGTTCACCTATAAAAGTATGTATGCTATAATAATTAAGCAAGAAATTAATTCGGGTATTCGTGGTTGTGTTGTTCACGGAAACCGAGACCACCATTGCTCTCGGGCAAAGCTTTAAACCCACAACCACCGGCCTATGTGGCTCGGTGACTGGGCTTGTTCGAACAAAGCAACAGACCCCACAGGGGGCGTTTGTTCAAGCAGTGGCAACCGAGAGCCCCAGGCTCTCGGTGGGAACTTTGGTCAGCCAGGGGGAACCGACTATAGCCTGTGGGAACCATCTCACAGCCAGTGGCAAAAGCCACGGCTGCAGTGGAAACGAAACCACAGCCGGGGGTTGTGGTGTTATTTTGGTTAATGCAACCGAGACCAAGAGGTCTCGGTGGGCTTAATATTGGGGCTCGACTAACCGAACACAAAGAATGTTTGGTCATAAATTTTGCTAAGTTAATTTTGAACTTATAATTAATTTTATTCATGAAATTAAACATTGCACATTTAATTGATATTAATCAAAGACTTAGCCTATTTAATTAATTACATTTTAACCATGGTATAATTAAATTAATTATAACCTTTAATTTAATTATTCAATTGTCAAGTCTATGGTAAAGTTTTATTAAATATAAACCATGCTTTTATTATTAATTAATAATCAATTAAACCTTGTTATATTATTAATTAGTAATTATTTATAAGATTATGACATGTTATATTATTTATTAAATAAACTTTGCTATATTATCATTTAATTAATAATAACTTATAAAATATGTTCATTAAGCTTTGACTTATATTATATGCTTATTAAACAAGCTTATTACTATTAATAGAAACTTTCTATTTTTGGAAACTTACTATTTATGGAAACTTACTATTTATGGGAACTTACTGTTATTGGAAACTTACTACTTATGGAAACTTACTATTTTTGGAAAGTTGCTATATATGGAAACTTGCTATTTTTTGAAAGTTACTATATATAGAAACGTGCTATTTTTAGAAAGTTACTCATTATGGAAACATCAAGTATAATAATACATGAAACATGAAATACATTAATTAAGAACACATGAAACATTAAGAAGACACAATAAAACATAACCAAGTACAACAAGTTAAGAACACGTAAAACAAGTTAAGAACAAGTGAAGTAAAAGAACCAGTCAGTTATGCATGAACATACAACTCATACAGTCCTTTATTATGTAGCACTCGTGAAGTCGAAGTAGTTACTTTCCGCCTTTCATCTTCCATCGTGACTAGACATAAGGTACGGATATTCCGTCCTTTAGTAAGGACATTCTCTTTCTATGCATGATTAGAATTCCCCGTTTGCTGCCATCTGTTTTCCCTAGTTTACATGTCATAAAAATTTTCATTGTTTGCCATGCTATCACTTTAAATTGCATGAGCTATATACATGCATGACCATGTCCACCTAGTTATGGAGGTACCATAACCATGACACTTGAGGCACCGGTGTCATGACTCTTCCGCGACGAGATATATTTCTCGCGGCGTCCCTTTAGTTACTTTGGCCATTATGATTATTATCATGTGGGGCGTATGGGTGCATCCTAGTACATGTTTTGCAGTCTTACAAGGTAACTGTGGTATGTGTTCTAGATCTATCACATTGGAGCTGATCCCTCCACCCAAGATTATATAATTAGAGGTCACCCCTCTAATTGCATGACGAGGTCACCCTCTATGTATTCATGCTCATTGATATATATCATGACCTATATGAGCTCTTTGGCATTTAAATTACATTTGCATGTATAAACATCAGACTTTTTAGCTATAAACCAGTTTATAAAACATGTTCCAGGTTTTCTAGGACTTACACATATTCTGTTACATTTCATGTCTTTAGCTTATATTTCAGTTATTCTATTCATGTCATTATACCCGTTCACCAAGCGTAGTGCTCAGCCATATTTTCTTTCCATGTCCCATACGGCAGGTACACAAAGACGAACTTGAGAAATTGAGAGTACGTGCATAGGATGGAAGCTACCTTAGACTTCTTTTCCTTTTGCATTTCATATACTTATTCTTGGTTGGACAATGTTTAGTCCTTTTCTACATTCTTTTCTTTATGCATGTTTGAGCTTATGTTTGGGGGCTGATGTTTGATTCTGACTTTCCTTTATGGTCATTTATGTTTTTAAGACATATTACCTTGCATGCTTTGATGACACACTATAATTATTACGTAACGGTCTACTTATCAAAGTGGGGTGTTACAATTATGGTATCAGAGCCCAAGGTTTCGACTTGTAGGCTCTAGAACTTGACATGTGACTAATGGGTAGTCAGCCGGATCTTCCTAAACTGACATTTGATTTTATTTCATGTATCTGATAGGTGTGCAAACACCCATCTTTTCTACCACTTAATTACAATAATAACCGGACCAAAACGTGTATTTTATGTCTTTTATGTCGGAATTATGCGTGGTTTGTGTTTTTGTTGTGATTTAGGACGAAAAGGTGAAAAGTGGAGAAAACACGGGAATTCACGGGCATTTACGGACTTTTATTGAAGAAAAGGATGAAAGACGAAGTCAAGAAGTCAAAAGTGGATAAAGAACGAAAGTCCAAGACCAATTCTGAAGATTTATCGAAGAAAAAGTCAAAAGACGAAAGTTTACTTAAAGCCGAGGAACTCAAGTCTTATTTATCGAAGAATTAAAAGACGAGTCCAAAGAAATCCCGAGCCAAAAGTCATCACATTCCAAGATTAACAAAAAGATTAAGAAGGAAGGACTTGATGGTGCAATTAACAAGAAAGGAAGGAGGGAGGAAGCTTCCTCTAACCTTTCCCCTAATCACCTATAAATACTCTCATTTTCATTTCATTTAGTTTTGTTGACTAATCGTGACAATTAGTTCTTCCATCTTTATTTTATGCACATTTAATTACTTGCACATTTAATTACTTGTCTTGCACTTTTAATTACCTTTAATTTTCAAGTAAGTGTTTCTTTAATTTCTTGCACCTTTACTTTATCTTGTTGATCTTAATCTTCTTCCACCTTTCTTTGATTTACACGTTTTTAATTCGTTGATTTGTTAAAAATTTGATTTTTATGTTTTTGATTGTTTTAAACTTCTTATTTTCATAGCTTATTTGATTTATTTTTCAAGTTTATATAGTTTTTACAAAAGTTATTTTTATATAAAAAGTTGTTTTTCTTAAAGTTTATCTTTTTCATATTTTAAAAGTTGTTAACTTTCAGTTTGATAGCTTATTTTCGCACGGTTTTACCTTAGGATTTAGTCTTGAGCTTATTAGGATTATAGCTTAATTGTTAAGCTTAATTTGTGTACTTTTACCCGTATTCCGACCGTGACAATCGGAAGGAGGTTATACATTCCGATCGATTCCGATCTGAAAAGGGTTTAATATTCCGATTGAGGGTGTCTTGGTATTCCGATCTGGGTGATTTTTGAGTATTCCGATTGGTGTGTGGTGACAAACATTCCGATTGGAGTTCAGTACAACATTCCGATTGAGGTGCAAGTTTGGCTATTCCGATTGGGTTAAGTGACAGATTCCGATCGTGGGATTCCGATAAGCATTCCGATCAAGAGGTGGGTTTCTATAGACATTCCGATTGGTCACGTTTGACATTCCGATTGGTTCAATCGGAATATATTCCGATTGGAGGGTATCTTTCTCCTATTTTGACTTGTTTAATTTTAGTTTACATTTTTAATTCTTGTCTAATTTTAATTTCCGTCACGCTTTATTTTTAGTCATTTAATTAATTTACTTTTTGTCACGTTTTAAATATTGCACCTTTCGTTAATTAGATTTAGATTTATTTTCACGCACTTTACTAATACTTTCCCTTTACTTTAACGACATTTACTTTTAAATCTTTGCACATTTAAATTTAAAAACAACCAAAATTATTTGTTTCCACCAAAATAAAACTGAGTCACATAGAAAACCTAGATCAATTCGATTAGACCAACACAACGAACATCAATGAACACATAATTTTCTTACTAGGTAAAAGTCCTTGTATTAAATGGCGCCGCTGCCGGCTCTTTTCGTTAAGATCAATAGTTTTCTGTGAGAGACACGTTGCTTTTTGGGATCCGTTCACTTGTGAACGTTATTTTTCTTGCATAAAAAATAAAAAATCATAAAAATTAAAAATTGATAAAAAACCATAAAAATTAAAAATTTCAAAAATCCAAAAAGATTTTATCTTTCTTGTGTATATATTGTCTTTGTTTTTTGTTTTGTTTTCTTCTGCATTTTCAGGTGTATGCGTACTAGATCTTCTAATTATCAAGAGCCCGAGCCTCAAGAAGATTTAGATATGGCAGGTGTTAACAACAATAATCAACTACCGCACCTCAATAATAATAATAATAACAACAATGCTCCCCCACAGCCCGATCTTCGGACCATGGAGGAACTTTGTCAACCAACAATGTTTGGACGAGGAGGACCGATTGCGCCGATGCAAATCAACGCTCCTGAGTTTTCGTTGAAGCATCACATGATTCAGCAAGTACAAACAAACCCATTTAGAGGATTGCCTGATGATGATGCCAACAAACATCTCGACAAGTTCATTACTATCACTCAGAGCATGAAGTTGGCTGGTGCCACAATGGATGAGCTTCGCCTACAACTTTTTCCACACACTCTATTACATCATGCCGAGAAATGGTTTGATCGTCTCCCGAAGAATTCTATTCACACTTGGGATGACATGACTCAACGCTTTTTGTCGCGCTACTTTCCACCATCCATGGTCACAAGCCTTCGCAATCAGATCAGCGGTTTCATGCAAGATCCCGATGAATCTCTTTTCGATGCATGGGAGAGATATAATGTCTTGATCGACCGTTGTCCAAACCACAACATGCTTCCGGTCACCTTGATCGATACTTTCTACAACGGTTTAACTTTTCGAGATCGTGATACGATCAATGCAGCCGCCGGTGGCACATTCATGAAAAGGAGACCCGAGGAGTGTAGAGAGTTAATTGAGAACATGACTACTCACCACAAAAACTGGGATTCCTCTGCATCTTCAAGGAACAACCCGAGAGTCAATGTTTCCTCAACCTCAGCAAACCCTGAGATGACCGAACTCACCCGCATGATGACTGAAATGAGCAAAAGTATTACGCTTCTCGCTTCAAACCAACAACAACAACAAGTTAAAGCAGTTGCTAATCTTTGTGAAACATGTGGCGGTCCTCACTCATACACCGATTGTCCTTCGACACAAGGAAATCCGGAAAATGTGTATGCAGCTTATGGTAATTATTCACCGGAAAATTACCAAGCTAGACAACAAGGGGATAGAAATCTGCTGAGCTACCGTTCAAACAATTATCTTTCACCCGGTTTTTCTCCTCAAAACCAAAACCCCGCCAACAACTACACTAGAAGCAACCAAATCCCACCAAGAGCTTCTAATCCTTATCACCCACCCGCCCAACAAAACCCACCCAGTAATCCGGATGTTGAGGCCATCATGAGAACCCAAGGTGAGCAAATTAAGAATCTGCAGAGCCAAATTATCAATCTGAAAGGAGATATCACAAAGCAAGGAAACGAGATTAGATCCGAGCTTCGAAATGATATTCAATCATCCTTCAGCAATCAAACCAATGATTTGAAGAATATGCTTGCTAGTTTCTTACCTGCCGCTCAACCTTCTTCTTCGAGTTCTCTACCTTCAAACACCGTCACCAATCCGCGAGCTAATGTGAGTGCTATTACTACACGTAGTGGAGTCACCATCGTAGGACCACCTCCACCACCATCATCTACACCTCCTCCACCACCATGTATCCCTACTCCTCCTACACCTAGTATTAGTGCACCATTACCGTCTCCGCCTCGACGTGATGAAGTTCCCGCCAATGACCCTTCAACATCTCAACCTTTATCTACCACACCTGCACCCTCACCACCCAAACCTAATATCCCTTATCCCTCTCGCTTGGGCAAGAACAAAATGCTAAACAAGGAGGACGCTCAAGTGACTAGCTATATCAAGATGATTTCTCAAATGAACTTCAACATTAGCTTTCTTGAGGCACTTGTCCACATGCCCAAATTTGTTAAAGCATTTAAGGAATTGCTTAGCAAGAAGGAGAAGCTTATTGAACTCGCCAACACACGCTTAAATGAAAACTGCTCAGCAGTTATTCTTAAAGAATTACCGGAAAAGCTTGGAGATCCCGGTCGATTTGTGTTGCCTTGCGTGTTCAACAAAACTGAAGAATTTACTGCCCTTGCTGATCTCGGGGCTAGTATTAATTTAATGCCACTCAGTGTTTGGAAAACACTATCATTGCCCGACCTCATTCCAACAAAGATGACTCTCGAACTTGCAAATCGCACTCTCGCTTACCCCGTTGGTATAGCTGAAGACGTGTTTATCAAAGTTGGCACATTTACTTTCCCGGTCGATTTTGTCGTAGTTGATTATGAAATGGACCCTCGTATTCCTTTAATACTTGGTCGGCCATTCTTGAGAACCGGACGTGCTTTAGTAGATGTGGCCGAAGGTGAGTTAATCTTACGAGTCGGGGATGATTCAAAAGTTTTTAAAATGGGGAAGCTTACCGGCAAATCTTTTGGAGGCCGAGAATCAGTGAATATGATTAATGTGCTAGATGACTTTACCGTCTACGAAAATCCTCTATTCGACTCTTGCATCGATAATCCACTTTTTCATGATGATGTGGATGATTCTCTCCCTACTTTGGACGCTTCTCCCATTTATGATTCGTCACCGGTCTTTGACGCTTATGATGATGATGATTCTAGCTCAGATTCGGATGATTTTGAGTGTACTTCTGAGTATCCCGAGCTGCCCACTTTCGATGATTTTGATGAGGCTGATACTCTATCGAGCGATTCTTCACATGATGAAGATCCTCCACCATCACTCGATCCTACTTTGGACGATTATTCATTTGAGGAAGATTTCTCTGAATTTCTCAACACATACTTCCCTCATGAGAGTGATGCTCCTCCTTTTGACTTTGAAGATTATCGCCTTGATCCTACTTTGGATTTGAAGAGCATTTTGTCAAAGGAGAAGAAACCGGTTGACACCAAAATCCGTTGCACGTATGATTTGACACCTCTTTGTCCCACTTCGGAGGACGAGGTTGTGCTTCTTTGCGGATCTTCTTCACACTCGGCTGAGCCGGAGTGCTATTTTCCCCTGAAGGAAAAGGTGTTCGACCCCGGTATTGAAGTCTTTAAGCCATCTCAGTACCCACCTGATGAAATAAAAGGAAAAATCTTTGGAAATTTTGAAGACATGCTTGCTCCACTTCAACTTTGCTTCCACCGTGCTCCATCGCTGCTTAAGGGAACCTTGCCATTTCTCTTTTGGCTTGCCTTGTTCGCCTTAAGCTCTTGCTTATTGATGGATGAAAACTATGTCTTTGATCCTGGTGGATTTGTTTCATGCTACTTCTGTTGATGATCAAGGTCGAGTCAGGCTCACGACTCGGTAAACAAAAACCAAGCGCTTCTTGGGAGGCAACCCATGCATCTATCTTTCCGCTTTCTTTATCATAAGTGTAGGGGGGACCCTTTGGATTGCTATTTCCTCTCCTCACTTCTTAATCAGGGATTCGAGCTTCAATGATCCACTCTTGATGATTCTTGACGACCCATGATTCCGTGTTCTACTTTATCCCGGTTCTATCCTAAACTCTTTTCGATTCACTATTTTATATATTCTCAATATTAAAATAGGAATCTCTTTAGTGGTCTTTTCCTTAGCGAGATTTAAACAACGTGCACAATGTCCTAAGTGTAGGGGAGCTTACTCCCACATGCTTAAACATTGAGGACAATGTTTATCTTAAGTGTAGGGGGGACTTCTATCGAAGTTAAGTGGCCTTTTCCTTGTTTTTGTCCTCATTTTAACCGGAAAATCAATTTTTCGACATTTTTCAAAATTTTTGATCTATTTTGGCCTATTAGTTTTTCCCTTTGTATAGTTATTTTCTTTCCTCATTAGAATAAATGTATAATAAGTGGTTTTAATTTTCAAACGTTGTGAATCTTTTGACTCAATTCGAGTTCACTCTAGCTAGTATCCTTAACATGTTTAAGTCAAGTTTTGCTAGGCTTTTATATAGGGAGCTATAAAACGCGAAAGTCTTAACTCTCACGAGTTAAGAACAAGAACTTTTCGCAAGTTCCTATAATTGATCCTAGAGAGTCGTTTATCAAGGGAACTTTAAAATGCGATTTCTAAACTTGAAAAAGTCTAAGAATTTGCAAGATCCTATAGGCGACTCGAAAACCCAAAACTTTGATTTAATAGGCTAAGTATCCACGAGTCTCATTACTTGAGATTTTAAACCGTGGAGAACGAGAGATGATAGAGCCATTTATAAGTCCGGTATTCTTTCGTGAATTTATGTGAGTTAATTATAAGCCTATTCTCCCATCGCTTGCTAATAAATTTATCTGCTAATAAATAAGGTTTTACGATTTGAAAAGTTACTTAGCTTCTAGCCCCAGATCGTTTAAAAGTTGCTCGGTAATGACGAGAGTTCATAGCCAAGGCATAACTTATGAAGCGGGGCGCGAAGATTGGCGAGTCCGAAAAGACCCTAACAAGGCATGAGGGCTATGTTTTGTTGCTAAAGATCCAAAAGTGATGTGAAGAATCATTTATCGAAAATCAATATGAAGGATCGAGACACACGACGTAAAGCAAAACTCCCAAAAGTCATGGAGAAGTATATCCGAAAAGACCCTAACAAGGTATGAGGATAAATAGATCCAAGTCAATAAAGGAGGCGGATCGTTGTATATCAAAGTCCAAAATAAAGATTGGAGAAAAATGAAGAAGTCGTGGTCCATATATGAAGAATCTCTCAAAAATTCCAAGTGAAGAAATTCCAATTATGAAGAGAAGACCATTATTTCATGAACGTCTCTCAAGATTTGAAGTATGAAGTCGCTGCCAAATATCGGCCCGAGAAAGGTCTCAAATCGCGAACCAAGTTATGCCAAGATATGAACTTTCTGATATCCCGAGAAGCAGTTTTAAAAGATTTGGTCCTTTAGCTAACTATTGATTAAATCGTGCACTTTATTTTCAGACTAAATAATTATCTAAATAAGTCGAACAATGCATCCTCGTGATCATTCAAGACAAATAATAAAATATAAGAGATACCCATAGGAATAAGGGAGTCTAAGTAAATAATTGGCCCACATGAGTTCGTGTTAGTTTACTAACTTATAATAACAATGATCTCGTTTTTAAGCTTGGTTTGGAGAAAGTGAAAAGTTGAGGATGATGATTATTCATGACATTTTCAAAACCCAAGGTATGCTTTTAATTTCTTTGCTTTGCATTTTTATAATTTTCTATCTCTTTAATAAAGGCCAATGTGGATTGATCATGATGAAAAGTGTAAACTTGCTTTGTAACTAATGCATTGCATGAGGACATTGCAATGGTCAAGTGTAGGGGATTTGATAGGTGTGCAAACACCCATCTTTTCTACCACTTAATTACAATAATAACCGGACCAAAACGTGTATTTTATGTCTTTTATGTCGGAATTATGCGTGGTTTGTGTTTTTGTTATGATTTAGGACGAAAAGGTGAAAAGTGGAGAAAACACGGGAATTCACGGGCATTTACGGACTTTTATTGAAGAAAAGGATGAAAGACGAAGTCAAGAAGTCAAAAGTGGATAAAGAACGAAAGTCCAAGACCAATTCTGAAGATTTATCGAAGAAAAAGTCAAAAGACGAAAGTTTACTTAAAGCCGAGGAACTCAAGTCTTATTTATCGAAGAATTAAAAGACGAGTCCAAAGAAATCCCGAGCCAAAAGTCATCACATTCCAAGATTAACAAAAAGATTAAGAAGGAAGGACTTGATGGTGCAATTAACAAGAAAGGAAGGAGGGAGGAAGCTTCCTCTAACCTTTCCCCTAATCACCTATAAATACTCTCATTTTCATTTCATTTAGTTTTGTTGACTAATCGTGACAATTAGTTCTTCCATCTTTATTTTATGCACATTTAATTACTTGCACATTTAATTACTTGTCTTGCACTTTTAATTACCTTTAATTTTCAAGTAAGTGTTTCTTTAATTTCTTGCACCTTTACTTTATCTTGTTGATCTTAATCTTCTTCCACCTTTCTTTGATTTACACGTTTTTAATTCGTTGATTTGTTAAAAATTTGATTTTTATGTTTTTGATTGTTTTAAACTTCTTATTTTCATAGCTTATTTGATTTATTTTTCAAGTTTATATAGTTTTTACAAAAGTTATTTTTATATAAAAAGTTGTTTTTCTTAAAGTTTATCTTTTTCATATTTTAAAAGTTGTTAACTTTCAGTTTGATAGCTTATTTTCGCACGGTTTTACCTTAGGATTTAGTCTTGAGCTTATTAGGATTATAGCTTAATTGTTAAGCTTAATTTGTGTACTTTTACCCGTATTCCGACCGTGACAATCGGAAGGAGGTTATACATTCCGATCGATTCCGATCTGAAAAGGGTTTAATATTCCGATTGAGGGTGTCTTGGTATTCCGATCTGGGTGATTTTTGAGTATTCCGATTGGTGTGTGGTGACAAACATTCCGATTGGAGTTCAGTACAACATTCCGATTGAGGTGCAAGTTTGGCTATTCCGATTGGGTTAAGTGACAGATTCCGATCGTGGGATTCCGATAAGCATTCCGATCAAGAGGTGGGTTTCTATAGACATTCCGATTGCTCACGTTTGACATTCCGATTGGTTCAATCGGAATATATTCCGATTGGAGGGTATCTTTCTCCTATTTTGACTTGTTTAATTTTAGTTTACATTTTTAATTCTTGTCTAATTTTAATTTCCGTCACGCTTTATTTTTAGTCATTTAATTAATTTACTTTTTGTCACGTTTTAAATATTGCACCTTTCGTTAATTAGATTTAGATTTATTTTCACGCACTTTACTAATACTTTCCCTTTACTTTAACGACATTTACTTTTAAATCTTTGCACATTTAAATTTAAAAACAACCAAAATTATTTGTTTCCACCAAAATAAAACTGAGTCACATAGAAAACCTAGATCAATTCGATTAGACCAACACAACGAACATCAATGAACACATAATTTTCTTACTAGGTAAAAGTCCTTGTATTAGTATCATTGTTTTCTGCTAAGTTTTGACTAGTATGAATTGAACCATTGTCGTTCATACTTAGCCACATCTTTTCTTTAGAATTTTGACTAGTGTGGATTGAACCATAGTCGTTCACACTTAGTCACATGTGTTATTTTAAAATTAGACTGGTATGGGTTGAACCATAGTCGTCCATACACAGTCACATGTCTTTCTTTTGAATTTTGTGGGCTGAACCATAATCGTCCACACCAGCAATGTTTAGATTTTAGTGTAAATATTGTTAGACTTGTTTCATGTTCTCTCATTAATATCTTATGTTTCTAACCGATTAATCATTTACTTATTTTGAAACTGTCAGATGGTTAACACACGCACAGACGTGGAACTCGTTGCAGCTGTCAATGCAGCTTTGCAACCATGCTTCCCCAAATCCAAAATCAGATTCGGGCAGAATATCATGCTTTACCAAATCATGCAAATCCTCCTCCTCCTCCACCAGTCACACTCCACACATGGCTGGAACGCTTCAACAAGCAGAATTCTCGATCATTCGAGAAGGCAGATACCCCGTCAGATGTTGAGAACTGAATATCACATATGGAGAAGATCTTTGACGCCATGGGTTGCGGTGGGGTATACAAGGCTAGGTTTGCAGTCTACAAGTTTGAAGGTGATGTGTTAGCCTGGTGAAAGGCTTACAAGCAATCCAATGGAGGAGAGGCATGGCTTGCCACTTTGACATGGGTGCAGTTCAAGGAGTTGTTCTACAATCAGTTCTTCCCTAGAGATGAGCAAGAACGACTGAAGATGGATTAGCATGTTATCCGTCAGAGGATAGGTGAGACTAGCACATAATTCATGCAGCGTTTCCTCAGGCTAGCTGGTTTTCTGGTTGAAGCTGCTGGCACAACAGAGAATCAAGCGAAGCATTTCTGTTGGGCTCTTCGCACTTCGATTACTGATCGCCTTATGTGTGCTACATTCACCAATGTGGCACAAGTTGCTGACGTAGCACGCATTTCGGAGATTCTTCAAGAGAGGAATGAGTATGAGGAGTTGGATCGACCAGAAAAGAGGTATATATCAGTCATCAAGCGTTACCATCTCATTCATATCAGTACTTTCTATTATATACCATGCTCTATTCGACTTTATCTTTTAGGCAAAAGGGTGGGGATTGGTCCCAACCGGCCACTCAGCAAAACAACTACAGGAACCACGGTCAGACTAACGACCGTAATGGGTCCGACAAGCGTGGCGGTAGTGATAACTACCGTAGCAATGCCAACCACTCCAACAACAGCAGGTCCCTTAAATTAAACTCTTCCATGTTAAGCTGTTGTATGACATAAATTCTAACATCTCAACATTATAACAGAAACTCTGGTAATGGGTGTGACCAGGAAAACAAGGGTCAGCAGCCTAACTGTTCAGCTCAATCTGGTATTATAACCTAAAACTTTAAGTGTAGTCATGTTTATGTCTCAATAATTATGTCTCACGTATATCTTCTGAATTTGGCTCTCAGCTAGCGAGGGTATCTACTGGAGGGCATACCCATCCCATATGCACCACTTGTGGACAAGGCATCATGGACCATTTCGTCGTGTTGCAGGTGTTTGCTTCAAGTGTGGGTAAGATGGTCATCTCATGAAGGACTGCAAGAAAGGGGAAATCGTTGGTACATCAGGGCATGCCCCTCAGAAACCAGCAGCATCCGGTCATGTGTTCACCACTACTAGGGACCAGGCCAACAAGTCTTTAGGTACCATTACTGGCATTCTATTTATGTTTGGACATGATGCCCGTGTTTTGTTTGATACGGGGGTGACCTACTCAGTAATATCCACTACATTTGTTGCTCGTATTAATAAGATACCTACACTGCTTGATGACGTGTTAAATATATCTATAAGAGACTTTGTTCGCATTACCCAAATGTATAGAGATCTTCCGTTACAGTTTGATGACAAGATTTGTCCTGTCGACACACTTCCTTTGGATATGTGCGAATTTGATATGATTTTAGCCATGGACTAGTTAGCAAAACACCAAGCCACGATTGATTACCATACATATCAAGTCATATTCTATGATGTTCAAGCTCTAGAATACATTACCAGGAAAGTCTGTACAAATCATTTCTTCCTTGCAAGCACGTGCGTTGTTATCTCATGACTGCGAAGGTCTCTTAGCTACCATTCATGACAGGACTGTTGAAGCTCCATCTATTCATGATCATCCGATTGTTTTGGAATTCCCAGATGTATTTCTAGAAGAACTTCCGGGTATAACACCTATCCGTGAAGTGAAGTTTGGCATTAAGCTTATTCCAGGAGCTGAACCTATCTCCAAGGTTCCTTATCGCATGGCTCTCATTGAGCTCAAGGAGTTGAACAATCAACTGCAGGAGTTACTGGAACGAGGTTTTACTCGCCCGAGTGTATCACCATGGGGTGCGCCAGTGCTTTTCGTTAAGAAGAACGACGACAGCATGCGACTGTGCATTGACTACCGTGAGTTGAACGAGATCACGATCCGAAACCGTTATCCATTACCACGTATCGATGATTTGTTTAACAAACTACAAGGTTCCAATCATTTTTCTAAGATTGATCTATGATGAGGCTACCATCAACTGTGAGTAAAGGAGCAGGATATTTCCAAGACTGCTTTTCGCACACGTTATGGTCACTATGAGTTCGTTGTTATGCCTTTCGGGCTCACGAATGCTCCAGCAGTATTCATGGACTTAGTAAACCGAATTTTTCATGAGTTCTTGGACAAATTTGTCCTTGTATTCATCGATGACATTCTGATCTTCTCAAAATCCAAGGAAGAACATGAGGATCATCTTCGTATGGTACTGCAGATTCTTTGACATAAGCAATTGTATGCTAAATTTTCCAAGTGTGAATTTTGGTTAAGTAAGGTGGCATTTCTTGGCCACATTGTTTAGCAGAAGGGATTACCATGGATCCTGCGAAGGTTGAGGCTATCACAAAATGACCAAGACCGACGTCTGCAACGGAGGTTCGTAGTTTTCTGGGATTAGCTGGATATTACCGCAGTTTTGTGAAAAATTCCTCACGGTTAGCCTTGCCTTTGACTAAGCTGATACGTAAGGGAGAGAAATTCGTTTGGAATGATGAGCGGGAGAAGAGCTTTGAAGAACTTAAGCAGCAATTGGTTAATGCACCTATTCTTACTCTCCCATCTGGTACAGGTGGATTTCAAATTTATAGCGATGCTTCGAGAAAAGGAGTTGGTTGTGTACTCATGCAACATGGGAAGGTGATTGCCTATGTATCACGACAGCTTAAGCCGTACGAAGAAAATCATCCCACTCATGATCTGGAATTAGCAGCAGTTGAATTCGTACCCAAGATCTGGAGGCATTATCTTTACGGTGAGTCATGTGACATCTTCACTGATTATAAGAGCCTCAAATACATTTTCACTTAGCAAGAATTAAACATGAGACAGAGATGGTGGTTGGAACTGCTGAAGGACTATGACACCAATATTCAGTACCATCCTGGTAAAGCTAATGTGGTAGTTGGTGCTGTAAGCAGGAAATCAAGCATGATTGCTGGCATCAAGGTTGATGAGGAAATTATTCATGATCTAGAGCATTTATGCATTAAGCTTTTTGTACGTGGACATCATGGTTACTGGGCTAATCTGAGAGTTGAGCCAGACTTAATTTCTCGGATCAAGGCAGCTCAGAAGGACGACGGTGAGATATGGGCGATTATTCAGAATATCGATCAGCAGACTGAACTCCGTATAGATGACGATGGCCTTGTATGGTAGGGTACCAAATTATGTGTTCCAGAAGATCTTACACTTAGAGATGCCTTATTGACTGAGGCTCAAAACTCTCCATTCTCCATTCATCCAGGTTCTACCAAAATGTATCATGATCTCAAACAGCATTTTTGGTGGAGCGGCATGAAACAAGTGTGGCTACTTTCGTTTCTAAATGTCTAACCTGCCAGCAGGTTAAGATAGAACATCAGCGAGCTAGTGGGTTACTACAACCATTAGGAATTTCCGAATGGAAGTGGGACAAGATCTCCATGGATTTTGTTACCGGATTACCGCAGACTCAAAAGAAGCATGCTGTTAGTTGGGTCGTTGTCGATCTTTTGTGTAACACCCCCATTTTTACCTTGACGCAGTGGAATAATATTTTTGGGGTATTAGTTCATGATATGAGAGCATAGTAATAAAAAAACAACTCAAAAGAGTGTTTAAGTAAACTTTATTCTTTTTATAAATTATCATTCAAAATCAGAGATTTTTAATAAAACAACATGTACATACTCTGTACATCACAGGTTCCCGAGATCTAGAAAATAGGGTTGAATGATAAAAATTCCCAAGTCTATATCTCTCCGCGTCATCATTATGCTGCTCCACCTTATCAGTTATCAATACCTGAAATATATGCTTAAAGTCAACACAAAGGTTGAGTGGTTTCATAGGTTTAAAATCATTTTGAATACAAGATCCTTTTTCCTGAGCTACGTTATTATTCGCCCGTTTAAATAATTAATGAATTAACACACTAAGCTTATGATACCACGGCTAGACATATTAGAAACCCACAATTGCCCTTGCGAGGAAGTCTGCCAAACTTTCATGTTTAGCAAAATAAGGTATGCCTGTTTGACCACTCAGGTGCTAGCAAGTGCAACTTGCCCAGACACGAGATGTCGGTCTCCAAATAGTACTATTTATAATATTAGCACTCATTTTCAAGAAATAATTAGCGGTTCATAATTAAAAAGGGACTTTTAAGGCAGTAGTAAACATAGTGTCAATAATCATATGCGGGAAGCATACCAAAAATACTTGTATTCTAGTTTTAGCATATATTCCCCTCACGGGTTTTCAAATAATTTAAAAGTAGTATACTTTAGTGAGGCTATGAACTCACCTTAGGTCCAGTAAATCTTGTCAGATTTATATCACACAGAATAACTTGAGCTAACATCCAAGAACTTGGGCTCACACCAACCTGTTTAACATATTTGGTATAGTATTAAGTCTTTGATTTTGGAGTTCAACATTCCTGTATATTATTTATGTATTTATTTAATTGTAATAATATTGTATCATTGTTTGAGAGATCATACTTAGAAGCCATTCTATAAACGTTTGAGGAGCGAGGGCACTTTAAATCGCAAACCTAACCACGTAGTCAGAACGTAATATCGAGATAGAACATCTTTGTACAAAGTTCCCTACTAACATGATACATAGTAATATATATATTTTTAGAAATTTCTTCAAAAGTTGGTATGTTTCTTTTATATTTATATCTTTTATCCTTTAGTTTTATAATTGGCAAAAATAGTCCTTATACTTTATAATAGTTTAGAAAATATGTTTTATCATATAGTTTTCATCCATATAGTTTAATAAATGACCAAAATGATCCTTTAAGTTTAATTTAAGAATAACTACATTTTTAACACTAATTTCATAAGTTTAGCATATTTACACTTTTAACCCCTTAAGTATATAGTTTTAATATTTACAATTTCAACACTCAATATTTAACCTTAGGGTCTCAAACTTTTAACATTTATTCTTATAGTTTTAACTTACATAAAATGACACTTTTGGCCCAAAAAGTTAAATAATTTCAAAATTGACAGTTTTAGTCCCTATACTTGTAAAAATCATATAACTTCTTTAAAAATAGACCAAACGATCTAGAATTTTAAAACAAAGTTTCAAAACATATTTATAATCATAATAAAAATACTTTACCAGAATTATAGCTCTTGAAATGTACTTTAAGTCATTATTTCATGTAAAGTACAAAACTAGGGTTTTAAGACATCTTTAGCTTATAACTTTCATTTAAATTGATGAAATGACTTAGTTATTTTTAGATTATCTTTCTAACATAATTTAAACATTATAACAAGTCTAATATATCATTATAAAAAGATCAAAGCTTAGCTAACATAGAGATTACCTAGGTAGCTCCAAAATGGCTCCTTATGGCTTCCTATGAACACTACTTGCTATCAAAGCTTCAAGAGCTTTAATGGCTTCCTTCTAGACCCGGTTTCTGGTCTTGGGGATGTCCTAGGATGTATATAGAAGTGTATATGAACATTGGGTAAGAGATTAAGAGAAAACGGGGTGCGAGTTTAAATGTACACCATACGCCCCTATTTATACTATTGGCAACCCTTAGGCTCCAAGTTAAGGTCCTAATGTAACACCCCCATTTTTAACATATAGCAATGGAAGCTAATCTGGGGTATTACTTCATAGTACCATAGTCACAATAATAGAAAATTCCAAAAATACATTTTTATAAAACAAATTTTATCATTCATTTATTTAAATCAGAGTTAATAAACAACTGTACATACGATGTACAAACACAGGTTTCCTAAATATCTAGTTTTATTGATATAATGATAACTTATTCAAGACACCACCCTTCACATCACGTCAGTCTTCATTCACCGGAGATATATGCTTAAAGTCAACACAAAGGTTGAGTAAATTTATAGGTTTTAAACATCATTTGAATACAAGTATGACTCTCGAGCTACAGTGTTATACACCTAGTTTTTAAATTCATCGATTCTTATTGCACTAGCTCATGACCCGTGACTAGACATCATCAGAAAAATCCAACAAGTTGCCCTTAAGCAGGAAGATTTCCACTTGTTGATTCCAAACTTAGATCGGTTTAGCTTTGTGTTATCGAGATTGAGTCAAGTATAACACGTAGAGAAACTTTGTGTATTCGAAAATCTAAGTATTATGCGGAAACTAATACTTAGAACAAAGAACAAACAAACAATATATGAATACCAAACTTTCACTTTGATTAATAATATCAACGAATGATTACAATGAAAGTGTTGTGAAATATGTGGAAGAGATGTGTCTTATGTCTAACCCTAAGGACTCTTTTTATAGGTTAAGGAGCCTTGTACAAAAAGCTAAGATAAACTATTTTAGGAAGAGACACAAGATAAACATAGAAAATAACTTATTGACTAAATCTTTTAAAACATTAAAAATATATTCTAAATTCTTATCATCATATTTTATCCACCAGCTTGAATAATTCATCATTGGAAATTTTAGTCATTGTCTTTATGCTAAGATTCTACTTGTCAGCGCCTTGATAACTCTTATCAGTGTCTCATCTGTCAGCGCCTTGATTGTACTTGTCAGCATCTAGAATCTCTTTGTTAGCGGCTATATGACTTAGCTAATTTTATTCCCAACAACCACACTATCCTGAATTTTAGTAAAATAAAGCATATATGTTTAGCCTAGGAATGGACCATTAGCTGCTAGCAAGTGCGACTTGCCCAGATAGGAGATGTGAGTCTCCAATAGTACTATTCACGATATTAGCGGTTATTAAATGATTAATGATTCACTATTAAAAAGAGACTTTTGATGGCAACAAGTAAACATAGTGTCAATAATCATATACGTAGCATACAAAAACACTTGTATTCCAGGTTTTGCATATATCCCCCTCACGGGTTTTCAAATTGTTTATAAGCTTTTAATAGTGAGGCTATAAACTCACCTTAGCCTATAGTGTCTTTTGATTATCCAACCACAACCTTCTCACGGAATTTCGACTGACACACAATATGCATATATATCAAGTGTTAGTCCCTGAGTTCAATCTCTTTATATAACATTCTTTAATTGAATTATTTTGGAGTAATAGTATCATTGTTCGGACCATCATACTCAAAAGCCATTCTATAAATGTTTGAGGAGCATGGCACTTTAAATCGTAAAACCAACCACTTAGTCAGAACGTAATATCGAGATCGAACATCTTTGTACAAAGCTCCCTACTAACATGACATAATATATTTTATTACATTTTGAGTTTCAATATTTGCAAAAATAGCCCTTGTTGTTATAGTTTGATGTATTTACACTTTTTACCCTTTAAGTATATTGTTTCATAAATTGTAATTTCAACCTTCAATATTTAACCTTAAGGTCTCAAACTTTACAAAATTTATTCTTATAGATTTTACTTTCATAGAATGATACTTTTGGCCCAAAATGATTTATAGTTTCAGAATTGACAATTTTAGTCCATGAACTTGTAAAAATCACATAACAAGCTCAAAAATGATCTAAATGATTTAGGGTTTAAAAACAAATTTTATGAAAAAATTTATAATCATAATAACAACATTTCTTTAGAATTATACCTTTTGAAATGGGTTTTTGCTCATTATTTTATGTAAATTAGAAAATTAGGGTTTTAAAACATCTTTAACGTATAACTTTCGCATTGTAACAAGTCTAAATAAACATTATTACAAGATCAAAGCCTTGGTTAACATAGATTTACCTAGGTAGCTCCAAAATGGCTCCTTATGGCTTCTTATGAACACAAATTGCTATCAAAGCTTCAAGAGCTTCAATGGCTAGCTTCTCGACCTGGTTTTTGGTCTTGTGGGATGTCCTAAGACGTATATAGAGGTTGAAATGTAGAATGGGTAGGAGATACAAAGAAAACGGGGTGCAGGTTTCAAATGAAGACTATACGCCCCTATTTATACTTTTTTTCACCCTTAGCCTCCAAGTTAAGCATCTAATCGTGTAATATAGATATAGGGGTGACTAATGAAAGCTATTGAAGATATACACAAGTTTATAGGTCCTAGCTTGGTCCTAATCCTTCCTTGTGGTTCAAAATAGGTCACGGTATACATAGGATAAGAATGGTGATGTATAGCAAGCAAGGAGGTGATCCACCTACTTGTCACAATCCTAAAATATCTTAGGATTGATACATATTAGGTTTCAAACTTAAAATGAAGGGAAGTGGTTTGAAAATGTGGTTTGGAGCGAAAATACAAAACTGGATTCAAAAACTAGGGCTTGTAACTTATGTTTTGTGTTTTTGGTGATTAGGGACTTAGGAAAGTGATTAGTGAATGAGTAGAGATTAATTAGGATTTAGACATTCTAAATAAGAGATTTAGGTCCTTGGTTTGAAGTTTAACAAAGGTTTGATGCTAAAATGGGAAGTATACATTTGTAGATTAAGGTTTCTAATGATCTAGGGTATAATCTTTAGTAAATGCGATTATCCTCCTCTTAGATACTGATGTAAACATAATTTAGGTCCTAGAAACTATGCCTTAGGTTTCCAAATAGTTCTCACACTTGGTTTAAGGGTTTAGTTTTGGTAAACTTGTCTAAAGAATTAAAATACCTATTTTGACCTAATTTACAAGTCATGCATTGAAATCATGTACCTTGTGCATTTGGGTACTTTTACATTCTCGTAATATAATCTTATAATAATAATTAAGTCCTATGAGTATTTGTAGACTTGACCAAAAAGAACTAGGTGATGATTCCATATAGATTTCTTAATATAAGGGTTTTTATATCATTAAGCCTAATGACTTTCTATCTTGGGTAATTAGCGTTTATATCTTAATGTATAATTATTCTAAGTCTTATATAGTATGTTTATGACTTCTATGGGTTCTACATTCTTAGTTTGAGGGTTAATATGAGTTGATCATATTCTAGGGTTATTTAAACAAGATTAACGTTCTATGTTTTAAAAACTTGTACTTTATGCTTTAATAATTTGTAACTTAGGTTAAGATAAATGTATGATCATATTATGATACTTAGTTGAGTTTTATGTTTTGTTGCAAAAGATTAGAGTCTAATTCATTATAGGTTTGATTTTATATGCTAATCTTGGCTTTAGGTCATTTTCTTGTAATTAGCTTGTGATTAGTTAATATTAGTGTTTTGTGATTATTTACCTTTACTTATATGGTGAATTAGAATTAGTGTATAGTGTTTAATAATATTATATAGTCATTTTGTGGTTACATTGCTTGAAATATTAGTTTATAAGAGATTTCTAGGGTTTCTATGGGAATTTAGGGTATCCTTGTTTTATTTGAGTTGATCTTATTCATTTTTTATTCATATGATAACTTTTAAAGCTTAGACTTGATATATACATAGTGTTTACAACATATAGGCATATGTTGATGTGGCAATTGTGATAGTGAGATCTACAAGTCAGTCATGTAGTATAGTGAAAATGCAAACATTTCTGAATAAAATCACCTCTTTATTTATAAACATGGATATTAATTAACCAAAGCCACTGGATGTTATAGTCTCTCCCCCTTATTTAAAATCTCATCCCGAGATTTAACTAGAACTAGGTTTAACATAAGAAAATAGATGTGGATATTTTGTTCGAATTTGATCTTCACGTTCCCAAGTATACTCAGGTCCTCTTTTCGAGTTCCATCGTACTTTAGTTATTGGGATACATCTCTGCTTCAAGCGTTTCACTTCTCTATCCATAATTTCCACCGATTCTTCTATAAAATTTAACTTATCATCGAGTTGAAGTTCTTTCATCGGTATGATGAGAGATTCATCAGATAAGCACTTCTTTAGATTCGAAACATGAAAAGTATTGTGAACATTACTAAGCCCTTCAGGAAGGTCTAGTTTATATGCAAAAGGGCCAATTCTTTTGGTTATTTTGAATGGTCCTATATACCTTGGATTCAGTTTCTTCTTCTTTCCGAATCGAATAACTCTTTGACGAGGCGAAACTTTCAACATAACACGATCTCCTACTGCAAATTCCAAAGGTTTACGTCTAGTATTAACGTAACTCCTTTGTCTATCTTCTGCAGCTTGTAATCGCTGTCGAATTTGAACAATCTTTTCAGTAGTTTCATGTGTTATTTCTTGTCCTGTCAATTGAATATCTCCAACTTCAGCCCAACAAACAGGCGATCGACACTTTCTTCCATAAAGTATTTCGAAAGGCACTGCTTTAATACTAGCATGATAACTATTGTTATAAGAGAATTCTACTAAAGGTAGATGTTTCTCCTATCCTTTTCCAAAATCTATCACACAAGCTCTAAGCATATCCTCGAGAGTTTGAATTGTTATTTCAGTTTGTCTATCTGTTTGTGGATGATATGCCGTACTCATATCCAATTGAGTACGTAAGGCACTTTGCATTGATCTCCAAAATACAAATGTAAAACAACTATCACGATCTAAGATAATAGATATAGGCACTCCGTGTTGTGAGATTATTTCCTTAATGTACAATCTCAAAAGAGTTTCCATACTATCAGTCTCTTTAATAGGAAGAAATCATGCAGATTTTATAAGACGATCTACAATAACCCAGATGGTGTCATGTCCATTTGATGTCTTAGGTAATTTAGTCACAAAATCCATCGTAATTCTTTCCCACTTCCATATTGGAATCTCTAGTTGTATCAATAGACCGGATGGATTTTTATACTCTACTTTAACTCTTGTACACGTCAAACAATTGCCAACATATTCTGCTATGATTGCCTTCATGTTAGGCCACCAATAGAGTTTCTTCAGATCTTGATACATCTTGTCGGAACCAGGATGTATAGAATACTTTGATTTATGAGACTCGTGCATAATCAAATCTCGTAAATTACCGTAGGAAGGTAACCAACTATGATTTTTAATACAACGAATTCCATCTTGACGAACTTCAAATTCTCTATCCATTCCTCTTAATTTCTCAGCTCCAACATTCTCTACTTTAAGTGCTTCTTCTTGCGCTTCGAGAATTTGGGTAGGTAACTTCGGTAACAGAGTTATCATTAACGATTTAACTCGTAACAGCTTAACTCGTTCCTTTCGACTTAAAGGATCAGCTACTACATTGGCTTTACCTGGGTGATAAAGAATTTCACAATCGTAATCAGCAAGTAATTCTAACCAATGTCGATGTCTCATATTCAATTCTTTCTGGTGAAGAATATATTGAAGACTCTTGTGATCGGTAAATACTACACATTTCGTACCATAGAGGTAATGTCTCCAGATTTTAAGAGCAAATATTACCGCTCCTAATTCTAGATCAAGAGTAGTATAATTCTTCTCATTCGGTTTAAGCTGCCTTGATGCATAAGCAATAACTTTATTCCATTGCATAAGCACTACTCCCATTCCTTGAATAGATGCGTCACAGTAAACGATAAAGTCATCGTTATCTTCTGGTAATGCTAGGATAGGTGATTCACACAACTTCTGCTTCAATAATTGAAAATCTATCTCTTGACTATCTCCCCAGACAAACGTTTGTTCTTTTGAGTTAATTCTGTCAACGCTTTAGCAATCTTTGAAAAACCTTTGATAAATATTCGATAATACCCAGCAAGTCCTAAAAATTATCTAATTTCCGTAGGCGTACTAGGCTTACTCCAATTTTCACCACTTTAATCTTTGCAGGATCCACATGAATACCTTGGCTATCAATGACATGTCCTAGGAATTGAACAACATTGATCCAAAATTCGCATTTCGAGAACTTTGCATACGAATCCTCTTTCTTAAGTAACTCGAGAATTATACCAAGATGCTTGGCATGTTCTTCTCTGTTACGAGAGTAAATAAGAACATCATCGATAAACACGATTACAAATTTGTCCAAATAAGGCTTACACACTCTGTTCACGAGGTCCATGAAAACAGTTGGTGCATTGGTTAAACCAAAAGACATAACTTGAAATTCATAATGTCCGTATTGTGTCCTGAAAGCAGTTTTAGGAATATCGTCTTTCTTAACTCTTAATTGATGATAACCTGACCGTAAATCAATTTTCAAATATACGTTTGATCCTTGAAGTTGATCAAATAAATCGTCGATTCTGGGTAATGGGTAACGATTCTTTATAGTAAGTTTGTGTAACTCACGATAATCGATACACATTCTAAAAGATCCATCTTTCTTTTTCACAAATAAGAATGGAGCTCCCCACAGCCATATACTTGTTCTAATAAATCCTCGATCAGTTAGTTCTTAGATTTGACTTAACAATTCTTGCATTTCTGAAGGTGCTAATCAATAAGGCGCTTTAGCAATTGGTTTTGCACCTGGTATCAAATCGATTTGGAATTCAACCTGACGTTTAGGTGGCAAACCTGGTAATTCTTCGGGAAGTACTTCAGAATCTCTAACTATCGGAATATCTTCTAGTCGTTTTGCTTCTTGTAGTTTCTCCGTCACTTGAACTAAGAAAACTTGACTACCTCGGGATACATACTTATTCATCTTTAAGCATGATATGAGATTTAGTCGAGTCTTACTTCGCTCACCATGGACAATCAAAACTTCACCGTTAATAGGAATATGAACGGCTTTCTCGTCACATAAGATTTTAGCATGGTATTTAGATAACCAATCCATCCCTCTGACTACGTCAATGCTACCGAGCTTAATTAGCATAAGGTCTATTTCAAAGGATTGACGTAATAAAGTAATGATACGTCCTTGAATAACGACATTAGTGCCAACTATTTTTCCATCAGCCATTTCTACATCATACTTAGTATTCATGGAAACAGTCGGTATACCTAACTTAGCAACAATTTTAACAGATATGAAACTACTATCAGCTCCTGAGTCAAATATTACTTTAACTAGATGTTGATTTAGATGAAACATACCCGTAACCGTATTCTGATCTTGATGAGTATCATTCAGCAAATAAGCTTTTCCTCTGCTATTACTCTCTTTACGACACTCATTTACCAGATGCCCTTTTTCTCCACGGTTATGGCAAGCCTTAGTTACCGGAATATGATTACTCCCAGTAGCTGGTCCTTTACCTCTACAGAATCTTGTCTGATGTCTTGTTTTCCCACAATTCTGACACTTGATAGTGCAAAACCCTGTGTGATGTAGAGAACATTTCTGACAAAAGGGTTGTCTTCCATTATAATCATTGTTCGTAGTTACAACATAAACTTTAGAAACATCATTTCTTTTGTTCTGCTGCTGACGATTATTGCCTTGATTATAATTACGAAAACTGTTCTTCTAGAAATTATGATTAAGAGGAAAATTCCTCCTATCATCAAACTTCCTCTTATTATTGACTGCCATTAGTACAAGATTATACCTTATCACTTGATCCATTAACCTTTGAGTAATAGTGATAACTTCCTCTAAAGTTTGGGGTTTAGAGGCGGTAACATTCCCTTCAATGCTTCTAGGCAATCCTCCAATAAAAGCTTCCATTAACTTTTCAGTATTAGGCACCATATTAGGACATAGTGATGCTAATTCCTGAAATCTTCGGATATAAGCTTTAAGATTATTCTCCTTCACTGCTAAATTATAGAATTCCTCCTCCATTTTCCTAATCTCATTGTGAGGACAATACTTCTTAGTTAGCAGATTTTTGAATTCATTCCATGTAATACGATAAGCTTGTTCTATCCCAATGGGTTGTACATAAGCAATCCACCAAGACAAAGCTTCTTCTGCTAACGTACCCGTAGCAAACTTCACTTTAAACTCTTCAGAACAGTCATTGCGAACAAATACTGTTCGGTTCTCTCAAACTAGTGGATAAGTCCAACAGCTCCTTCAAATCCTTTATAGTTAAAATGCTGACAGTTCATGAAATCTTTGTAAGTACATCTTCTTTCCACATGAACTTCTCTTCTAGCAGCATTTCCATTACTCGTACCGGCTACATTGGTGGCTTGTGCTTGCAAAGCTGCAGTCACACTCTCAGCAACCAATTGCCTTATTTCTTCAGGTGTCATATATATTGTCGCAGATGTTGATGCTCTTATAGGAGCCATCCTACCAAATAATAACACTTGATATTATTTAAATTTTCATACGTGGATTATGGAATAAATTTAATATATCATTGTTGATTTCTCATTCTTTTGCCCATTTCATATATGAGGATTCATAGTATGAATGACAAATTTCCTAACAAATTCATATATAAGGAATCATAATACAAATTATGATAAAACTAAAACAAAATGACAAGAGTTTTCAAGAAAAAAAGCACACTTCTTTATTTATTAACAACTTATCGTTCATATTTACACGATAAGCATCGTTGTTACATAAAGGAAACTGTACATTTTTACAAACTGAGACCAGATTTCTAAGCTTAACTTCTCATTTTGATCTCCTCAATTCTGTCCAAAATATATTCGGAGTCAGATTGTTGAGTAATTTTGAGATCTTCGATGAGTGTTTCTAAATTAATCCCAGTTCTCATAAGTCCTTCTCTCAGTTCAGCGTTCTCCTTATCCAGCCTTGCCATTGTTACTTCATAATGATGCATTCTTCTACTCAGTTTAATATTATGGCGTCGGGTAACGTCCATTTTATATTCTAACTGTGTAAAATGCTCTTCAATTTATTTTCTTCCCCTTATTAGATTTCTAACATTACTTTCTACTCTTCAAAAAGCTTCTAAGGATATTTCATCGAGATGAGTTGAAATTGTAGATAATTATCGGTCGTGCTTTTCCACAATCCATGCTCTAGAGACCTCTTTAGTTTCATAAGGCTCTTTGTGACTTCGATTGGGAGACGGATAAAGATCCTCAGGTAACAGAAAATGAGATGTAGGTGAAGGTGTACTATTCATCACTTCAGTTTGATGTGAGAAATATTCTTGTACTTCATGGGTATCGTAAAAAGACAAATTCGGAACATGCACATCTGTGGAAGATGGAGTGAACATCGGGATTTCTCTTTCATCATCGTCAGAGATGAGAATATAGGTGGAAGTAGACATCCTTATAGTTTTTATAACACAATAACATAAGATATGCTTCTAAAGGGATACAAATCTTACGTTGGCGCTGCTGATGGCTCATAGTCTTGAATTTTTAAAATTTCAGTTATAGTTTAGGGAAAACCTTATTTTTCTATAACTGCAAGCTCTGATGCCAATCTGTAACACCCTCATTTTTAAAATATAGCAACGGAAGCTAATCTGGGGTATTACTTCATAGTACCATAGTCACAACAATAGAAAATACCAAAAAGACATTTTTATTAAAAAATGTTATCATTCATTTATTTAAATCATAGTTAATAAACAACTGTACATACGCTATACAAATATAGGTTTCCCAAAGATCTAGTTTTATTGATAGAATGATAACTTATTCAAGACACCACCCTTCACAACACGCCAGTCTTCATTCACTAGAGATATATGCTTAAAGTCAACACAAAGGTTGAGTGAATTTATAGGTTTTAAACATCATTTGAATAAAAGTATTACTTTGGGGCTATAGTGTTATACACCCAGTTTTTAAATTTATCGATTCTTATTTTACTAGCTCATGACTCGCGACTAGACATTATCAGAAAAATCCAAAAAATTGGCCTTAAGCAGGAAGATTGCCATACTATTTTGAATTTTAGCAAAATAAAGCATATTTGTTTAGCCTAGGAATGGACCGTTAGCTGCTAGCAAGTGCGACTTGCCCATATACAAGATGTCAGTCTCCAATAGTACAATTCACGATATTAGCGCTCATTAAATGATTAGCGGTTCACGATTAAAAAGGGACTTTTGATGGAAACAAGTAAACATAGTGTCAATAATCATATAGGCAGCATAAAAAAACACTTGTATTCCAGTTTTTACATATATCCCCTCACGAGTTTTCAAATTGTTTATAAGCTTTTAAAAGTGAGGCTATAAACTCACCTTAGCCTATAGAGTCTTTTGATTATCCAACCACAACCTTCTCACGGAATCTGGACTGATACACAATATGCATATATATCAAGTGTTAGTCTCTGAGTTCAATCTCTTTATATAACACTCTTTGATTGAATTATTTTAGAGTAATAGTATCATTGTTCGGGCCATCATACTCAGAAGCCATTCTATAAACGTTTGAGGAGCGATGGCACTTTAAATCGTAAACTCAACAACTCAGTCTAAACGTTATATCGAGATGGAACATCTTTGTACAAAGTTCCCTACTAACATGACACAATATATTTTATTACATTTTGAGTTTCAATATTGGCAAAAATAGCCCTTGTTGTTATAGTTTTGTGTATTTACACTTTTTACCCATTAAGTATATAGTTTCATAAATTGCAATTTCAACCTTCAATATTTAACCTTAAGGTCTCAAACTTTACAACATTTATTCTTATAGATTTTGCTTTCATAAAATGAAATTTTTGGCCGAAAATGATTTATAGTTTCAAAATTGATAGTTTTAGTCCCTGAACTTCTACAAATCACATAACAAGCTCAAAAATGATCCAAATGATCTAGGATTCAAAAACAAAGTTTATGAACACATTTATAATCATAATAACAACGTTTCTTCAGAATTATAGATTTTGAAATGGGCTTTTGCCCATTATTTTATGTAAAATACAAAATTAGGGTTTTAAGACATCTTTAACTTATAACTTTCATTTAAAATGATGAAATGACTTGGTTTCTTTTAGATTATCTTTCTAACATATTTTTGGCATTATAAAAATTCTAAATAAACATTATTACAAGATCAAATCCTTGGTTAACATAGACTTACCTAGGTAGCTCCAAAATGGCTCCTTATGGCTTCTTATGAACACAACTTGCTATCAAAGCTTTAAGAGTTTCAATGGCTAGCTTCTAAACCTGTTTTTTGGTCTTGTGCGATGTCCTAAGACGTATATAGAGGTGGAAATGGAGAATGGGTAAGAGATACAAAGAAAACGGGGTGCAAGTTTCAAATGAAGACTATATGCCCCTATTTATACTTGTTTTCACCCTTAGCCTCCTATTTAAGCATCTAAACGTGTAAGATAGATATAGGGATGACTAATTAAGGCTAGTGAAGATCTACACAAGTATATAGGTCCTATCTTAGTCCTATTCCTTCCTTGTGGTTAAAAATAGGTCACGGCATACATAGGATAAGAATGGGGATGTGTAGCAAGAAAGGAGGTGATTCACCTACTTTTCACACTCCTAATATATCTTAGGATTGATAAATATCCGGTTATAAAACTTTTAATGGAGGGAAATGGTTTCAAAATGTGCTTTGGAGGGAAAATACAAAACCGGATTCAAAAACTAGGGCTTGTAACTTATGTTTAGTGTTTTTGGTGATTAGGGACTTAGGAAAGTTATTAGTGAATGATTAGAGCTTAATTAGGGTTTTGAAATTCTAATTAATAGATTTGGATCCCTGGTTTGAAGTTTAACAAAGGTTTGATGTGAAAATGGGAAGTATAATTTATAGATTAGGGTTTTCTAATGATCTAGGGTTTAATCTTTAGTAAATGTGATTATCCTCCTCTTATCTACTGATGTATACTTAATTTAGGTCCTAGACATTATGTCTTAAGTGTCCAAAGAGTTCTCACACTTGGTTTAAGGGTTTAGTTTATGTAAACATGTCTAAAGAGTGAAAATACCTATTTTGACCTAATTTACAAGTCATGCATTGAAATCTTGTACCTTGTGCATTAGGGTACTTGTACATTGTCTTAATATAGTCTTATAATCATAATTAATTCCTATGAGTATTTGTATACATGTCCAAAAAGAAATAGGTGATGATTCCATGTAGATTTCTTAATATAAGGGTTTTTATATCATTAAGCCTAATGATTTTCTATCTTGGGTAATTAGGGTTTATATCTTAATGTACACTTATTCTAAGTATTATATAGTATGTTTATGACTTTTATGGGTTCTACATTCTTAGTTTGAGGGTTTATATAAGTTGATCATATTCTAGGGTTATTTAAGCAAGATTAAGGTTCTATGCTTTAAAAACTTGTACTTTATTCTTTAATAATTTTTAACTTAGGTTAAGATAAATTCATGATCATATATGATACTTAGTTGAGTTTTATGTTTTGTTTCAAAAGATTATAGTCTAATTCATTATAGGTTGGATCTTATATGCTAATCTTGGCTTTAGGTCATTTTCTTGTAATTAGCTTGTGAGTAGTGAATATTAGTGTTTTGTGATTATTTACCTTTACTTTATATGGTGGATTAGAATTAGTGTAAAGTGTTTAATAATTGTATATAGTCATTTTGTGGTTACATTGCTTGAAGTATTAGTTTATAAGGGATTTCTAGGGTTTCTATGGGAATTTAGGGTATCCTTGTTATATTTGAGTTGTTCTTATTCATTGTTTATTCATATGATAATTTTTAAAACTCGGAGTTGATATATACATAGTCTTTACAACATATAGGAATATGTTGATGTGGCAGTTGTGATAGTGAGATCCACAAGTCAGTCATGTAGTATAGTGAAAATGCAAAAAATTCTGAGTAAAATAACCTCTTTATTTATAAACATGGATATTACATTAACCAAAACTACTAGATGTTATACCTAAACGTGTAAACTAGATAAGGTAATGACAAAAGATAGCTAGTGAAGCTCTACACAAGTTTATAGCTCCTAGCTTCATTCCAATCTTCACTTGTGGTTCAAAATGGGTCACGGCTAGATCAGGATGAGAATGGTGATGTGTAGCACCCTAGTAGGTGATGCCCCTACTTGTAACCACTTCTAAAATATCTTAGAACATGTAAATATCTGATTTTTGAACTTGGAATGGGTGGGAAAGTGTTTAAAATACTTTTTTGAGGGAAAATATAAAACAGGGTTTAAAAACTAGGGCTTGTAACTTATGCTTTGTGTTTTTGTTGATTAAGGACTTAGGGATGTAATTAGTGATTTATTAGGGATTAATTCGGGTTTAGACATTCTTATTAAGAGATTTGGGTCCTTGGTTTGAATTTTAACAAAGGTTTGATGTGAAAATGGGAAGTATACTTATGTAGATTAGGGTTTCCTAATGATCTGGGGTTAAATCTTAGTAAAAGGCTTTATCCTTCAATTAGATACTGATGTAAACTTAATTTAGGTCATAAACATTGTTCCTTAAGTGTCCATAGACTTCTCATACTTGTTTTAATGGTTTAGTTTAGGTAAACATGTCTAAAGAGTGAAAATACCTATTTTGACCTAATTTACAAGTCATGCATTGAAATCTTGTACATTGTGCATTAGGGTACTTGTAAATTGTCTTAACATAATCTTATAACCTTAATGAAGTCTTATAAGTGATTGCAGACTTGTCCTAAAAGACTAGGTAATGATTCCATGTAAATTTCTTAATATAAGGGTTTCTATATCATTAAGCCTAATGACTTTCTATTTTGGGTAATTAGGATTTATATCTTTATAAATACTTATTCTAGGGCTAATATGATATGTTTATGACTTCTATGGTTTCTACATTCTTGGTTTAAGGGTTTATACGGGGTAATCATAATCTAGGGTTAATTATGGGAGCTTAAGATCCTATTCTTTGATAACTTGTACATTACATTATGCGTTATTAACTTGTTACTTAACTTAATACAAATGAATTACCTTAATATAGTACTTAGTTGAGTTTTATAATTAACTACAAAAGATTTGACTCTAATTCATTATAGAATGGATTTTATATGCTAATCTTTGTTTTAGGTCATTTACTTGTAATTAGCTGGAGATTAGTGAATATTAGTACTTTGTGATTGCTTGTATTTTTGTTATATAGTAGATTAGAATTTGTATATGGTACTTATCATAGATACATAGTTTTTGTATATTTATATTGCTTGAAATATTATTTACAAAGGTTTCTAGGTGATAATCTATACTATTATGTACACTTATTTGTAATTTAGCTTTGTATGGTTTACACTTACTTATTCTTTGGATAACTTTATACTTTTTATATGTTAGTGTATTACTCATTTGTAATCCTTAATTATTTTTTATAGATATTGTGTATTCATATTCTTATAATCCTCGGGTTTAACATTCATTATAAGAGTTGTAGGGTTTCTAAGGGAATTTAGGGTATCATAGTTATATTTGAGATGTTCTTATTCATTGTACATTTGTTAAATTACTTTTAGAACTTATATTTGATGTTTAAACATATAGGAATATGTTGATATGATAATTCAAGTTATGAGGAACAGTTCATTCTACCAAGTAATACACAAAAAGCAAAAATTTCTAATGGATTTCCACTTCTATTCAATCATAATATATATCACACTTGTGAAATTTATGGGTTATCATAGTTTAACCAAGTCTCCACATTTCTTTCCAATCCGTAAGTATTATCCAGTTAGCATATTGGCAGAAATATTCTAGCAGATCATGCAACTACACGGTACTCCATCAGATATCATATCAGATAGAGATCCGCGATTCACGTCTCCTTTTTGGAGAGGTTTGCAGAAAGCTTGGGGCACCAGAATCAAGCTTAACACATCTTTCCATCCTCAGACCGATGGTCAGTCAGAGCGTACTATTCAGACTTTAGAAGACATGTGCTTGTACGTTTGAATGGACAGGAAATTTGGATGACTACATCTGTTTGGTTGAGTTTGCTTACAACAAGAGTTGGCACACAAGCATCAAGTGTGCACCTTTAGAGATGCTATATGGCAAGAAGTGTCGTGCTCCAATCTGCTAGTATCAGGTTGGTGAACGAATCATTGAGGGTCCAGAGATGACTGAGGTGACCAATGAGAAGGTCGCCATTGCCAATGAGAAGCTTCAGGAAGCTTGTGCTCGTCAGAAGATTTATTTGACAAACATCGCAGATCATTAGAATTCCAACCTGGTGATCATGTTTCCTTAAAGGTATCACCAGCACGTGGATTCAAGCGTTTTGATATTAAGGGCAAGCTTAGTCCTTGTTTTATCGGACCGTTCGAGATCCTCAAATGTGCCGGTGAAGTATCGTATCGTTTGGCGTTATCTCCTCAGCTATCTCATGTTCACAATGTGTTCCACGTGTCATTACTCAGAGGTTACAATTATCATCATCTTTACATTGTCATGTATCCACTCGATCAGATTCGTGAGGATCTATCCTATGTCGAGGAACCCGAGGCAGTTCTAAATCGCCAAGATCGGGTCATGAGGAGAAAGACTATTCCATTTGTCAAGATCCTTTGGAGGGACCATCCCGAGCGGGAGGCCACTTGGGAAATGGAGGAGTATATCCGGACTTCTTACCCTCATTTTCGTCTATGATTCGGGTATGTCCTTTTCAGTTTATCGTATCTCTAATTCGAGGACGAACTATTCTTTTTAGAGGGGAAGAGTTGTAAAACCCGCATACAATACATGAAGACATTAAATACACGAAAACACGGATTAATTAAAACTTTATAATTAATTAAGACATGACGAGTATCATGAACATTAAATGAATAACGACAAGTATTACGTATATGATTTATTTATTTAATGACAAGTATTTACGTATAATAAATAATGCACGACAAGACGTAACACGATAAAACACGAACTTAAGTCACGAACATTTAACACACGAGAATTTAATAAAACAAGAAAATGAAAAGTATATTAAGGGGTGCTTGTTTGGCCGGCCTAAAGAAAAAGAACAAGGGCCTATAGCCCGGCCCATGGTTAAAATAACAAACACAAGAAACAAACACTTTCATTCATTATTCCATTTTACAAAAATAAGAAAAAACCTAGTTCTCCTTTGTATGTGCCGCCGGTTTTGCAAGAGAAAGGGGAAGAGAAAAACAAGCTTTGATCTTTGATAAATCATTGGGTTCGTGTTTGTGTTATTCACCCTCGAATCTTAATCTTTCGGTAACATTTAATCATTATCTTTTTCATTATTATTAATTGATTCACGAGTTCATCTATAAAAGTAGGAAAAACATGGTATACTAATTAAGCAAGAAATTAATTCAGGTATTGTGGATGTGTTGGTCACAGAAACTGAGAGCACCATTGGTCTCAGTGGGAGTTTTAAACCCACAGCCACTAGCCAATGTGGCTCGGTAGTTGGGCTTGTTCGAACAGCCGCAAGCAACAGACCTCACAGGGGGCGTTTGTTCAAGCAGTTGCAACCGAGAGCCCCAGGCTCTCGGTGGGAACTTTGGTCAGCCAGGGGGAACCGACTATAGCCGGTGGGAACCATCTCACAGCCAGTGGCAAAAGCCACGGCTGTAGTGGCAAGGGAACCACAACCGGGGGCTGTGGTGTTATTTTGGTTTGTGCAACTGAGACCAAGAGGTCTCGGTGGGCTTAATATTGGGGCTCGACTAACCGAACACAACGGTTGTTTGGTCATAAATTTTGCTAAGTTAATTTTGAACATATAATAATTAATTTAATTAATTATTCATGAAATTAAGTTTAATCAAGGACTTAGCCTATTTAATTAATTACATTTTAACCATGATATAATTAAATTAATTATAACCTTTAATTTAATTATCAAGTTTATGGTAAAGTTATACTAAATATAAACCATGCTTTATTTATTAATTAATAATCAATTAAACTATGTTATATTATTAATTAATAATTATTTATAAGTTTATGACATGTTATATTATTTATTAAATAAACTTTACTATATTATCATTTAATTAATCATGACTTATAAAATATGTTCATTAAACTTTGACTTATATTATATGCTTATTAAACAAGCTTATTACTATTCGTGGAAACTTTCTATTTTTGGAAACTTACTATTTATGGAAACTTACTATTTTTGGAAACTTACTATTTATGGAAACTTATTATTTTTGGAAAGTTGATATATATGGAAACCTGTTATTTTTAGAAAGTTACTATATATAGAAACCTGTTATTTTTAGAAAGTTACTCATTATGGAAACATCAAGTATAATAATACATGAAACATGGAATACATTAGTCAAGAACACATGAAACATTAAGAAGACACGATAAAACATAACCAAGTACAACAAGTCAAGAACAAGTAAAACAAGTCAAGAACAAGTGAAGTAAACTAAGAAGCAGTCAGTTGTGCATGAACATACAAGTCATACACGTCCTTTATTATGTAGCACTCGTGAAGTTGGAGTAGTTACTTTCCGCCTTTCATCTTTCATCGTTACACTGGACATAAGGTACGGATATTCCGTCCTTTAGTAAGGACATTCTCTTTCTATGCATGATTAGGATTCCCCATTTGCTGCCATATGTTTTCCCTAGTTTACATGTCATAAAACTTTTCATTGTTTGCTATGCTATCATTTTAAATTGCCTGAGCTATATACATGCATGACCATGTCCACCCAGTTATAGAGGTACCATAACCATGACACTTGAGGCACTAGTTTCATGACTCTTCCACGACGAGAGTGATTTATCTCGGCGTCCCTTCAATTACTTTGGCCATTATTATTATTATCATATTGGGCGTATGGGTGCATCCTAGTACATGTTTTGCAGGTTTACAATGTGACTATGGTGTTTTCTCTACATCCGTCACAGTGGAGTTGATCCCTCCACCCAGACTTATATAATTAGAGGTCACTCCTCTGATTGCATGACGAGGTCACCCCTTTATGTATTCATGTACGTTGATATAAATCATGACCTATATGAGCTCTTTGGCATTTAAATTACATTTACATGTATAAACATCAGACTTTTCAACTATAAACCAGTTTATAAAACATGTTCCAGGTTTTCTAGGACTTACACATATTCCGCTGCATTTCATGTCTTTAGCTTATATTTCAGTAATTCTATTCATGTCATTATATCCGTTCACTGAGCGTACTGCTCAGCCGTAATTTCTTTCCATGTCCCATACAGCAGGTACACAGGGATGAACTTGAGCAATTGAGAGTATGTGCATAGGATGGAAGCTACCTTAGACTTCTTTTACTTTTGCATTTCATATACTTATGCTTGTTTGGACAATTTTTAGTCCTTTTATACATTCTTTACTTTATGCATGTGCGAGCTTATGTTTGGGGGCTGATGTTTGATTCCGGCTTTACTTTATGGTCATTTATGTTTTTAAGACATATTACCTTGCATGCTTTGATGAAACGCCATAATTATTACGTAACGGTATACTTATCAAAGTAGGGTGTTACATTGTTAGTTTATAGTGCAAAGTTAAAAGCTAGCCTTTTTGACATAGTGCAGATTTTAAATTTTGTTTGTATTTCCAGTGAAGGGTCCAACGATTATAAGTGGCTAATCCGCTAATAGTAGTTAGAACTATCATATGAGATATATGCTTAGGATTCGTTGAGTAGGCATATATATGTAAGTATAACAACAAGTACTCTTTAACGCGGTTGCTTTAAAGGAATGGGTTATATAAGAAACTATAGTTGATAGAGTAGATTAAATGATTTTGAACTTCGCTATATGGGTAAATTACATATTTAAATAAATAGAATCAGAAAGCTACAGTTAGGAGACCGTGTTTCAGTTAGATGATTGAAGATAGTGTGGATATGACTACTTGATAGGTTGTAGGATTTAGGAAGTGGAGTTGTTTTTGGTATGGACGAATTATAAATGATTAGTCGTTTCTTGAGTTGAGTAACATCTGAAACAAACTGACTTATGCTTAATCATCTGAATTAGAAAATGCGTCTCTTGGTGTGGTTTCTGGTGCTGGTCTTATTGTCTTAGCGGCTCGCGAGAGTGTGGTTTTGGTAAGCTGTCATTGATTTTAGTCCATAGGTTATATAATCTGATGTAAAGTATAGTAAGCGAACGAAAACAACTAGTTCACTACTTGTTCTGCTAAGTTTGTTACTTGTTTCGCTTATTAGACTTGTACCTTCTCGTTTTCTAGTGTATTTTACGAAATAACTCCAACTTGTGTTATTATTATACAACCATGTATTACATCATTTTATTTGAGCTAGCTATAAATGGTGTCGTTCCTATCGTTATACAAATGCAATAAATGAATGTGTTGTATCAATTTGCACGTCAACCGGCAGGACATTTCAAGATGGCGATTTACTTCTGAACTTGAAGGTTTACAACTCAAATAAGAGCAAAAAAAACTACTGTAAGTTACTAAACTTTTTTAATATATGGAAAATAGCATAATAAAAAGTGTATAACAGCTATGAAAACTCATTTCGGTTTGCTACTTTGACAGTTTTCAAAAAACCAAGGAGGTTGATCTGCAGTTTTCACTAGAGGACCTTAAAACCATTAAATTCATTTCAGCAGGACATGTTTATTTTGATGGAACTCAGCTGGACATATAGTTGCGTTAGATTTTGAACTAGAAGAACGTCCATATGGCCAGTTGACATACTTAGAATACTTTGTTGTTTAATGTTTGCCAATTTGGTTTCATGTACATCTATACTGAAGTGGCTAATAATTTCATTTGAATGTAAGGATCTAGAAAGGCGTGCTCAAGAAGGCGTGCTTAATGTAAATGGTCGAGTTATAATGAGTGGCTTTAAATGTCAGACGACACATGCATAATAGTGAATGTATCGCTTAGGTTCTATTGTTGCTTGCCAAGGAAAATCTAGAGTTGAACATAATTATTTCTAACACTATAAAATGCTAGTAGTTTACACTTCTGCAATGCTCATAGATCAATGTGGATACACTTTTGTAATGCCCGTACACGAGTTTTAGCCTTCTTGTTTTCTTATCTGTACTAAGGTATTTATTGGTATATGAGTATATGCAACTGATTAGTATTTATATATGCAGGATCTGAACAAAAGCTCATGAACAAGATACCTCAAAGAGGCTCTACAGGTATTTGAACACAGTAGTTGAGGTTCCTTTAAATATGCTAAAAAACCTAAAGAGTTTTGATTTTGGTATCTGATTCATTGTAGTTGCACTTGGAATTATTTGAAGTCTAAAAGTGAAAAAGATGTTGATCTGGTTTCTTTTCACCTAAAAGTTTGACATAACAACTGAAAAATAACATTACAGTATCTTTTTTTATAATTTTTTGTTTCACATAGAGCCATGTTCTTAATAAAAACTAGGCAATATAAGCACATATAGAGCCCGTTTTCAAAACAGGGCTCTATTTGGGTTTCATATAGAGTTCATCCCCTTTTGAGCCCTCATGAAAAATGGGCTCTAAGACCATTTTAGACAGGGCTCTATTTGCTTTTTTGTAGTAGTGTGAGTGTTATCCTGTGACAAATAGATATACTTTGAGTCTGTCGCGTTTTGGTTTGACCAAATAGATATACTTTCAGTCTTCCGTGTTTCGGCCAAGAGATATAGTTTGAGTCTGTCATTTTTTGACAAATAGATATACCTTGAGTCTGTCATGTTTCGGGCGATGGATATAGGTTAAATATGTCATCTTGTGACAGATATATATAACGTGAGTCTGCCGCGCTTCAGCAAATAGATATGGGTTCAGTCTGCCATATTCGACAGATAGATATACCTTGAGTTTATCAGGTTCTAATAGATAGATACATGTTGAGTCTGCCATCTTCAACAGATAGAAATATCTTGAGTCTGTATGAATAATTTTGTTTCTTAGTTTTTTTTATATTTTATTTTGTTTATTAGTTTTATCTCCAGTCCGAGCTTTCGCAATTTGTCACTCGGACTACGGGGAATATTACTAAAAAGTGGCCCAAGCCCGACTTGTAAGATTAGGTTTTCTAGAATGTTTTGTTTATCTTTATAAATACACATCAATAATATAATAATCACTATGGTGATTTTATCATTGTAACCTTTTGAATGTGAATAACCTTTGGGGGCCTATAAAGTTTGCTAACTTTTTTCGTTGTCTGCTTGTACTTAAACGCGACCAAAATTTCTTAAATTTTTATTTTTTTAAAGTTAATATGGTGATGACACGTATTGAGATGATTGTCCACTTAATACTGAAGGTGAAGAAAAAGTTATTTTAATGAATTCAACTAAAAGAGTGATACTGCAAAATAAACAAGGCTTCAAAAATCTCTGCCCGTAAAAAAACACTTTTTTGGGTAATGGGTTTCCCCGGTAAATATATTATCCAAAAACAATGAAGTACAAATGGAATGTCGCTGAGATACCACATTAACCTCAATCTCACAAACTTATGAAACCACCTAATCTAGTGCTTATGACATGCCATAACCACTTACAATTCTAGAAACATAAAATGCACCTAGAAAAAAATACACCATAATGAACAAATCTAACCAGCAGCATAAGTGGAATAGAAGCTTCAATCTGTTTTGGAGTTGAGAAGATTAGCCGATTCATCATAAACAAGAGCAACATATTCTCCATTTTCATCTAAAGTAGAGTACGAATTAGATGTGATCACATTACCATCAGATGAAAAAGGATCCACTTCCTTCCTCTTGGAAGATGAAGCTTACCCACAGTTGTACCACCTTTCTTGGGTTCACTAGAAGTTGCTTTGGGAACAAACTAAACATTCGGTTGAACCGACGGACCAGTAAACTTAGACTTGGACTTTCTATTTCTCTTTTTCTTCTTACCCACTAATTGAAAGCCATCAAGATGTCTCAACAGATGCACTAGTATGAACCGTAGAAGCACTAGGAATAGGCACAACCTTCTTTGGGCACAAATCAGTATCATGACAAAAAATCTTGCATGTATCACACCTTAGAGGATTCCATTCATATTCAACCTGGATTGTTTCTTTGGTATACTCATCACTAGTAAGAGACGGAACACCAATAGTAACAACCTCAACCAAATCAGCATCAGAATTAATTTCAATGAGACACCTAGCAAAACTACTCTACCCCATGAATCTTTGCACAAGAGCTAGTAAACGAGTCAAACATAATTCGCTTACCAAGAAAAGAAACAATTGAATTAGTTTCTTCCTCTTCAAAAACCTAAATTGGAACATCATGTAGTTTCACCCAAACTGGAACGCGTGTAAGATCTTCTTTTTAAACAAGCGAGTCCCCAATGACCATGTCTTGAGAATGATAGGAGTTTTGCGAATCAACCAAGGGCCACCTTCCAAAACAGCCTCCAAACCAGCTTGTGAATCAAACTTGAAGAAGAAAAAACCCTTATTATTCATCATAATTCGTTTTAAGCCATGTTTACCCCAATTGTTCTTAGCAAAACACTCAACAACTGGATACGCCAATCTCTGACCGAGAAAAAAACTCTTAGATAATACAATATTGGACAAAAGTTCAAATGCAACATTGTTTTTCTCACAAGCAGGGGGACAAATCCACACAATCCATTTTTCTTTGGTCTAAAGGTGGAGATTAACCTAAGATTTAAAAAAACGGAGGGACCATTTTTGCCAAAAAGTCCAAAAGTTCCAAAAAACACGAAGGGACTGAAGTTGTAAATTTTCTGAAATGATTTTTATCAATGGTGCTATTTCATTAGTGAAAAAAAATAATGAAATATCACCGATTAACTAGTGATAAAATAATTTTATCACTCGTGATATTTCACTAGTGAAAAAAAATAAAATATCACTGGTGATAAAATAATTTTATCACTGGTGATATTTCATTTTATCACTGGTGATATTTCATTATTTTTTTACTAGTAAAATATTACCGTTGATAAAAATTAGTTTGAAAAATTTACAATTTTAGTTCATTCGCCGATATTTTGCAATTTTTGACATTTTGGTAAAAATAGCCCCTCCGTGTTTTTTATAAAATTTAATTATAATTAATGAATAGCTAAAATTAATCGCTTTACTTGCAACTTGCAAGTAATAACAAAATTACAAAATAACTCAACTCTACAATATGCGCGTATAAATGTGTAACTAATCCCACGTCAGTACTAGCTAGATAAAACATTTGAATCCGATCCCTTTTATTACTCCCTTTATTCATTTGGTAGAATGGAAAAATGGAATAAAAAAGTATTATAACTTTGTGAGACAGATCTAATTATAGCCGTTCAAAATAACCAAGATCTAATGGGAGTCGTTCAAACTACCCCTCACCCATGCCTTTCTCTGTTCGTCCCATGCCTTGCCCATCCATTCTCACTTCTCTCATTGTCAACACTATCTCTCTCTCTCTCACACCATACCCAAAAAGAAAAACCACGCCATTTTTTTTATCGGTTCTCTCATTTTCAACACTATCTCTCTCTCTCTCACACCATACCCAAAAAGAAAAACCACGCCATTTTTTTATCGGTTTGATCTCTGGTCTCTATTGTTTCTGTTTATGTTTCGATTTATGTTACACCTTCTGCCTTATCCTCCTTCGATGCCACCGCGCTCTTCGTTGCCGCTATCCATGGCGTGTGATGATGTGCCGGTTGGGTGACGATGGTCGTAGGCTTATGGGTTGGATAATACGACGCCTGATGGTATATAATCTTTTCGTTGTTTCATCTTATGATCATCCGATGCGCCCCGGATTTCCAGCCCATGAACTGAAAGTAAAGATCGGGTCTCCTATCATGCTTTTGTAACATATTGTCTGGCGATTCAATCAAATAGCCGGATATCTAAGCACATACCCCATAGTTGTTTGGATGGCAGATGTCTCTGGAGCCGGGTGGGTGATTGATTGAAGCAGCAATATACAACCGGTGGTGTCTTTTGCTATTTGATTACGGTAAGATTTGACTTCATAAATCAATTTTTCTTAATTAAGTTCTCATAGTTGTAGGCGCGTATGAATGCCAACTTTGTTGTTGTTACTTTATAGGAGTATGTGCTTAGATATCCGGCTTATCACTTATTTTGTCTTGGGCTTATTTCCATAAGCTCAATTTTTTGTAGCTTCTTTTGAAACTTATCGGCCTATTTAAGTTCATTATATCATAAGCATAATGAACTTATATAAGCCAATATGTTTCAACATAAGCTACAAAAAGTGACATTATGAAATATTAGCCCAAAACCAAATAAGTCATAAGCTGTGAGAATAGAATGGCTGTTTGGATATGATTCAATCAGCGTATTGCGTATTGATTTAGATTATTGTACTAAACCTGTGTTGTTTGGATTGCAGATGTCTCTCGAGCTGGATGGGCGATTGAAGCAGCAGAATACAACCAATGTCTTTCGTATATTTGATTACGGTAAGTAATTACTTCATAAATCAACAAGTAACTTTTTCCTAGCCGGATAGGCGCTTATGAATGCCAACTTTTTCCTAGGCTGTTTGCTAGGCACTAGAATGTTTCAAGTATGGATTTGACATTGGTAGTATCGATTGTAGGTTATGTGGCCCATCCATATAATTCTCCTTATTATTAAAGTTAGAATGTCGTATCTCAGCGTACACCACATTTCTTTTATTTACGAATAAATTTTCTGCTTATGGATGGGCTTAGGGGTTTCATGCTAGGCGACCTTCTAAGGTTGCCGCCATAGCGCTTTTTATACATTCTGTGTGTAGTTGCCTTTGAAGCTTGATAAATATGTGTTAACCATTGTATATAAAATGAAAGACAGGATGGTATGCGTGTGTTTTTGGAATAACAAAATATAATATGTGCTATTTGCCTCTGTTTCTATTTTGTGGGCCTTTACACAGATCTATTATGAAAAGCTAGGATGAGTCATAATGCCTTTGAAGAACAGAGATCATCCGTAGCTTTGTCTGGCGACCAACTACGTTTGCAGCCATGGCGGATGCATCCTTTTTTTTAATATTGGCAAATCCGAGCCTCCTGTAGAATCATGCTGCCAATTCTTAATATTGTGCATGCCAAATGTATTAGGCGAAGGTAATTTTTTAGCATTATATTTTGTTTATGTTATGCATCTGTTTAATGGTGTTTGGTAGCTCATATATACACCCTTGACTTAAATTCAATGAATTTAAATTTATTTATGTTTTTGCAAGGATGTGGCGGCAACAAAAAGAAATGAATTTTAAGCCTGATTTCTCGACCGTGCATCTGCGCTTATGGGGATATATGGTATGAAATAATCTATGCATGGGCTTTACGAGTTAGGTTGTTACATGTTCTCGAATCGTGGCCTGATTTCTTTTACTTTTGTAACAGATTGACTATTATGTTTGAAGGCCTGAAATAGGAAAAGGGAAAGTAGAGACACTTGAGTAAGCTCGGGCAGCGAGTGGTATAGCGGATGGAATTATATGAATAAGTCGATCGAAAAAGGGTTGGTTGTAAAATCAAGCTGCCCCGAAAAGTAAGTGCATTCTGATTTACTAATTTTATATCGAATAGCTATAAAAAGATGTCAAAATGGTAGATATAATAAGGGGATTATTTACCATTTAGAAAAAAAATATCAGTAATAGTAACTTTTCTCGCCTTATAAATTTGGAAACAAATTACTATGTAACTAACACAACTTCTATTTATGTTCAAAAAACACAACTTCTATTTACACACTAATTTAGTTTATGCTTAAACAAGAGAAAGTGTGTTTACCCGTTTGAACCTGGAACCATAAGACCATGTTTACAAAGCGACTGTAACCCAAACCCCCATTATATGACCCTGTTTACAAAGTGAATGTTTTAACACAACCCCCATTTGACCCGTTACCCAAATCTAACCTATATCCTTCCAAATTATTACGGCCATGATTTCTTTTAGTAAAATAATGCTGATTATTTGTGAAAAGTTATAGGTATTAAGGTTAATGGTGCCTTTAACAGCGACTTAGAGTGGTTTTGATTTCAACAGGTTGGTGGACATCACAACAAGACAGTATTACGTCATAGGCAAGGTCGCAAAAAACGAAATTTAGATATATACTGGCTTGATGGGTTGGTTTAGGATTTGTTGCGAATTATTATGCATAACAAGCTAACAAAAAATGGTAGTTGCTAGCGTATTTAATAAAAGATATGTCAATCTCAATGACCGTAAACACGTCTTGACCAAAGTTTTAAGGTCAACCAAATCAGTACCTAAAGCTACTTTATCTCACGCAAATTTTGAACTGATATGAGTATTAGAATCCCATAGTGAGCTGCCAATATCGCATGTGAGCGTCTCTGTCTATAAACGTGTTTAACTACTATTTACATTATTGTTACTTATTAGGTTCACATGTATATTTACATAGTTAATACTTAATATATTGTGTGCAGGATCATCTATGTCTGATAGGGTACTGGACAAAACTCTTTACGAAAGCATAATTGAGGAACAAGTCAGAAAAGGAAAAGGATATGCTACTACTGGTATTGATCTTGGCTGATCGATGCATAAGGAGCTAGATACTTGGAGAGTGAGTCAACAAAACAAGATAGCCACACTCAAAACAAGACTTACAATTGTGGTTGTTCCACATAGACCCATTATTTCGGTAGAATATTTCAGGTTAGCGACCATGATTTAGATAGCTGAAATTCATTACAGGTAATTTTGGTATTTATAAATAGTAGGGGCGAGATTATCAATCCTCTTTGTGTGTTGATCCACTAATCCCATTCGCACTCATGTAGTTCATCTTTTCTAAAGTTTGGAATGAGCGGTTGAAACAAGGTCCAGGTTTTCAGTATACACTACATTATTTTAGAACATCAGTATGCACTACATTAGTCCTCAAGATATTATTATTTTCATATTTTTAGAGCTTACTTTTCGTTTTGTTTCCAACAACAGCTTCAGAACACAATTGAGTTAACACATAAGAAAGCTACCGTAATAGATTGTAGTCTTTGTTTTCCTTCAAAACTCGAGTTTGATAGATAAATTATTAGTTTCCTTTTATTCTCTCCAAACTCAGTATAAGAAGAACGTTTAGTACCAGGACAACGTTTAGTACCAGGACAGGTTCCTATTGTATACTTTCATAAGCATCTGCTACCACACTCTCTACCTTCCGTTTCTGTACATCACTTTCCTATCAGATTTTTTCCAGGTAATTTTCCTGTCTTTTCGTATATTTGAAGATCTCTGCTTTTTAAATCCAGGATTGGAACCATTTATGGACACACCCTCTTGATTTGTTTTTTTTCACAAGAGGAAGACTTGCTTTTAGATAATGCTTACTACTCTGAGATGAGAGATGCTGGGTTTTTCGATTCAGACTGGGAGCAAGGCTGATTTGTGCTGGAAAATGATAGCGAAACACCATGGAGGGATTTGCAGGTTTTATTTTACTAAAGAATTGTGTAGATAAGATAGTTATGTAACATGCTTAATGGATGGCTGCTAAGCAAATTTGAACAAGTTCAAGACTATTAATTGTTTATGATTATCAACTTATAACTAGAAAATTTATAACCAAGAGTTGCAGTATTATGAATACTTAATTGTTACTACTGATTCATTAAACGTTTTAGCTGTAGTTGTTTTTTTCCTATATTTACTAACAGCGTAATCAAACACCCGCGGCGAAGCGCGGGCATCAATCCTAGTAAGACTTAATCGATGAGATACTAATAATACCATTACACCATGATTTTAGATGAACCAAAAGATATCCAAGTAATCCATTGTAGTTGACTAGGGAGCTGTTACAAACTATATAGAGCCATAGCCTCTCAATGTGTGTTGCGCACGCAACTCATGCATCTCCTAAAGTATGGATCAGGATTATCTATAACATTGTAGTGTGCCACTAATTTCTCCGTATACTAGACTTTGCTAATAGCCTAATGCTAATGAGTGGCTAATATTGATATTATATGGATTGAAATGATCGAGTACTCAAGTCCGTAATTTTGTGTCATGTTCTTTCAGATTTGGTTGCAATAAGTTTACGATGTACACAACTAACAGGGCCAAACGCATATGTATTGTGTTTATATGTATTACTAGCTAATTAACTTCCTCTCTGGTCTTCTTCATTACAACGAGCTTTTTCCTTGCAGTCCCAAAAAAATTTAAGGAGAGCTTAAATCTTTTTAGTACGAGTGGTGAGAATGTTAAGCGCCAAACCTTTAAGAACGACGTGGCAAGTCAATGCACTAGTACGTCTTTAAAAATAAATTTTGTTGTCCAGCAACTTATAAGGATGGGTTTGACGGGACAACACTTTTAGAGACTAATTATAGTGTCTAAAGATACTAATTATAATCTCTAAAGATTTGTTGAAATACAATCGGGCTTTTTAAAAGCTACAACCGATATGAATTTTCTTGTAGTGGTTGGCAGAGTTCAGTTACCCATTTGCTTCTTGACTTTGTTTAGGATCCAGAGATGACGCTTTATGTTCTTGTTGAATGATAGAAACGTACTGTATATACTTAACTCAATAGAACTTGCCATGATAGAATGATCGTTAACACTAATCATTTGGTTAAGAAATACTTTTTTTGTGTTTTTTATACTTTTTGTTAACAAAATTGCGTGTATGTAAACTATCAATGGCATAATGATAGTAAACATATAATCAAAAATATTAGCCCATATATTTAGCATGAGCTAATAAGAAAACCTTATCAAGTGTGTATACATTTGAGGTGACCACGGAAGTTTACTCGTGACTCTTAGACAACGTAAAACATCATGAGTATTATGTATTATTCATCTACTATATATTGTGGTAAAACTCTAGATACCAAAAATCTACAAACCGGAATTAGGCCTATTTATTCACTAATACTCTCTCAGAGTCCAAGCGGTGAAATCACGAAAGCTTGGACTGGAGAAATAAACTAGAAAAGACAAACAAAACATAATCAAAACAAATTTTTAGAAGCGATTCTTTAAAAGCAGCGGAATTTTAGAAGCGGAATTTTAGAAGCGAAATTTTAGAAGCGGAATTTTAGAAGCAGCGGATCTTCAAAAGCATAGTAGTAATCACTAAACAATTAATAAATAAGCAAAATACGGCGGACTCAAGGTATATTTGTCTGTCAAAAAATTGACTGACTCAACTTATATCTATCGGCTCAAACACGGCGGACTCAAAGTATATATATCTGCGAAACACGACAGACTCAACCTATATCTATCGGCCGAAACGCGACGGACTCAAGGTATATCTATCTGCGAACACAGCAGACTCAACATATATCTATCGGCCGAAACGCGGCGAACTCAAAGTCGGCCGAAAACGAAAATTCGTCTCGGGGCTTGATACCCTAGATTCGATTAACAAACAATTAAATAAAATAAAAACAAAACAAAACGAAAAGAAAAAAAAATAATTAAAAAAAACACTGTCACAACATGCTTCAAATCGTCTTCGCTCTTTGATGTCAAATCCAATAAAAGAATAACCATGATATACTGATTACTCTATAATAGAATTTAAATAAAACAATCCAACGCCCCTTTATCCCTGAACCAGTCGGTTATTTAACTCCAAGTCAAGAAATCGACAGAAAAACAAAAGAAGATCTACTGAAAGAAAATTGATTTGAGATCGGGTGGATGAAAAATGTATGACTTATTGGTTGGGGATTGGCTGTATTATAGAAGGTAGGGTTTGTAGGATCGGTTTTTTTGTTTTTTTTATCGGTGGAGGAATTTTTAGGGTTAGTTACGGGGTATGGCTTTATATCATGTAAGACAACGTAAAACTATATAAGTATTATGTATTATTCATCCATTATATATTGGTCCTTAGATACCTTAAACCTACAAACCGGGCTTGGGTCTATGTATTCACTAATAGTGACGGTTTCAGGCTATATTTTCAAAAGGATATTCGTCTTAGATAATCGGTTCACAATATCAAGTCAACTCAAGTATTCAAAAAAATTGTGTGTGTGTGTTCTTCTCATGCTATCAAGGTAATCCGTGCTAGTATGGAGGTTGTTGTTCGTTCAAATATCAACATCGGTGGATCGTGTTTCTTCTGGATAAATGTTTGGTTGTTATGTCATGTTTAGTCAATTAAGAAATATATATATAAATCATATTAGGTTGTGGTTATATCATGTTATGTCAAGTTGTAGTGTGCATAATGATCACAACTTCCCAACATGGAAAGGAATCGGTGATGAGGAGACTTGCTAATCAACAACTTGAGCCTAAGACGGGAAGATACGTCCTTTTTGAAACTATCAAAACCAAAATGACAGAATATTTTGGTGTGTTTATGTAGTTGATTTTTTTGTTAGATTTTAATTAATTGTGATGCACCCCTCCTAAAACATTTAAAAGGTACAAAAGTATTAAAAAATTCTATTTTTTGTCTCCTAGTTTACAGTTTAACACAAGTTTTTTTATCAGTTTTGATTCCGTATTTTTATCTGTTTATCACTTTTGACCTATTAAACTTTATAATTTTCATTCGTATTTTCAGTTTCTCAGTTTTATAACGTAAATAAAATTATATAAAAAAATCATAAAATGAGGGGAGTAGATATATGGTTAAAATAGGGGGGGTCTTTATATCCCCACCCAATGAACATATATTATTATTGTACTCATGACCAGAAACAAGCATCTACGTACATCAGTAAAAAAAATTCTTATTTTATTACCACAACGGCGCAAAGATCAATAACACTTGACTCGAAAGACAAAAGGAAAGCACTCATTTTAAAACATACACACACAAACAAACTAAAGACATGAACCTCACACTCAAAAAACACCAATGTGCAGTTTCATCTTAGCCACGACACCACTGATCAACCGCCTACCACACTGTCAACGTCAGTCCACTCCTTAGAGACACACTCGGCTAGACTTGTAAATGACGCGACCAATGAATGATGAAAGATAGAAGGACATCACTCATTTCAAAACACACACACTGTAAAACCCGCATACTTTTACTATGAATAGTGCACTTAGTAAACCTACGAACCAATTAAATTTTTCCTTTTATATCATGAACAGTGTCACGAATATTAGTTACAGAAACTATGTACGTGTTAGTGCACGATAATTATTAAGTATGTAGTATTACACGATAATTATTAACCATAATAATTATAACCACGAACATCAAAGACACGAACATGTAAACTACGTATATATTTATTATTAGACGATAAATATCGATTACGTACAAGTATTACAATAACACGAATAATTAATTACGAGCTAACACAAAAACTCTAATGATTGAACACGTAAATTATTTAGACATGAACAAAGCTCGGGTTACCTTTGTGGGCCCCTTAGAGCCGCGGACAAGGAAGGGAAAAGGGCCCAGCCCAGTATGATTTAAATAAATTGGAAAAAAGAAAAAAACAAAGACTTTTTCATTCACTTTTATTCTTACAAAAATAGAACTCTAGCCCCTCCTTCCTCCTCCTTTGTCGCCGGCTACCAAGAACACCACCAAGGGTGTTGGGTGATTTTGATTATTGATATTTGGATATTCGTGTCCGTGTTCTTAATCACAATTGATTCACGTATTCGGTAACCTCGTAAACCTTTTCTTTTTAATTCTATTATTGAATCATGAACACATGTTTATCGAACATTAAAAACAAGTGAGAAACATGTTAGATAATCATGGAATCATATAAAAAAGAATAGGTTTTGGGTTTGGTTTGTTTGGCCGATGCAAGAACCGAGAGCCATGGGCTCTCGGTGGTCTTTGTATCACCACCAACCGAGACCTCAAGGTCTCGGTGTGGTCTTGGTGTCTCGGCAGCAAGAAACAAGGACCCTGACTCACGTCAGGGTGGCCTTGTGGTTTGTTGGGTCTCGGCGCAGCAGCAACAACACCACCGGCTTAAGCCGGTGGCTGTTTGGTTCGAACAGGGGGAACGCACAGCAAGACAGGGGGAACCACCAGCCTACTGCCAGTGGGAACCTTGTTGTGTGCAGTGGCTAGCCGAGACAGCAGGGGAAACCACCGGCTGCAGCCGGTGGTGTATTAGTTCGAGCAGTGGCAACCGGCTTGGCCGGGTAGCCACTGCTAGGGTGTGTTGGTTCGATCCGGTTCATGTTTTAGTCTAGTTAAAACACGAGTACACTCACGGGATTAGTTTTGCAAGCTTTACATTTTTTTACAAGTTTACATTTTTAACAAGTTATATTATCACTACAAGAAATTAAGCTTTATAAGACACCGAATAGTGTCCTATCATGTCACTTTATAGGACCTTTAGCATAATAGGACCAATGACATAAGTGTCGCATATAAAGGCGTTGTATTAGATGTAAAAGTTATTAGGACACTTACAATCATCCTAATAAGTGCAAGTATTATGAAACTAAAAAAAGAGTCCTATAAAGTGGTTTTTTAGGAAACAACTTGTGTCATAATAGCGGAGTTAATAGGACACTTTAAAGTGTTTCAAAATATGTTAAACTTCTATCACGTATTGAGACGCGTTTATGCGTCCTGAAAAATGTTATTTTAGTACAAAAATGTGCGTTACAATAACTCTTTTTTTAGTGCAAGTAAATTGTCCTAATAGACATGTGCATGTTGGGACCAAGTTTAGTGTCTTGATATAGATACATTACAGGACGCTTTCTATTTCTATAATATGTTGTTTTCAGTACACTTTCATTGTAGGCTTTAAGAACAATTTTAATTGAACATCATATAGAACACAAACATGTAATATATTTATGATTAACATCATCCAAAATAGTCTTCAAAATTTTATTACATGGAATTTGAACAATAAAAAAAAGTCGTTACTCTAAGTCATTATTGATCATCTACACGCATCATCTTCATGCATCATCCTCACGTAGCACCTACAATTATACAACCCACAAACATAAGAAATTAAAATCTAATCACAACTCAATACGAAAACAAAGTTGTAGAAAGTGTGAAACTGGCTAATAGTGGTATTAAAATGGCTTATAATAGATTAATAGTGGTGTTAAAATGACTAAGTTGCACTTTCTGTAGATTCTAAAAGATGTAGTTACTAACAGTGGTACCTATTGTTAAAAATGACACACATTTGGCCAAAATATTTCATAATATAAATACATTAGGCGATTATCTTCAGGTTTACCCTAAAGTTAACCTACTTCAGCCGCTAAACATAAAGTATTAGATAAAAACTAGACTTATACATGAGCTTATCTCCACAACGGGCACAACAACTTGGAACCACGCCCAAAACATCTGAAGCACTAACCCCTAACCTATACAAGTCTGCTGGACCATTGTTATCCTTACCCATGACTTTTGAATATACATCTTATGGTCAAGGCTCATCAGTCGCACCCTCCGAAAGTTGAGATCTCATTTCTTCCATTTGCTCATGTATCAAAGATACTAAATATATTATTCCAAGTTTTCCAAACTAACTTATCACAAACTAGTAACTTTTTCAGCTTTATCGCATATAATAAAGAGTTAGTACATACTATTGCACCTGTAGCTTCCACATTTTTTGCAATTCCATCAATAGAGAAGCAAGTACAATACAGTTCCCTTCTTGTTGCTTCATGTCCTAAAGATTCCTGTTTCACAATGGTTTAACTCCATCTGAAGTACTTATTCAACTTGTTGGCTGTCATTTCTAGTTGTACTGCAAGACCTCTTATTCTTGACGACATCGTATTCCTCCTTGACGGCATCTTCTGAAAATAATCATTTACTCATCAAATCGTGACATATTTTCTTATTTCCCTAATTTGTGATAATCATACTTAAGTGACCATACCAGATTTGTCACTATTTTAATTTGTGATAATCATCTAATTAGATCTATCATCGAACTGATGAATAACAAGATAGATGGGGTACTCAGGACAAATTTTTTATCTACCCTCAATTACACAATTGAACTAATTGAACAACAAATAATGTCAGGTAATTAAACATTTAATTGACCTAATTATTTTCTTCTATTCCCCTCAATTCAACAGATCAATAATTCTATATAACAAAAATGACTATTGATGCCATCATATATATTTATAATAACAACACATGTAATCATGATGACATTATCTATTTGGAGGTGCACCATTGAAGTACTTCTACACCATCGTAATAAATCAAACCAACTAGGATTAACAACAATTTAACTTCTAATTCATATATTATCAATCTAAGATTTTAACAACAATAACAGTTATAAAATAATGTGAAAGATGTTTACCTTTATTTTGTGAGAATGGATCTGGTGTTATGTCAAGAGATAAGAAAGATGAAAAAATGGATCTGAGATAAAAATACTGAGTGGAAAATGAAGAGATAAAAATAGTTTGGGTTCGGCGTTATAAAAGGCGAGATTTATATAAAAATTAAAAAATTTAGGAAGAAAAGGAGGGATTATAAAAAGTTAGTGGCGGGGATGTAAAAAATAAGCGGGTATATCTAATAATGATCAAATTTCTGATAATCAAAATATTACTAGTATACTTAGAGCACACGGTACAATTGAGCCGTCGTGCTCGTGTCGTGGGAAAAAAGTGATGCCACATCACTTTTTACTCCAACGACACCAAAACTCCCCACGATGGCTCAACCCCCCTCCCTGGTTAACACGAGAATTCTCGTGTCGTCGTTATCCAACTTTTTTTTTTTTTTCAACAATTCATTAACATAAGGGGGTTTTTTTTCCCCTTCAAACGGTCAAAAAAACGGGCAAAAAAAAAAAAAACGTTAACCCAACGGTAAAAAACGGCTAGTTTTTTTAAAAAAAAAATTTTAAAAAAAAAAAAAAATTAAAAAATCCGACGACGCGAGCCACGGTGTGGTTGGCGCCGCCGTGGCCTCGCGCCGTCGTGGCCAGCCACCCACCAGCTAACTGTACCGAGCCCTCTTAAGGTCGAGCATTTGGACCGTCGGATCGGATCGGAAAATCGAACAGGACCGGATCGATCTGGACTGGATCGAGCAAATTCTGTCCGGTCCTCAGTCCGTGATTTTGGACCATTTCGGTACTCGTTCCGGTCGGTCCGATTCGGTCTTACCAAAAATTCGTTTAATTTGCCTAATTGGAATCGGACCGGATCGAAGACCGGACAAGACCGGACCGACCCGGACGGAACCGTACTATTTGGATATGGTCTCGGTCCGGGTTTTTAGACCAATTCGGTCCTCGGTGCGGTCTGATTTTAGTCGGTCTAGTCCGGTCTGAGTCTGTCGCTCAGCCCTAAGTGTACTATTAGTCAACTACAATACAATATTTTTTAAAATTTTCTTATCTTAAATTTTAACGTGTGATAGCGCCTTATGTTTTGGTCAAGTAGTTTGTGTAAAAATTAGTTTAGATCATCTTGATCATAAACTCAAATCATATCAATTGTTTCCAATTGAAGATTTTTGTGTAGCCGTTATATGTTTGTATTCCTCAAACATTTTATAAACGGCCGAGCTTGAATTTTACTATATAGTTGAAATAAATATATGAAAACTTCATTTGACTACTAAAATCAGTGATCAAAACATCACTTAAGTTCAACAGAGCTTTTACTTCATGCTTGAAGTTGAGTTTAGACCGTTAAATGACAATTTCGACCTAATTTGTTAGAAATGGGGTGTAGGCCGATTTTAAAATATTTTAAAAACTAGTAAAACAATATTAGTATAAACCATTAATTAATCGGAGCCCGAGCGTTAAGTGAGGATTAATTGCACGAATTTTCACTAATCTTTCTTATCAATTGGTTTGGTAAAAAGAATCAATCAACTTATCAAATAATCATATAAATATCGGCAAAATCGGCCGAATCGAGAAAAACGGCTAAATCGAGCATATCGCTTCAAAAATTCATACTTGTGTATATATATATAATCAAATCTGATGTATCCTCGCCTAACAAGCTGACCGTTAGGCGGACGGTACCCAACCGTCTCGCTGGTGCCTAACAATTTTCACAACCTTTATAAATTTAGATAAAACTTTGATTTTTGTAAAATACGATAACAATATGTATCGACTTTGTTACAATACACACATATACACTAGGTGTCTTATTCAAATAGAACAAAACATTTAAAAACTAGTATTTGATAAAAATTGTCATAACAGGACTTAAATATCAAGCGTCATATTATGTTTCTTTTATAATAAAACACAAGTAAGTAAGTGTCTTATAAACTTTATTTAATATGACCTATATACTAAGTGTCTTAATAAAAAATTACTTTATACAACCAAAGCATATAAGTGTCATCTAAAATCTTATCTAATAGAACACATATATATGTGTCATATTAGAGTATATATAATAAGACCTTTACGCCTTAGAGTCTTATAATGCTTAAGATAATATGACCTAGATAGCAAGTGTTGTATTATGTTGAGTCGTAATGAGACTCAAATGAGTAAGTGTCTTATAAAACTCATATAATAAGACCAATACATAAAGTGTCCTATTAGGTTTCATGTTAATAGGACTCATCAGCAAACGCGTCGTATTATATGTGTTTTTAGGACACTACTTAAAAAGGCGTCCCAGCAAAAGGTCCTAAAACACCCCTTTTTTTGTAGTGTATTTAACAAGAAAATTAAATTAATTTAATCATGGCTAGTAATTAATTTAATTTAACATGGACTTAGGTTATTATTATTTAGTAGATAGTACATGTTTTAACCTAAGTATTTTTACCACTTAATTTAGACTATAGTATTAATTAATTATTTAAAACATAGACTATAATTAATTAACAAACATGACTTAGGTTATAATTAATATATTATTAATACATGTTTAACCTAAGTATTTTCTATGCTTTGATTTAATTAAATCATGCTTATATTTAATTAAATCGTATAACCTACAGTTTATTTAATTAACATAATATTATTAATAAACTATACAAATAATTACATGACTTATAATATTTAACCAGTACACTTAAGCTTATATTATTAGCTTATTAATCCAGCTTATTTATAAATATGAAAACTTTCTATTTCAGGAAACTTACTATTTTGGAAACTTTCTATTTTTAGATACTGATCTATTTTTAGAAGCTAATCTATTTTTAGAAACTTTCTGTTTTTGGAAACTTTCTATTTTAGGAAACCTACTATTTTTAGAAAGTTACTTATTATTACACAACAAGTATACTAATACAAGAATACAAGTTAATACTTGACCAGAATACATAGAATACATGATAAACACAGTATAACATTAAAATCAGTAAAACAAGACAAGAACATATAAAACAAGCTAAGACATGATACAATCAGTTACGTACTCAGTAAAGAATACTTATACATGTCCCCTATTTAAGTAGCATTAGTGAGATCGGAGTAGGACTTTCATTCTTTCGTCTTCTTCGTTCACTGGACACAAGGTACGGATTTCCCGTCCCTTCAGTATGGACATTCCTTCCTTATTAGGATTCCCCGATTGCAGCCAACTGTTTTCCCAGTATTTGTTTTATATATTTGATTACTTATGTTAGTTAAGAGCCTAAGCCATATACATGGATGACCAGTATCATCTAGTTATGGAGGTACCATAACCATAACACTAGAGGCACCGGTGTTATGTCTTCCCCACGGCAGAGTGATTGCTCGTGGTGTCCCTTTTCAGTTTTGGCCATTGTTATTATATTATCATGTGGGGTGTATGGGTGCATCCTAGTTACATGTTTTACCAGTATTATAAGTGTGAATGCGATGTGTGCCTTGCATCCTTCATAAGGAGTTGATCCCTCCTACCCAGACAATTTAATTAGAGGCAACCCCTCTAGTTGCATGACGAGGTCTCCCCTCCAAGTATTCATGCACGGTGGAACCTCATGACCTATATAGGCTATTGGCTAATTTAATACAGTTTTCGTATAAAACATAAGTCTTCTCAAACTATAAAACCAATTTTATGAACATGTTCCAGGTTTTTCAGGACTTATACTTTTCCGCTGCTATTAAGTCTTTATTATGTTTTAGTCATTCATACTATGTCATATATCCGTTCACTGAGCATATTTGCTCAGCCGTTACTTTTCATTCCATGTCCCAAAACGGCAGGTACTCATGGACAGACTCGAGCATTTGGAGGACGTGCATAGGATGAAAGCTGCCTTTGACTTCTTCTCCGTTTTGCCTTCATATACTTATGCTTGTTTGGACACTTGTCTTGTCCTCCTAGTTCATTTACTTTATTTATGTTTTGGACTTATGTTTGGGAACTGATGTTTGATTTTAGTTTTCCCTATGGTCATGTATGTTTTAGTACATATTACCTTGCATGATTTGATGACACGCCATAAATACGCGTAACGGTCCACTTATCAAAGTGGGGTGTTACAATTATGGTGTCAGAGACAAGGCTTCGACCTGTAGGCTCTAAAACTCGACCTGTGACTAGTGGGCAGTCACTAGAAGCTTCCTAAGTCAACGCTTGTTATTCCACGTATTGATGTTTTCAGCACCTTGTTGTTTTAACCATGATGTTTTCATTGGTATTGTTACTAATATGGATGAACAACCATCATCCATACTTAGTTATGTGTCATTGTTTCATGCATGATGTTCCTCGTGAACTGTTGCTAATGTGGATTGAACCCCGGTAGTTCATAATTGGTCACATAAAAAATTTTCTGTTAAGTTTTGACAACTGATTTTCACTCATTTATTCCATGTATTATTGTTGCAGGTATTTTGACTAAGTAATGGTTGGTACAGGACTGGCCATATTTAGTCGCATGTGCTTTTAATCGAATCATCTTGTTATGATGAACCGACCCATAGGCGTTCGTCCTCGTCATGTCATTTTTTTAGGTGAACCGACCCTAGTCGTTCACCCAAACCCATGTCATTTTCATTATCATGCATCCATACACTGTTTAGACTTACTTTTTGGTAAATTGGCGCCTTTCACGTGAGTTGGACTAGATTTATATACTTTGCTATACGCAGGGACTTAATATGTAAAGTATGAATAGTCTAGTTATGTTAGGCCTATTAATACCCCATGACTCTCCATGGGGTGTGGAAGTTTGTTCATTTTTCTTTGTTTTCTTTCACTTGAAATAAAACACACAACATTCATTCACCTCTCTCTAACTTTCTCTCACTAAGAACTAATCATGTCCATCATGTTATTTGATCATCCCCGATCTTAGGTGCCTTTTTGATGCATGTCAATTGGTATCAGAGCTAACCGGGGGTGTTTTGTATTGGTGTTATGTTTGTGCTAGTGTCGTGTTTTCAGAGTTGTGCGTTATCAGTTTCTTGATTTGTACTTATTCTGATTCATGGTTGGTGTTCGTGCTTCGTTATGATCTATATTTTAATCAGTTTCATGTCTCAAAATATCATTTCTTTGACCTTATCTTCATCACTGATCCACTACGTCATTGTTTAAGTAAAAAATATGTTCTTGTTTTCATCATTTTTTTGTCCTTTATCATCACAGTTTGTTCGTTCCTGAAAACTTCTAGGATCTGTTTTTTTGGGAGAAAGGACAAATATGGTCCAAGATCCACTTTTTTAGGGTGTCAAAACCCTTTTGCGATTGGCATATTACGATGGGGTGTTTGGATCATTGCGATGGGAGCATAACATTGCGATGGGGAATGGATTCATTGCGATGGGATGCTTGGATTTTTGCGATGGAAACTTGATTGTATTTTGACATTGCGATGGGGATTGTGAGAAACATATTACAATGGTATTTCTTGTGTGAACCTTTGCGATTAGACCGACTCAGAATACATCATTGCGATGGGGCATAACATTGCGATGGGGTGTGGTTATTACGATGGGTGATTCTCACTTGACTGCGATGGCATGTTATGTTGAGTGCGATGGTTTCAGTTTTATTGCGATGGAAGTGAAAAATTATTGCAATGGACTGACTCTGGTGACGTTATGATGGGTGTTTGATTTCTATGAAAATCATTGCGATGGAATTACCTGCGATGGGTGTTTGGTTTCTTTTTTTAACATTACAGTGATATCAGTTAAAATAATAAATCAGACTTTGACTCATGTTTTTCAAAAACCTATCAGTATATTCCTATCACATCATTTTTTAACAAAACCAGTAATCCAAAACCTATCTTGTATCTCAACACTCAATCCAGTAACTTTCAACCGTCTCATGTTCAAACAAACCTAAACCGTGACCAAATCCGTGACCAAAACTGTGACTCATACACACTGTTTTTTCAATCACAGCCTTTTATCTCCACAACTCCACTCAATCTTGTCCTAATCCCATCATCCCCTATAACCCAACACCTAGACTCGATCAATATTAATTCACACGAAAATCATAGACTCGAAATCACTCTATCATGATCTCAGTTTGTTAAAACGTTTTTTTTAATCTGAAAAAAGATTTTTTTTTTTCATTTAAACAAAATCATTGACCAAAACAAACTGACATGCAATTCTTTCATACCTTCCCTAGATCAAATGAAATGATCTTGATGCCATCAATGCATTTAGAGGTCATGGATTGCTTGCATGACCATGGGTTTTTTATCAGATCAAGATATATAAACCATGTTTTGTTGGTTAATCAAATCGATAATCACATCTATAAAGGGTTTTGATCTTCGTGGGTGGTTATGTGATTCGGTTTGATGATGTGATAGGGATTTATTGATCAGATTTAAAGATGAGATTGAGTTTTTTTTCCTGATGAGATTAGGGGTTGATGATGGGAGAGATAATTGTGATATTGGGGGCGGATGTTACGAGATACATGATGGAAGTTTGGTGTGTTTAGGTTTTGCTGTGAGATAAATTAGGACTGCAAGTTTATATATTAATTGGTCTCTACAGCTGGTTATGGAAACTCTTTTGTGGACTACACGTGGCCACCTAGAAATAAGGGGGCGGATTTTACTAGAAACGTGATTTTTGGGGTATAGAAATTAGATTATAACTTATCATTATGTTGCAAGTGATGTTGGACTGGGTATAGAGAGTCCTTGTGGGCCGAACATTTGTTTTAAATAGGGCTCATATTGGATTTTATTGGGTCGAATGTCCCTCCCAAGGTAATGGGCTGCACATTTTGTTTCAGATTTTGGCCCATTACATTTGGTCATTAATTGACGGGCCGATCACTACTCTAGTCGAAAATATCTTGTGGGCCGATTAATTTTTGCAATCGTTTTCGGGATGACCGTTTGTATATCCGAATACTGCAAAATTAATCATGTCGGATTTGTGTTACGGGGTTATTGGATTGAGCCGGGTATTTCAAAAGAACCAAGTAGTAAAGTTGTTGTCGAGTTAAATGCTTATGGGACATGATTTTATTATTTTGGCAGGCCGTTTAAACTGTGTCATTTAAGGTCGGGTATCCGTTTTCGATCATATCACTTCTTCACGAACAACAAACACAACAAACAAAACAAACACGATACATTACATTAAAACGATCCTTATAAAAAATTCACCTAATTCTTATCGGCTATTACGGTTTATGTGATTACGAAGATGATTCGATGCTACTTATTTGAGGTTGAAGTGAGATTTCTCGAAGGCGTTCTTATTTATCTTTAAAGGAGTACTTACGACTTTATAAGATAACTTGTTCGAGCATATACGGTTATGAATAAGACTTGAAGTATCTAGTTTCCATAGTCAAGGGGAGGATGGACGAAGACATGGATAACTATCATTTTTTGGGAGCTTAGTTGTGGTTCTCAGTGTCACACACACTTGCAGTTGTGGATTTCTTCAAGAGATGTAGTACTTTTTCATATACCGCCTGTTTTGGTATAGGGTACTTTAGAGAAGTTGTACCTTTTTTATACCGCCTTTTGGTATAGGGTATGTTTAAGACTTCTCTGCATCGCTCTTTATTCTACAATAGTGCAAGCTTAAGTTCAAGTTTGGGGAATTCTACTTCAGTTTCAAGTTTGGATTATCGGGTTATCTTCATCAGTGGTCTCTATCAATAGCCAACAAAATTGATAAGGGGATTCTGTTCGAGGTGATCTTGAGAGAATTTTGCTTAGAGAGATTCTGTTGACATCTTCTCACATTGTAATGGTTACTAAGTAAGAGATTCCAGTTGGCATACCACGTACACACATGAAGGATGATTCCCTTAATAGGTATCATCCTGGAGGGAGAAATGTGTACATGCGGGGTCACTTGACTTTGGTGTTACTGTTTCTACATAAAGGGATAAGTTGTCTACATTCGGGACTTAATTGACTTTGATGTGGCAATTTTTTATCATCACTGTCCTGTCAGGAGAAATTTGCATTTCTGGGACTTAATTGACTCTGGTGCTACAGTTTTACTTCATGTTCGGGATAGAGTGTGTACTTCTGGTAATCTCTCATAGAATCAAGACTGGGATTGCTTCAAATTGTGAGAAAATGTTGATGACGTTATCACCTCCCACAGATTTCCTTTGTATGATCTATTTGGGAGGGAGCAGTCTTTACTGCTTGTTTTATGAAAGGCCTTCTAGTTGGGAGGGAGTAAAACTCAACTAGATTCTACAAAGCTGAAGAAATAGAGCTGGAGTATTCAAGAAGATGAAGGTCGTTGAAGACTGTCTCAAGGAATGTTGGAATTCAAGCTTATCTTTTTTCTTTATTTTTGCTTATAGGAATCATTGTAACCAACTCACGTGAGTCACCATCTTGGAAGGGGATTGTTAGACTTACTTTTTGGTAAGCTGACGCCTTTCACGTGAGTTGGACTAGATTTATATACTTTGCTACACGCAGGGACTTAATATGTAAAGTATGAATAGTCTAGTTATGTTAGGCCTATAAATACCTCCCATGACTCTCCATGGGGATGTGGAAGTTTGTTCATTTTTTTTTGTTTTCTTTCACTTGAAATAAAACACACAACATTCATTCACCTCTCTCTAAGTTTCTCTCACTAAGAACTAATCATGTCCATCATGTTCTTTGATCATCCCCGACCCCCCGATCTTAGGTGCCTTTTTTATGCATGTCAGTTTTCATGCATAAGTTTTCATGTTTACATGCATAAATTTTTTTTTTCTCATGATTATGTATTATGTCCTAATCAATTAAATCATGTTAAATTTTATTTTATGAACCGACCCATGGTCGTCTACACCAGCGATTTTCGGATTCATTTCATTACAGTCATAAATATTTTTATGTCCCCTCATTAGTTACTATGTATCTTTATGTCAAGTATGTCTTCATACTATCATGGTTAACTTCGTCTTCATGCTGATTAGGTTTTATGCTCCTTCATATTAATATGGTTCCATGTTTCTTCATGTTGATTTCGTCTTTATGCTGATTATATCTTACGTTTCTTATGTGGATTATGCTTTCATCATGTTGATTATGCTTTCATGAAAGACATTGATGGATTTCATGTAATCATGCTTTCACGATAGTTATGGTTGGTTTTCATTAATCATACTTTTAGGCAAATCATCGCTGAATTTCGTTTAACCACACTTTTAGCGTTTCTCTAGGCAACCAGAATGATGTCTATGCTGGCATTGCGAGGTTATCATGATGGTTTTCTAACCGTTTAACCAATCATTTTTCATTTAAAATCATGTAAGATGATCGATCACATACCGATCATTTCATGTACATTCCATGTGTACTCCATGGACCATATCCCATGTGTATTACACGTACCTTAATCCATGTGTACTTTACTTGCAATACTCCACGAGTATTAGCTAGTCGATTCTAAATCATCTCAGGCGTATTCCACTTGTTGATATGCTACCAGTTGCTGATGCCGCTCATAATTGGGAGATGTTAATAAATGTTGATGCTGCTGACTATTTGGAGACGCTACGAGATGCTGATGCGGTCACAACCTGGAGATCCTACAATACGAAGATAAAGGCGTTAGATCAAAGCGATCGGACGAAAAGATGCTTCACCACTAGACGATTTCCATCACAATCTATGTCCCAAATTCTTAGTTACATGTCACACGTCATCCAATTGTCTTCAGTCATATGAGTAAGAACTGGCACCAGCCGGCCACTCAGTTGAATAGTTACATGAATCACCGTCAGAAGAATGACCATCATGGAACTGACAGACAAGACGATGGTAACTACTACTGTGACAACAACTATCCTAGCAATCACAACAGAATATCGGTCATGGACATGATCCGACGTACAAGGGTCAGCAGTCTAACCGATCCGCCAATTCTGGCATAATAACCTAAGATTTGCAGTTTTATTTGTTTCACATCTTGAGACACATGTCAAGACATCCGTCAAGACACATGTCAAGACATCCGTCAAGACACATGTCTCACATATATTTTCTGAAGAAACATGTCAAGACACCAGTCAAGACATATGTCATGAGTATATTTCCCAAGACACGAGTCAATACACATGAATCACGTTCATTTTTGGAACATCCCTAAGAAATTCAGGGTACCCTCCAAGGTGTATATCCATTTTTTTGTGCCAAGTATTAATCTGGCCACAAGGATTTCAGTACCATCATCGGCGTATTATACGCGCTTGGGAACACATGACTCGTTCTGCGTGGGACAGGAAAAGTACATTCAATGAGATCTGTCACGTTTGTTTCATGACACTTTCATTTCTTGATTTCATATTTCATATATCCATGACCATAAAGGACGCCATTCGTATAACCCAATTATATGAAGGTTTTCCTTCAGTCTAATGATAAGATCCAATCTGCTAACGCACTTACCTCGGACTGATGCAAGTTAAATATGATTTTGATTATGAACTAAGAACAACAACCCATGCTACGGTTTGTCAGCATTCATATCAGAGTATGTACAACGATGTTTAGGCTACTAAATACATTCAGCATGATTTTCCATCAGGAACATCTGTACAACTAATTATGCTTTATAAGCACGTGTTTGTTATTCCATGGCTGCGAAGATTCCAGCTATTATTGATGACACGACTTCTGAAGCCCCTTGCGCATAACCAGCCGATTACTCCAGAATCTTACCACATGTATTCCAGAGTAACCTTCTAGGAGAGGGACGGTAACATGAGATTATGTGTCGACTGCCGTAGATTTAAACAAATCACCCTTCATAACCGTTATCCTTCTCCACGTGAGAGACTATAGAGTGCTAAACCTTTTTACAAGATCGACTCATGATCGTGCTGCCAGCCTTGGCGAGTGAAAGAGCAGAACATTTCCATGACTGCTATTCGTACACAACTTGGTCATGACTAAATTCATGATTTTGTTTTATTCTCATAAATGCTCCAACAACATTATGGACTTAATAAATTGAGTTTCCATGAACGCATAAACAAATTCATCAGTGTTTTCATCGAGGACAACCTGATTTTCTCTAAGTCTAGAGAAGAGTCGGAAGACCAAATTTGCACTATGTTACAAATTCTACGACAAGAAAAATTTCACCCTGAAATTTTCTAATATAAATTCTGGTTGATTACAGTGACACGCTGAATCACATGGATTCTCACGGTTAATTTTACCATGACTCACCTTATGCGTGAAGGTGAGAACCCTACACTACATTAGGTGTTCCAAAAAATCCTACGCTAAGAGAAGTTTAATTTTGGAGACTCATAGTTTCACAAACTCCTATGTATCAAGTTTCTATGAAGCAAGATTCAGTTACGTTCATATCTAAGTACATGTCATACCAACAGGGAAAGATAGAACACCAACAGTCTGGGATGTTTATCCACCATCAGAATTGTGATTAAAAATGGGACAAGATCTCCATGGATTTTGGATACCAGATTACCTCAAACTCAGAAGAAGCATGAAGCTATCTAGGTTATTGCCAACAGTTTGACCAAGTCTGCAGAATCCTTACATCCACAAGGATTCCAGAGTCAGCAGATTTTCAGACATTTTCCAGCCAAGGATCATCCGATCACTTGGTACTCCCTCAGCTATGGGACCAGACAAAGATTCACATTGTGTTCCAAAATTACGTTCATGTCCTTTGTCCAAATTTTACGACTAGCTTTCACACTCACGTTCATGACACTATTCACGTTCATGATCGTATCCTGGCTTACGATTTTACGTTCATTTTCGTTTTGGGAAGTTTTGCAAAAGCTTGAGAGACCAGACTCAAGTTTAGTATAACTCTCTATCCTCAGACAGACGTTTCACGTCACATTCCACGTCTCACCTTATAGCGTTTGGCATTACCGCCGCCGTTATTCCATGTTCACGATATGTATCACATGTCATGTTCATTCCACGTTTCTCATATCACGTTCACGATATGTTACACGTATCATTGATCACCATATGTTTCTCATATTACACTCACCATATCTCCACGTATCACGTTCACAAATTGTTCACGTATCACGTTCACAATTGTTCACGTACTACGTTTTAGTATGTCCTGAGCATCACTGCTCAGACGTACTTATGTCATTTGCTTCATATTATTTCGCATAATAACGTTTCAATTACCCTTGCACGTTATATCTCATCCACTCGATTAGATTCACGCAAATTTGTCTTACATTGATGAACCAAAAAATTTTGTATCGTCAAGACAAAGTCATGATGATTGATATTGTTATTTCCGCCAAGACCTTTTAGAGGACCGTTCTAGGCGGGAAGCCACTTGGAAAGGAGGAGTCCATCCGGACTTCTTATCCGTTTTCTCTCATCGATTAGATACGTTCTTTCAGTCACGTCACGTTCCATGTCCTTTCTAGTTCCACGTCACGTACCATGTCAAGTTTCACGTTCCTTTCTAGCATGTCACCTTCATGTCCTTTTATCTTGCATGCCTTCCCAGTTTTGATTCGGGTATGTTCCTCTTTCAGTTTACTTTATCTATAATTCGGGGACGAATTATTCTTTTTAGGGGGAAGAGTTGTAAAACCCGCATACTTTTACCATGAAAAGTACACTTAGTAAACATACGAACCAATTAAAACTTTCCTTTTATATCATGAACACGTGTCACGAATATTAATTACAGAAACTATGTACGTGTTAGTGCACGATAATAATTAAGTACGTAGTATTACACGATAATTATTAACCATAATAACTATAATCATGAACATGAATCACGAACATTAAAAATACGAACATGTAAACTACGTATATATTTATTATTAGATGATAAATATCAATTACATACAAGTATTACAATAACACGAATAATTAATTACGAGCTAACACGAAGACGCTAACGATTGAACACGTAAATTATTTAGACATGAACAAAGCTCGGGTTACCCTTGTGGGCCCCTTAGAGCCGCGGAAAAGGAAGGGAAAAGGGCCCAGCCTAGTTTGATTTAACTAAATTGGAAAAAGGAAAAAACACAGACTTTTTCATTCACTTTTATTGTTACAAAAATAAAACCCTAGCCTCTCCTTCCTCCTTCTTTACCGCCGGCTACCAAGAACACCACCAAGGGTGTTGGGTGATTTGATTATTGATATTTGGATATTTTTGTTCGTGTTCTTAATCTCAATTGATTCACGTATTCGGTAACCTCGTAAACCTTTTCTTTTTAATTCTATTATTGAATCATGAACACATGTTTATGGAACATTAAAAACAAGTGAGAAACATGTTAGATAATCATGTAATCATAAAAAAAAGAATGGGTTTTGGGTTTGGTTTGTTTGGCCGACGTAAGAACCGAGAGACATGGGCTCTCGGTGGTCTTTGTATCACCACCAACCAAGACCTTGATGACGTATAGTCCCTAGTCGGGCTGGATAGTCTGACTCACGGGTACTACCCGCATCCATCAGGGATGGATTAGATACTTGTGTGATGTGCGCACATAGCCCATAAATCCTGGTAAGCCGCTGTCGCACAAGAGGTTGATTACTTAGCCAAGTCCTCGTCGCAGTGCGACAGGATCAGACTATATATAACTTATATTATAGTTATATTCGCCTAAGGAAAAGGGATATACACTTGCCTTAGTTGGATTATGAAGGTCAAGCTATTTTGACTCATTATCTCTTCCTTAGGCCGCAAGAACAGGGATCCCAGCCTAGACACTCTCGAGTATAAAAGGAACCCCTCCGGTTCCACAAAGGTACGATATACACAATACCCTAAACACTAATATACTCAAACCGATTACTTACTCTCACGCCGGAGTCTAATCGTGGGTGACAAACCTACGGTAAGCCTAACGGTGTCTGTTTAGTGCGCAGGGTCCTAAAGCAAGTTTCACTCGGTGCGAGAGCCAGAGTCCACAAGACCCCAAATTAAGCCTAATTTAGGTTAAGCTCGGTCTACCCAAACTTTTGCATCAACAAGTTGGCGCCATCCGTGGGACCCTTACTAAGCTCTAACAAATGACGAAAAGCAGTAAGAATGAAGGCCGTCAAGGATCCTCGACGGTGGATGGCCGTATCACATCAGTAAATGTTACCCCTGGATCTGCCAGCGAGGTAAACACTCGGGACGTGAACAATCCCCAGTCGTAAGAACTGGAGGACTGTTCTCAACTACCCTACTCGCCGCTGGGGAACAAGACATCGAATGGGAGTCAACTCAGTCTCCTCCCAATAAACAAAAAAGAAAGACGCCCCAATAGGAGAGAGGGGAAGTCGTAGCTACAAAGGCACGCATGATGGAGGAGTATGTAGCTCATAACTTACAAGCGCTCATCCCTTTAGTAGCAAAACATGAAAAGATGGTAGAGGAATCAAAGTGCGCTAAGCATGCCTCATCCTCAGAAGGCAATCTGTCATGATCAAGTGATAGTCCGTCCAGAAAATGTATGCGCGCATATTATTCCTCGGATGATCAAATCTTCTCACAACCTTGGAGGAGAACCAGGAAAAACGCCTTTACGAGGCGCATACAACATTATGGAGACACCAGAAAGCGCTGCATGCCATCGCACGTGAAAACTTATGATGGCACGACGGATCCATAAGACCACTTGAAAGTCTTTGAATCCCAGGCAGGCATCGAACAATGGCCAGAGCCCGTATGGTGTAATATGTTTAACTCCACACTCATAGGGAACGTGCGGACGTGGTTTGATAGGTTTCCGCCACGAACAGCCAACGGGTATGAAGTGCTGCGAAAAGCGTTCAAAAGACATTATGTGCAACAAAAAAGGCATGATAGGAGTGTTGTATCGCTCGCCAGGGTAAATCAGCGCCAAGGCGAATACTTGGAAGACTTTCTGGAACGTTTCAAAAGCGAGTGTCTTCAAATAAAGGACTGCCCAGAAATTTTGAAAGTATCCTGCTTCATGGCGGGGATACGGAATAGCGACTTAATAAAGAAGCTAATGAAAGAACGCCCGAAACCTTCGATGGAGTGCTAAGGCGGGTAAGGTCTTTCATACAAGGAGAATCGATTGCTTCAGAAATAACACGAAGCACTTATGATCACAAATCTATTCGCATGCCCATTGAAGGACCCAACAATCAAGGAAATTCTCCAATCCTTGATTACGTAGGAAGGAGAAGGCAGGGGCGAGCTTATAACTCAAGGTTTACCCCCTTAAGTTAACCCCAAGAGAAATCCTAGTGTCAGAAGGTGCGAGTTTCACAAGGCCAACGCCAATGACCACCCCGGTCGAAAAACGCGCCAGTAATAGATATTGTGAATACCACAATGAGAGAGGGCACGCTACGAATGAATGTATTCAGCTGCAAAAATATATCGAGAATAAAGTAAAGAAAGGAGAGCTAAAACACCTTGTCAAGGAAAACATGAAGGATGATAGACAAAAAACGCCAGCGCAAACATTTACATGGTGGAATCGTGGCAACGAAGGACAAGGCAGAGGGTGAGCCAAAAATTCTCGAAGGGGAAAGACATTTCTTTTCCCCCACTCAATGCAAGGAACGTCGCAGACGGCCCGCTAGTTATAGAAATAAGCATTGGCCAACACAACATACATCGTATGTATGTGGATGGAGGTTCATCGTCAGAAATAATGTACGAACACTGCTTTCTAAAGCTTAGCGCAGAAATAAAGAGCCAAATGATGCCTGCGACTTCCCCGCACATCGGATTCAGCGGAGAAGCGGTATAGCCCTTTGGCCAGCTAGAGTTAGCAGTAAGAGTGGGAAATGATGAGCACTCGACGGAAGTTCTAATGAATTTTTTAATCATACGGTCGCCATCACAGTATAATGGGATCATAGGGCGACCAGCTATACTAGCAATGCGAGCGGTACCTTCTACGGCTCATGGTATGATGAAATTCCCAGTCGATGGAGGGGTCGTAACGATATTCAACACGGCAGTTACACCCCTAGAATGCAATGCGATCACAGGACCGTTTAGGGTCACGATGGAACCAAAGGTGGACTCACCACCAAACTTGAAGGTAGAAATACATCCGCAGTACCCGGATCAGGAGATAACGATCGGAGGGACATTATCTGACAAAGGAAAGACAGACATGTGTCGACTTTTGAAGGATAACCTGGACGTCTTCGCATGGGAACCCAAAGATATGACGGGGTTGCCAAGGTCGATAGCTGAACACAAGCTTCAGATCCGTGAAGGATACCCTCCAGTTAGGCAAAAGAAAAGAGGACAAGCCCCAGAGCGCAACAAGTAATACTGGACGAGGTAAAAAAGCTGGTGGACGCAGGAATCATGAGGGAAGTTTACTATCACGACTGGCTCGCTAACCCGACAATGGTAAAGAAACATGATGGCAGCTGGCGCATGTGCGTTGATTTCACAGACCTCAATAAAGCTTGTTGATGTAATGGTATTACTACTCTTTAGGAAAAGAGAGCAAAAGTGGCAAGTATTAAGTGTCGGTTTAGGAAAACCAAGCACTAATGACCAAATAAGTTCAAGTTCGTTTCCCAAGGAGGCTTAGTGTGTGTGTAATGAATTGATTATCTTTGTGATTATATTTTTGAGAAAGAAAAATAGAAATGAGATTAGAAGAGAATGACGGTTATGAAGACGAATTAAACTAAGTCGAAAAAGGTATACACGTAAAACCGTAAAAAGTGCTAAAATTAAAATTTTACCCTAAAAATTACCAAAAATCCAAAATAATATTCTAAGAGTTTACAAAAAATCCAAACTTGCTAAAACCTTTTAATTTTAGATAATGACTTTTTAATGCTAATTAAAGCCCTAAAAACCAAAATTAATTATTAAAAAGCCCTAAACAAGATTTTAAAGTTTGTAAACCTCAAAAATACTCTAATTAAGCTAAAAAGTATTTTTCAAAATTTTAAAACCACTAAAAACTATTTTTAAACAATTAAAAACTCCTAAAATCAATTAAAACTTAAATTAATTCTAGAAAATAATTAAAAGACTCTAAAAATATTTGGAAAGTTGCAAAAATCCTAATTAAGTGTTTAGAACCTAGGAAAAATATAAAACTTAGAAAATCAGACTTTTAATTTTTAATAATAAAATAATATTAAAATAATATTAAAAATCCAAAAATCATAAAAAATTCTAAAAACTTGCAAACTAGCTTAATTTAACCTAAATAACTCAGAAATGAAAGTGAAATTACCTAAACACCCCTATTGGGCCTAAAAAATGGGCTAAACCCAAAACAGTACACTATTGGGCCAAATTTGGGCCCAATAACAAAAAGTGTTCAAAATAAGCCCAAAAATCACAGGTTGACTCAAAATTTGATTTTAAACAACTTTTTCCAAAGGCCCAAAAGCTGAAAATGTGAAATAAGCTAGCTTATAACAAGCAGATTATTCTTAATGGGCTTTTTGGCCCATTAAGCTATAAGCCAATGCCATAAGCTAAAATTTGACACACAAGCTTCTTTTGACCTAAATAAGACTTCTACAAAAAGAAATTTGAAATAAGCCCAAGGAATAAGCCTGAAAATGCAATAAGCAATCTACAGAAAACGACAAAATAGTCGTTTTTGAGATCTAGGCCACCCCAAGTGCTGATTCAAGTTCCAAAAGCTTTGAAATGACTTAATTAAGCAAAATCAACAAAGAGTTTTCAAATAAGCTGACTCAATAAGCTAGAAAAAGCAAATAAGCACTTATGTAAAAGTCAAATAAGTTGGTTTTCTAGTAAAAAAGTCAAAGTCAAAGTCCAATAAGCTCCAGTCTACTTAAATGGGTCAAATAATGAAGACCTATCACAAAAAATAAGTTGTTGCAAGTCTGGATAAGCTAGAGTAGCTTATTGATAAGCTGAGTTCAAAATTATACTAGCAGGGGCTAGTTTTAGGTGTTGAGTAGTGGAAACGTTTTCCACTGCTTGACTTGTTTGACTTTTTGTCTTTAGTGACTTTTTTGGAGATTCAGATTACACAAAGGCACCCAAATGATCTTTGGATCAAAAGGAGTCAAGAACAATCAAAATAACACAATCACTAACACCCAATTGATACAGTTTAATCAATTAATCACCAGATATTGCACAGACATGAAACAATAAGCAGTTAAGCACTTATGAGCAGTTTTAGCACAAATCAGCCAGCCAAATTCAACCAAATGCATACACAAGCTATTATAAACTTCAATAAGCAAGTCTAAACAGGTTTCATGCAATGGTTCAAAGAATTAAGCAAGATTCAAGCCAATGAAAGTTACTGATTAACACTAACACATGCAGTTTTCTACTTTGCTGATGTATTTGACCAATAAGCCAGATTCAACACTCAATATCAGTCAAATAGGTTATAATAATGATGTTCTAACAACTTTCAACCCTAATCATGCACAAATACTAGATTTCACCAAAATCTTAGGTCAAAAACAGTCAAATTCACCAAGTTATAGCAGATTGTTTGATTTGAAGTTTCAAACCCAAAAACTTGCAGCAAAACACTCTCAACAAGGCATATATCAGATACCAAGCATAAACAACACAATCCAACAACACAATATCAAGATGCAATCACAAACAGATAGTCCCAAACACCCCTTAATCTTTTCAAAATCAAATTTTTCAAAGGCAAAGCGAGTTTTAAGGCCACCCAAGCATCAATTAGCACAATAACAAGTAAGATTAACATATTCAAGCAAGAACAAGCCACAAAATTCACAAGAACACAAGCCACATACAAATATCACCAAAAATCATGAATTTAAGCAGATTTTAGGACTGAGTATGCAAACCTCATGGATGTACATCCACACCCACGAATTTTGAGCTTATGTGCTAGCAAGAACAAGCACAAGCTTCCACAATAAAGCCTGCTAAGAAACAACAAAGTTAGAAGCACAAGTATAAAAATCAGAAACTTGAAAAATCTTGATTAATGCAACCTTGTTACCCCACACTTGATTATCCCCAAGTTATAAGCCTCACCACACCTTAATCAACTCAATTAGGATGCTATGATCAGCCCTATAACCCAAGAATTCCAAGATAGAAACAAGAACTTAGCAAAATATCAAGAAAATGAGAAAATGTGCAAACTTTTGCACACTCCTCTTTTGAAAACAGGTTTTAAACTTCAAAAGTAGTAAACTAAGAACATAAACAAGCAGAAATTAGATGACACTTGGTCTTTCTTCAAAACACTTAACTCAAATTCATTAATCAGAAAAAGGATTTACAAGTGCTTGAACAAAGGAAAAACCAAAAGCAAACGTCTTAGTTGGACCCTATACCCTTTATATAGAGGGTGTACATGGTCTACATAAGCTAAAAACTAAAAACCCTAGCTTGTGGAAGTCCCAAAATGCCCTTGAGGATTTGAACTTCTTGGCTTCATGTGACTGATTCTTGGACGTTTGTGAAGTAGATAGCTGTTGGAATTTGATCTAAGGGCTCAAACAAAGCTTAAAATGTAAGCTTGTATCTGGATGGTTGATTTTCTGGCTTGTTTTGGCAGTATCCCCTTTGTGTGTAGCAGGGGAACCATGTGTGGCCCTTGGGGGTGATGTGGCAAGTGATTTAAAAGTTGGGTTATGATTAGAAGACTACTAATCATAATTCTGGAGGTGATGGATGCTTAATTGTTGCTTAATCAATAATCCCCAATTTGTGTTCTTGAGTAAATAGTAACACGTTTAATCTGTTTTGGGTTTTAAAAGTTATGTTAAGCGCTAAAAGATTAAACTAATCAAAGATTAGTTATAACCGGTTTGAGTGGAGGATGACATGGAAGAATGGTGGAGTTTCATTGGTGGAGAGAGTGAGTGGGGCACGTGTCACCCCCTCACTGGCCTAGGTAAGTATCTTGTCTGCCAGCATTACACCCTTATCTTTCATAAACTTGTCAATTGCATTCCAAACTTCAATCAACGCCAAATCTAGTTATAACAACTTTTGCAACTTTGCATTTTTGCCCCAAAAACTTTTACAAAGTGAATTCAGGGGTAATTCTTGCCATTTTTGAATTCTTCAAGGACTGATTTGGCATTTTGATGATGGATAATGGTCTTGACTTGTATAATTGATGTTTTGGAGGACTGAATTTGCCAAGTCTTGTTTGTTGAGGGACCATTTTTGCCATATGTTGAAAGTTGAGGGTCCTTTTTGTAATTTTGGAATTTTCAAAGGACCAAACTTGTAATTTCTTGTACTTTGAAGGACTTCATGATATATTTGACTTTGTAGAGGATATTGGTTGACAATTTAGCTTTGTTGAGGGGCTAAACTTGCCAATTCTTCAAAGTGGAGGGTCCTTTTTGTAATTTTTCAAATCTTCAAGGGTTGATCTTTGGGAAAGTCTTCATTAGGGCTTGGTTCATTGTGCGGCTTCGTTTCCCGTGTTCGTTTTTGCATGATTCTTGTGATCTTTTGCCATTTTCTCAATACCCGTACCTAAAATACACAAGTAACAAACACAAGCATATATATGGGTATTTTGATGATATTTAATGCATTTTAAGCCCTATTTGGAAGATGAGACTATGTATAAAAGCAGTCTCATCACTCCCCCATACTAAACCATTGTCGTGCCCTCACGCAATGCTAGAATAAAGTATCGTAGCATCTCCAAAATTCATTTTTATTCACTTTATTGAATGATAAACTAGCTACACTACTACTATTTCTATTACTACTTGCGTTTTAGACATAATGTATGATTTTCATCGCAAAATGGGACGTTTGGGTTCATAGAATAAGAACACGTGAATGCTTCGTTAGAAATAATTTCATCGTCCTCGATTTTCACCCCAATTCTATGCCAAGCGTGCAACGAGATCATTGTCATTATAAGTTAGTAATGCTAACACTACTCATATGCCCTAATCACATACTTATCCTCCCATTATTCCTAAGTTGTATCTCTTATATTTTATATTGTCTTGAATGTTTCACGAGGATACATTGTTTGACTTATGCGATAATAGAGATTTAGGTCTAAAAATAGAGTCCTAACGGTGTAACTAAGACCATCAAATCAATAACCCCTCCTAATAGACAACGATGTCAAAAAATTAAGTTGACAAGAAGAATCGATAAACACGGTTTTATAACGGTTTTGAACATGAGACTTATTACCAAGACTTTTATACGCCCCCTAACGGAAGGGCCTTATTATCTTTGGTTTACCTCCATCTTTTATTCAACTTCGCCATGAAACTTTTATTATGACTTCGGTCTTGCCTTGCCTTTTATTATCCACCTCATCGGTAGTTTTATTAGCCAAAGACGTATATCCTCACGCTAAGGCAAATTTTGGATCTTTAAAGCTTCGAAGATTAAGGCTTGATTCACTTTCAATTTTGCATAGATTTTCCGGCCTTGTGGGGCTTCAAATTGTTTGCTTGATTTAGGTGAGCACTTGAAATCTTATTATTGGGTGAAGCTTTTGATTATTCGGGTGCCAATACTTCAAAACCGTGACGCTGGCGATACCTTAATGTCTTCCCAATTTAATTACACGGAAGCTACTAGAAAAGACTAGAAACCCAACAATCCCAACTAAACCGCTAAGTCAATATTTATTAAGCAAAAAATATTTACATGCGAAGGGAGAATAAGCAAACAACGAGAACACATGAGTTTTTGAAAGAATACGAGTACTCTACGTTTAGCATAGTAACTTATAATTAACCCTATCATTTCTCGTCCTCATTTAAGAGACTTAGCCTAATGTGTAGTTAAGGAATCAAAGCTAAGTGCTCAACACGCACGGTCGAGTCAAAAATTACTCTTATTCTCGCCATCGGACAACCTACATTCGTGTCTTCAAACACTTATAAAACATGAGAAAAATTAAAATTGGGCCATTTTTAGCCTTATTTTGCAACAAAAACGATAAACAAAAAGATAAATTTTGGAAAGCGTGAAGGTTTGGCAAGGCAAGTATCTATTCACCCCCATACTAAAGTTAAACATTGTCCTCAGTGTTTCGAGTCTAGGGGTGCAAACACTCCCATACTAGAGACGTAGTCGAATGCCTAATCTAGCATGGAAAGGGTGTAACCAATAAATTAATAGCCTTTTATGAAGTGTGCTAAAAACCTAAGGTTAGAACATCAAAAGGATATATCATGGATATTGAGAAAGTCTTCAAAGAAAACGATCGAGTGCTCCCATAAACGAACACGAGAGGCTCCAATCGTGAAGATCATGATCATCTAAAGTTCACAGTTCACAAACAACCATGGAACAAAGGTTGGAAGGGCACAAATCCCCTCACGTTAACTACATTAGAAAGCGATAATATGTACATAGGATAAGCATGGGACTCCCCACGAGGCTCCTCGTTTTTGATTACCGAGTCATGAGCTCGACTCGATCCCCTCAATACTAATTATCATTGGGGAAGGTGACTTGGTCGAGGTAGTTCAAGGATGGAACTTCCCCGCCAAAGTAGTGCTTCAACCTATGTCCATTCACCTTGAAGTTAGGACCATCATCTTGAGCTAGCTCGATGGTCCCATACGGAAACACTTGAGTTACGGTGAATGGACCGGACCAACGGGATTTCAACTTACCGGAAAAGATTTTCAAGCGAGAATTAAAAAGCAAAACTTGATCCCCAATGTTAAAAACCCGGTTTTTAATTTTAGAATCATGCAACTTTTTAGTTTTTTCTTTATAAATCAATGAATTTTCATAAGCAATGTCCCTTAATTCATCCAATTCATTTAATTGCATTTTCCCGGTGTTTTCACGCGGTCTCCATATCATCATTACAATGCTTTAGGCCCAATAAGCCTTGTGTTCTAACTCGATAGGCAAATGAAAATTCTTTCCATACACAAGCTTATAGGGAGTGCACCCAATGGGTGTCTTATAAGCGGTCCTAAAGGCCCATAAAGCATCGTCTAACTTATCCGACCATAATTTTCGGTTTTCCCCAACGGATCTTTCCAAGATCCTCTTCAAAGCTCGGTTTGAAACCTTGACTTGCCCACTCGTTTGTGGGTGATAAGCCGTAGAAAGCCGATGTGTAACCCCATATTTCCTTGGGACCCTTTCGAATTGGTCATTACAAAAATGGGTTCCACGATCGCTTATGATAGCACGAGGGGTTCCAAACCGAGAAAACAAGCTTTTCAAAAACTTGACTACCACACGAGCATCATTGGTGGGCAAAGCCTTAGCTTCCACCCACTTAGGTAGGTAGTCAACCGCAACGAGAATGTACTTATTACCACGAGATGATGGAAACGGCCCCATAAAGTCTATACCCCAAACGTCAAAGATCTCACACACTTGGATGATATTTTGTGGCATCTCATCTTTTTGTGAGGCTTTTCCTTGCCGTTGGCATGAATCACATGACTTCACAAGATCTTGTGCATCTCGGTAAATAGTAGGCCAAAAGAAGCCGGCATCAAACACCTTTTTAGCCGTGAGATTAGCACCGTGGTGACCACCCGTGGGTCCTTCATGGCAAGCTCTAAGGATGTTAGAAGCTTCGGTGCCAAAAACACAACGTCGGATGATTTGATCCGCACAAGTTCGAAAAAAGTAAGGGTCGTTCCAAAAGTAAAACTTGACGTCACGAAAGAATTTTCGTTTTTCTTGAGTCGTCATACCCTTAATGATGAAGTTACCCGCATGGTAATTTTCAAAATCCGCAAACCATGGGGTGGAAGGATCAAGCTTAGAATTCAATACACCAAGTGTTTCAAGCGGAAATGTTTCGGTGATTTCCTTGGGCTCGTAAACACTTTGGTGAGGATCTTCCAAATGATAAAGATGATCGGCCGCTAGATTCTCGGCTCCTTTTTTGTCAACAATGGTGTGATCAAAATCTTGAAGGAGGAGAATCCAACGAAGTAATCTAGGCTTAGCATCTTGCTTTGCCATGAGATACTTGATAGCCGAATGGTCCGTATACACTATGTATTTAGCTAAGACGAAGTAAGGTCGGAACTTCTCAAATGCATACACCACGGCAAGGAATTCCTTTTTCGTTGTAGTGTATTTTAGTTGAGCCTCGGTCATCGTCTTGCTAGCATAGTGAATAGGCAAGAAGTGCTTATCATGACGTTGCCCCAAAACGGCCCCAATAGCGTAATCACTAGCATCACACATGAGCTCAAAGGGGAGGTTCCAATTGGGAGCAACAAGAATGGGAGCTTCGGTAAGTTTCCTCTTAAGGATTTCAAAGGCTCGTACACAATCTTCGTCAAAGACAAAACGTGCCTCTTTTTCGAGAATATGTGTAATGGGTCGAGAAATCTTTGAAAAATCCTTGATGAATCGACGATAAAAGCCCGCGTGGCCTAGGAAACTCCTAACTCCCTTAACGGTTTTGGGATGAGGTAATTTGGCGATGACGTCTACCTTAGCTTGATATACCTCAATCCCCGCTTTCGAGACCTTGTACCCTAAGACGATTCCACTCTTAACCATAAAATGACATTTTTCCCAATTGAGCACAAGGTTGGTTTCCTCACAACGTTTCAACATTCTCTCAAGGTTCGACAAACACGAAGTGAAAGAATCGCCAAACACGGAAAAATCATCCATGAAGACTTCCATCGTCTTCTCGATCATATCATGAAAAATAGCCATCATGCACCTTTGAAAGGTTCCCGGTGCATTGCAAAGTCCGAATGGCATTCTACGATAGGCAAACGTTCCATATGGACACGTAAACGTAGTTTTTTCTTGATCACGAGGATCGATGGGAATTTGGAAGTAACCGGAAAAAACCATCTAAAAAGCAATAAAATTCGTTTCCCGCAAGACGCTCCAACATTTGGTCCATGAAGGGCAAGGGAAAATGGTCTTTTCGAGTGGCTTCATTCAACTTACGATAGTCAATGCACACTCTCCATCCGGTCACGAGTCTAGTGGGATTCAACTCGTTGGCATCGTTTGTCACAACGGTCATCCCTCCCTTTTTAGGGACACAATGAATAGGACTCACCCAAGGGCTATCGGAAATAGGGTAAATCATTCCCGCGTCAAGGTGTTTAAGGACCTCCTTTTTGATGACGTCGTGAATTTTTGGGTTCACCCTCCTTTGACTTTGGATTGCGGGCTTGTAATCCTCCTCCATTAAGATTTTGTGGGTACAAAACTTGGGATCGATTCCCTTAATGTCGGATAACTTCCACGCAATTGCCCCTTTGTGATCCTTTAGAACATCGACATGTGCGGTTTTTTCATCATCCGAAAGTTCCTTCGCAATAATAACCGGCAACTTGTCGTCCTCCTCCAAATAGACATATTCGAGGTGAGGAGGTAAATCTTTCAACTCAAGGACAGGTGGTTCCTCAAGTGAAGATTTGGGCTCGATACTCATAACCTCCTCGGGTGGAGGAAATGGGAAATCGTTGAGAAAATCCTTGATAATCGAGAAGTCCTCATCGTTGTCGAGGTCTTCGTCACAAGTACGTGGAACATCGAATTCTTCCAACGTAAAACCACCACCTTCAAATGAAGTGAAGGTTGGTGTCGAATTATCAAGAATTGGATCTAACATAGTGGGATTGCCACTAGTTTCTTCATCACCAAAACCTAGAACTTCTTGTGAAAATTCCTCGCAAACCACGTCGATCATATCAACGAGGTTTATGGTCGCAACGGAATAAACATGAGAAATTTGAGAGTTTTGAGTTGCGTTTATAACAAGTTCCTCGTCGTTGAAACGTAAGGTGATCTTTCTAGCATGAACATCGATCAAAGCCATAGACGTATCTAAAAACGAACGACCTAAAATGAGAGGAACTTGAGGATCCGTGGGGATATCAACAACGATAAAGTCTACGGGATAGTAGAACTTCCCCACTTTCACAAAAACGTCTTCCGCCAAACCACATGCGGGAATCGTGGAATGGTCGGCCAACTCGATAGACATTAGTGAAGGAGTAAGATTAGGAAGATTGAGCGACTTGAAGATTGCAAGTGGCATCAAGTTAATGCTAGCACCAAGATCGGCCAAGGCGAAGCATTCCTCCATATCTTGGATTGCACAAGGGATCAAGAATTTACCGGGATCACCGACTTTTTGAGGTATGCGATTAAGATAAACCGACGAACAACTAGACAATTGGTGCAATTTGTCCTTGTTGTTCAACATACTCTTAAAGTTAGCGGCAAATCGAGGCATCATGACCAAAGCATCGGCGAAACTCACATTAAGGTGCAAATCACGAAACATTTTCATAAAAAGCTCAAATTGATAATTGTCGTGCTCTTGGCGTTTCTCCTTCCTAAGTCTCGATGGATAGGGCAAAGGTGGTGTGGGTTGAGGCATAGTAGGCATAGCCTTTGGAATCTCGGGTTCCAATGATGGTAACGGGTCAACCGTAGGTGTGGCATGAGGGGTACTTCGTGGGATTGGGACATGCTCCTTTTGGACCACCACCTCGGGTTCTTCCTCAATTGCTTCCTCCGTAGGAGCAATTGGTTGAGGAGTCGGTTCCTTAAGTGTCTTACCACTACGTGTGGTAATCACTTTCATCTCACCCTTCGGGTTGGATACGGTGTTGCTAGGAAGACTACTCGAAGACGGTTTACACATTATTTCCTCAAACATAGACGAGATTTTATCTTCAAACACGGATTGCCTCTTTTTGGCTTTAATCATTTCTTGTTTAATCTCGTGTTGCCCTTGTTCCATTTTTTGTTGGTTTTGTTGCAACCTAGTGACATTTCCTTCCATCTTGTTGGTGTGGATTTTAAGTTCATTAGCTAACTCATTTTTCAACTCTTTCTTCAAGTCGTTCTTAAACTCGGATCTTAGGCTAATGATTTCTCTTTGAATATTGTCAAACCTAGCATCATTCCCACTAGTGTATTCTACAAACTCACTTGGAAGATCTTTCAATGTTTGCAAACCTTTGTTGTTTTTTTTTGAAAATCATATTGATTCTTGTTTGAAACTTGATTATTAGCCCCTTGATTCCCATAGTTTCCCTTGTTGTAATTGTTTTTGAATCCAACTTGATTGTTGCGATAGTTGTTGTTAGCATTTTGATTTGAACCAAAACCCGATGGAGTCATTTAATTGGAGCGTAAAACTTGACCGTTTTGGTTGTAATTTCCCGTGGCCGCGAAGGCACTCGAAGTGTTACCACCGTTGGTAATGCACTCGGAGAAATCATGACCTCCACCATAATACATGCAAGAAACCTCAACCGCTTTAGCCGTAGCGGGAGCACTTTGTTCACCAACTTTAAACTCAATCAAAAGTCCTTTTAGCTTATCAAAAATCTTTTTTTCCAAGTTCGTCTCAATTTGGCAAGCATCGATGGTAGTAGACAAAGAAGGTGAAGCCGAAGACGAAGCTTTACGAACACTAGACGTGCTACAAGGACTATACACCTTAGATCTATTTTCAATTATCACCAAAGCTTCCTCAACCGTTTTACACAAAAAATTACCACCCGCGGCGGCATTCAAATAATCCCTTTCATGATCATTAAGTCCATTGTAAAACGTATCATTTTGATGCAAGTCGGAAAAACCGTGATGAGGACACTCATGTAACATTTCCTTAAACCTATTCCAAGCCGTTGAAAAACTTTCCTTAAATTCTTGTGAAAATTTTGAAATCTCGTTTTTCAAGTGCGTAGTCTTAGAGGGCGGAAAAAATTGGTTCACAAACTTAGACACGAGATCCTTCCACGTCAATATAGAATTTGGTGGCTCTCTCTCTAACCAAATTTTAGCGGGCCCCGCTAAGGAGTACGGAAAAAGCATCATCTTAATCGAGTCGTTCGAGACATCCTTAAACTTGCAAGTAGCGGTAAGACGATTGAATTGGCGGATATGGTTGTGTGGATTGTCCTTCTCATCTCCACGGAATTTGTTGTTTTGGATCATCGACAACAAACCCGTTTTCACCTCAAAATTCTCCGCAAGGATAGCGGGAATCACAATAGCTTCTCCATAACCCTCGGTGGGTGCTTGAAGTAACTCCATCATAGTTCGATTCGCCATGGTTGGTGCTTCTCTTACAATGGGTTCGTCAATAGGAGACTCCTCACTAGAAAGATTGTGAGTGGGAGTTTTGTTCTTTCGTTTACGTGCATGTCTTGCTTGATTACGAGTTAGCATAAACGTCACGTACAACGAGGGGACGAGCAAAGAAGATTCTTTTTGGTGTTTTGTATTTTTCAATTTTTTTGTGGTTTTTGATTGTATTAACCTTTTTTTGGAATTTGGTGAATGTATTAAGTAGACACAAATCTACAAATCTCCTCCTTAATCAAATCTCTCGATTAAAGAAGCCTCAAGGAATGAAAACGATCACGTGAAGTGAACGCCTTCGATGACTTTAGAACATTGGTGGAACACCAAAACGTTCAAGAGGGTTTAATCAATGGAAACCAAGAAAATATATATATGATACTTAATAATACTTTGGGCGGCAAAACCCTCGATTAGCTCTCAAAATCAAATACTCACAAGCAAGCGGGGAAACGAGGCGGCGGGAAGCACTTAAGAGCCTTTTTCCTTAGGATATATTTTATAATATCCGCCTTATACCCACCTTATAGTTTGTATTTTTCAAGATCGAGCTTCACGAAAGTATTTATCTATTTTTGCCTTTTTTTGGTTTGAGATTCGAATACAATGATTGGGTAATGACCTCCCAAGTCAAGGTTGTGATTTCTCACGTATTTGGAGTACTTGTGAATTTATTGTTCTACGTATACACTATAGTAATAGTATTCACACAAAAACCGAAAACCGATAATACGTATTAGTAGAGTGCTACTAATACAAATACTAATTATGGTTAGTATATAAAAACAACAATTCCAATCAAAACACAACACGCCTCCCCGGCAGCGGCGCCAAACTTGATGTAATGGTATTACTACTCTTTAGGAAAAGAGAGCAAAAGTGGCAAGTATTAAGTGTCGGTTTAGGAAAACCAAGCACTAATGACCAAATAAGTTCAAGTTCGTTTCCCAAGGAGGCTTAGTGTGTGTGTAATGAATTGATTATCTTTGTGATTATATTTTTGAGAAAGAAAAATAGAAATGAGATTAGAAGAGAATGACGGTTATAAAGACGAATTAAACTAAGTCGAAAAAGGTATCACGTAAAACCGTAAAAAGTTCTAAAATTAAAATTTTACCCTAAAAATTCCTAAAAATTACCGAAAATCCAAAATAATATTCTAAGAGTTTACAAAAAATCCAAACTTGCTAAAACCTTTTAATTAATTAGATAATGACTTTTTAATGCTAATTAAAGCCCTAAAAATCAAAATCAATTATTAAAAAGCCCTAAACAATATTTTAAAGTTTGTAAACCTCAAAAATACTCTAATTAAGCTAAAGAAGTATTTTTGAAAATTTTAAAACCACCAAAAACTATTTTTAAACAATTAAAAACTCCTAAAATCAATTAAAACTTAAATTAATTCTAGAAAATAATTAAAAGACTCTAAAAATATTTGGAAAGTTGCAAAAATCCTAATTAAGTGTTTAGAACCTAGGAAAAATATAAAAACTTAGAAAATCAGACTTTTTATTTTTAATAATAAAATAATATTAAAATAATATTAAAAATCCAAAAATCATAAAAAATTCTAAAAACTTGCAAACTAGCTTAATTTAACCTAAATAACTCAGAAATGAAAGTGAAATTACCTAAATACCCCTATTGGGCCAAGAAAATGTGCTAAACCCAAAACAGTACACTATTGGGCCAAATTTGGGCCCAATAACAAAAAGTGTTCAAAATAAGCCCAAAAATCACAGGTTGACTCAAAATTTGATTTTAAACAACTTTTTCCAAAGGCCCAAAAGCTGAAAATGTGAAATAAGCTAGCTTATAACTAGCAGCTTATTCTTAATGGGCTTTTGGCCCATTAAGCTATAAGCCAATGCCATAAGGTAAAATTTGACACACAAGCTTCTTTTGACCTAAATAAAACTTCTGCAAAAAGAAATTTGAAATAAGCCCAAGGAATAAGCCTGAAAATGCAATAAGCAATCTACAGAAAACGACAAAATAGTCGTTTTTGAGTTCTAGGCCACCCCAAGTGCTGATTCAAGTTCCAAAAGCTTTGAAATGAATTAATTAAGCAAAATCAACAAAGAGTTTTCAAATAAGCTGACTCAATAAGCTGGAAAAAGCAAATAAGCACTTATGTAAAAGTCAAATAAGTTGGTTTTCTAGTAAAAAGTCAAAGTCAAAGTCCAATAAGCTCCAGTCTACTTAAATGGGTCAAATAATGAAGACCTATCACAAAAAATAAGTTGTTGCAAGTCTGGATAAGCTAGAATAGCTTATTGATAAGCTGAGTTCAAAATTACACTAGCAGGGGCTAGTTTTGGGTGTTGAGCAGTGGAAACTTTTTCCACTGCTTGACTTGTTTGACTTTTTGTCTTTAGTGACTTTTTTGGAGATTCAGATTACACAAAGGCACCCGAATGATCTTTGGATCAAAAGGAGTCAAGAACAATCAAAATAACACAATCACTAACACCCAATTGATACAGTTTAATCAATTAATCACCAGATATTGCACAGACATGAAACAATAAGCAGTTAAGCACTTATGAGCAGTTTTAGCACAAATCAGCCAGCCAAATTCAACCAAATGCATACACAAGCTATTATAAACTCCAATAAGCAAGTCTAAACAGGTTTCATGCAATGGTTCAAAGAATTAAGCAAGATTCAAGCCAATGAAAGTTACTGATTAACACTAACCCATGCAGTTTTCTACTTTGCTGATGTATTTGACCAATAAGCCAGATTCAACACTCAATATCAGTCAAATAGGTTATAATAATGATGTTCTAACAACTTTCAACCCTAAGCATGCACAAATACTAGATTTCACCAAAATCTTAGGTCAAAAACAGTCAAATTCACCAAGTTATAGCAGATTGTTTGATTTGAAGTTTCAAACCCGAAAACTTGCAGCAAAACACTCTCAACAAGGCATATATCAGATACCAAGCATAAACAACACAATCCAACAACACAATATCAAGATGCAATCACATACAGATAGTCCCAAACACCCCTTAATCTTTTCAAAATCAAATTTTTCAAAGGCAAAGTGAGTTTTAAGGCCACCCAAGCATCAATTAACACAATAACAAGTAAGATTAACAGATTCAAGCAAGAACAAGCCACAAAATTCACAAGAACACAAGCCACATACAAATATCACCAAAATCATGAATTTAAGCATATTTTAGGATTGAGTATGCAAACCTCATGGATGTACATCCACACCCACAAATTTTGAGCTTATGTGCTAGCAAGAACAAGCACAAGCTTCCACAATAAAGCCTGCTAAGAAACAACAAAGTTAGAAGCACAAGTATAAAAATCAGAAACTTGAAAAATCTTGATTAATGCAACCTTGTTACCCCACACTTGATTATCCCCAAGTTATAAGCCTCACCACACCTTAATCAACTCAATTAGGATGCTATGATCAGCCCTATAACCCAATAATTCCAAGATAGAAACAAGAACTTAGCAAAATATCAAGAAAATGAGAAAATGTGCAAACTTTTGCACACTCCTCTTTTGAAAACAGGTTTTAAACATCAAAAGCAGTAAACTAAGAACATAAACAAGCAGAATAAGATGGCACTTGGTCTTTCTTCAAAACACTTAACTCAAATTCATTAATCAGAAAAAGGATTTACAAGTGCTTGAACAAAGGAAAAACCAAAAGCAAACGTCTAAGTTGGACCCTATACCCTTTATATAGAGGGTGTACATGGTCTGCATAAGCTAAAAACTAAAAATCCTAGCTTGTGGAAGTCCCAAAATGCCCTTGAGGATTTGAAATTCTTGGCTTCATGTGACTGATTCTTGGACGTTTGTGAAGTAGATAGCTGTTGGAATTTGATCTAAGGGCTCAAACAAAGCTTAAAATGTAAGCTTGTATCTGGATGGTTGATTTTCTGGCTTGTTTTGGCAGTATCCCCTTTGTGTGTAGCAGGGGAATCATGTGTGGCCCTTGGGGGTGATGTGGCAAGTGATTTAAAAGTTGGGTTATGATTAGAAGACTACTAATCATAATTCTGGAGGTGATGGATGCTTAATTGTTGCTTAATCAATAATCCCCAATTTGTGTTCTTGGGTAAATAGTAACACGTTTAATCTGTTTTGGGTTTTAAAAGTTATGTTAAGCGCCAAAAGATTAAACTAATCAAAGATTAGTTATAACCGGTTTGAGTGGAGGATGACATGGAAGAATGGTGGAGTTTCATTGGTGGAGAGAGTGAGTGGGGCACGTGTCACCCCCTCACTGGCCTAGGTAAGTATCTTGTCTTCCAGCATTACACCCTTATCTTTCATAAACTTGTCAATTGAATTCCAAACTTCAATCAACGCCAAATCTAGTTATAACAACTTTTGCAACTTTGCATTTTTGCCCCAAAAACTTTTACAAAGTAAATTCAGGGGTAATTCTTGCCATTTTTGAATTCTTCAAGGACTGATTTGGCATTTTGATGATGGATAATGGTCTTGACTTGTATAATTGATGTTTTGGAGGACTGAATTTGCCAAGTCTTGTTTGTTGAGGGACCATTTTTGCTATATGTTGAAAGTTGAGGGTCCTTTTTGTAATTTTGGAATTTTCAAAGGACCAAACTTGTAATTTCTTGTACTTTGAAGGACTTCATGATATATTTGACTTTGTGGAGGATATTGGTTGACAATTTAGCTTTGTTGAGGGGCTAAACTTGCCAATTCTTCAAAGTGGAGGGTCCTTTTTGTAATTTTTCAAATCTTCAAGGGTTGATCTTTGGGAAAGTCTTCATTAGGGCTTGGTTCATTGTGCGGCTTCGTTTCCCGTGTTTGTTTTTGAATGATTCTTGTGATCTTTTGCCATTTTCTCAATACCCGTACCTAAAATACACAAGTAACAAACACAAGCATATATATGGGTATTTTGATGATATTTAATGCATTTTAAGCCCTATTTGGAAGATGAGACTATGTATAAAAGCAGTCTCATCACTTGTCCCAAGATTGCTACCCACCCCTAGAAATAGATTGGAAGGTGGAATCATTGTGCGGATACCCCTTCAAATGCTTCCTCGACGCATACAAGGGATACCATCAAATACAAATGGCAGAAGAAGATGAGGAAAAGACAGCATTCCATACCAGCCAGGGTGTACACTGTTACACAAAAATGTCGTTTGGACTAAAGAACGCAGGAGCCACGTATCAACAACTGGTTGATAAGGCATTTGAAAGCCAAATAGGGAGAAATTTAGAGGTGTATGTCGATGACTTGGTAATAAAGAGTCATACGGAGAGCGAGCTTATTCGAGACATAGAAGAGATGTTCTCTACCCTCAGAAGGATAAACATGAAGTTAAATCCAAAGAAGTGCACTTTTGGGGCGACAGAAGGTATGTTCCTAGGATACATGATTGACCCCAATGGAATTAAACCATGTCCAGAGAAAACAGACGCACTTATTCAACTCCAGAGCCCAAAGACGAAAAAGGAAGTGCAGTCGCTAAATGGGAAGCTTGTAGGATTGAACAGGTTCTTGTCCAAGTCAGCAGAGAAGTCGCTCCCCTTATTTAAAACACTTAAAAAGTGCATTAAGAAAGGAGACTTCAATTGGACGAAGGAAGCAGAAAAGGCCTTCGAGGAATTAAAGGCGCATTTAGCTTCGCTCCCCATGTTAGTCGCGCCACGACCTAAGGAAGAGCTGATAATATATTTATCCGCAACGCATGGAGCGATCAGCGCGGTGCTAATGACAGACAGGGACAATGTGCAAACACCTGTGTACTTTATAAGTAGAGCGTTACAGAGCTCGGAGCTAAATTACACCCCGGTGGAGAAATTAGTGCTCGCGCTAGTGTTCACAGCAAAAAGGTTACGCGGATATTTCCAAGCACACCCGATAGTGGTGATAACGGATCAACCCATAAAGCAGGTGATCTCAAAACCAGATGTCGCAGGCAGGTTCCAAAAATTGAGTGTTCTAATGGGGGAACACAATATTACCTACACACCTCACAACTTGACAAATCCTGGCGGACTTTATCATTGAAAAGGCAGAGGAGGGCGCTCAGGGGATAGATCAAAAGGAATAAGACCAAGCCCCGTGGATCTTGTTCACAGATGGGTCATCCTGCACAGATGGATCAGGTGCGGGATTCATACTCACCAATCCAGAAGGAATGGAGTTCACATATGCATTACGTTTTGAATTCTCAGCCACAAATAATGAGGCAGAGTATGAAGCGCTGATAGCAGGGCTAAGAATTGCAGCGAGAATGGGCGTGCACAATCTCGAAGAAAATGTAGATTCTCGACTGTTAGCAAACCATATACTTGGTGATTATGAAGAAAAAGAGGACAATATGGTGCAATACTTACAAAAGCCAAAGCATTGATTGAGGGGTTCCACAGGTTCCAGATACGCCAATTACCCAGGGGGGAGAACAAGAAAGCAGACACACTTAGCAAAATAGCTTCCACCAGTTTTGCGCACCTATCGAAACAAGTCCTAGTGGAAATCCTGAAGGACAAGTCAATCAAAGAGTAAGAGGCCGCGCCGGTTGTAGAGGAAGAAGGCCTTACATGGATGACACTGATTATAGATTATTTAATGAATGACTCACTCCTGTATGATGAAAATGAGTCACGACGAGTGCGAAGACGTTCGATGCAATTTAAAGTTAGAGATGGGATCCTTTACAAGCGGTCATTTCTCCAGCCATGGTTAAGATGTGTAGGACCACGACATGCGCAGTATATCATTAGCGAAATCCATGAGGGATCATGCGAAATGCACACAGGACCAAGGTCCGTGGTGGCGACAGCATTGCGCAGCGGGTACTACTGGCCAACTATGCATACAGATGCGCGAACACTCATTAACAAAAGCAATGACTGCCAGGTGCACAGGCCAGTACCGAGGCGGCCTCAGGAGGAGCTCACACCAATTACCTCCCTTTGGCCATTCTTCAAATGGGGAATCGATATAGCGGGGCCCTTCCCTGTAGCTGTGGGAGGAGTTAAGTTCCTCATAGTCGTGATGGATTACTTTACAAGGTGGATTGAGGCAAAGGCAGTCGCAACGATAACTGGGAATCAGGTGAAAAGGTTCGTATGGGACAACATAGTATGCCATTTCGGACTACCCGATGAAATAATCTCGGATAATGGAAAGCAGTTCGTAGAGAACCCATTCAAGGATTGGTGCGTGAAGAATGGGATACATCAACGTTTCGCATCGGTTGCCCACCCACAAACGAATGGACTTGTGGAGAGAGCAAAGAGGAGTTTGGCGGATGGCATAAAAGCAGTGTTGGGGGAACATAATAAGAAGTGGGTCGATGAGTTGTCGCATGTTTTGTGGGCACATCGCACGATGATCAAGACGGCCACAGGTGATACCTCCTTCGCCCGTACATATGGGACAAAAGCAGTCATTCCAGCTGAGATAGGACTGCAAACACTCCGCACAGCAGAGGTAGACATGGTTACTAACGATGATGAGCTGCGATTAAACCAAGACATAATCGAGGAACGACGAGAGTTAGTAGCAATCCGCGAAGCTAAGTCAAAAGCAAAGATGAAAGGTTACTATGATTCTAGGGTACGCAAGACCTCCTTCAGACCAGGTGATTTTATGTATTGCTCAAACGCGGCAAGTCGGGCTGAGAATACAGGGAAGCTTGGACCAAAATAGGAAGGACCCTACATAGTGACAGACGCACTTGGAAATGGTGCGTACCGGCTGCGCGACATGGATGGTCGTGACCTACAAAGACCTTGGAACATATGCCATCTAAAGAAGTGCTACCTTTAAAGGCGAAACTTCCCAAGTGAATGTATTGTTTTTTCTTTTTATTATTTATGTTCAAAAATCTTGCAAGTATTAATAAAACAGTCGTGGTCCCTAGCTAGTTTCTCAAAACTCTTTCTTTATGTTATACATACTTTTTTCTTATTATATATTGCCTATAGGCGCACGCGTGTACAACGTTTCCAGGATAAATAAGAGGAATGAGCCTACACTACTAATTAGACCCGTCGAGTAAGTGGGATGCACCCCCTTCGACCATGGATCGTGTATCCTAGTTAGGCCCCTTGCTATTAATGACGTCGTAGAAAGTTATGCAGCCAGTAAACTCTGAGACTGTTAAGACACACTTGTGCACACCTAACAATGGGTCAGCCTCACCTGACCGTTCTTATGGTAGTAGCGGTATACCGCACGTAATGAGCTTCTCAAACCCATATGGACCATTTGTAAGTTTACATTAGCTTATTATGCGAAATTGCGCTAAAAATATTAAAATATACTTTCTATAACAAAAGAAGGATAGTGTTTATTACAAAGCAAACATTTGAAGATACAAAACATGAGCATATGTCTACAAGTCTTTAAGGTGATTGGAGAATGATGTGTCGTGGATTAACACATATACGTTATAGGACAAATTTAGGTAATTACCTTTAGGAAAAAGTAATTAACCAAAAATAAGTCAAAGACGGATACGATTAAACACGTGAGTGAGTCGAGTTCGTTGTACACAAAGATCTTATGAATTTGAGACGTTTCGTTTTGATATGGACAATCGATTTGAATGTGTCATTGGTTTTTAAAACTAAAATTAACTCTACGAATTTTAAGCTATTTAAAACTATTCTAAAGTGCATGAATCGTTAACCCCGCTAAAAATTAAAATCTAAAAACACAATTAAAATCTATAAAAATTAATTCTATTTAAAAATTAAAATATTTAATCTATTTTAAAATCTAATTAAACCTTCAAAACTACTATACTTTATTTAAAATTATTTTTTTTAAAACTAAACTATTAAAATAAAAACATTTTTTTTTATTATTTAATTTAATTTTATTATTTCTATTTTTCTATTTTATTTATTTTATAAACTGAAACTAATTTAATATTAAAAATTCATTTTAATAAAAGTTAAAAGGAAATTAAACGTGACAATTGATTAATAACCAAAACTAACACAGCCTAACAGAATTACACTATATTAAAGAAATAAAAGAAACTAAAATCAAAAGAGCCTTTGGCTCAGATGGTTATCACGTTGGGTGAATGACCAGGAGGTCACGGGTTCAAGTCCCGTGAGGGACATAATTTTTGGACTAATTTATTTTTGACAGATAATGAAAGATACAGTCTCAGGAGAGACTTTATGTGAGCTTATTTGCTTAAAAGCTGTTAGGAAACAGCTCAAATGTGCTTATCAGATAAGTAGAATCTGATAAGCTGAAAACTAACCAACATAGGCATGAAACAGAACAATCAAAAATTATACCAATGGTTAAGCAGACAATAACGAAATCTGAACTAAGCAGAAAATTAAGCAAAACAGACCAAATCGGAATCTAACAAAATCTATAAGCAACTATAATCAAATATTACTAAGCATCAGTACTATGATTATCAGAACAGGCAAGCAAATTTACACCAGAAACAAAATCAGTAAGCACAACATCCTAATATAACTCAAATCAGATTAATCACAACCAGATTAAATGTAACAGTCATTCAGGCCCAGAACAGTCATAAGACTTTCACATTAGTTGCTTCCAAGTTCAAATTACAAGTTTAAAACAGGAAAGTAAATAAGAACTTCCAAATACTCAGACAAAATAAATCAGCAGATCAGCAACTACAAAAGAGATAGTTCAACAGATTATTATCCAATCTTAAATAAAAACTGAATTGAAATGCAAACTAAAATTACGTTAGTATCCATTTAATCCCAATTAAATCTTCACAACTTCAAATCTCTTCTCAATCAAATCAGAAAAACTTACAAACTAAACTACTAAAATAAATCTTGCACCAATTCCTTAGCAGTAAATCAACCTAAAAATAAAACAGTCTCTATATATTTTTAACTCAATTATTAAACCCTAATCCATACAATCATCTTAACATCAATATAAAAATCAGACAAACATTTCAACGTGTAATAAAAACTACACAGATTAAATCAAACTTAAAATAAAACTTATAAAAGACAAGAAATTAAAAGGATTTAGAACCTTATGATGAATCCATTGGGGAGTAGGTCAGCGCTGTGCTGCCTATGAACCATAACGCGAACCACCATTTAAGCACCACCAAATCGAACCATCGAACCCAATTGATTTAAAATCATCCAGTAGGGATAATTTTTGATCCAGTTTTACTTATAATATTAAACCAAAACTGTTAATTAGTTTAAGTATAATATCTCGAATGTTATCATGCAAATCAGTAATAGAAATTATTCATAAAATGAAAGCAGTAAAAAAAAAACGAGAGACTTGTGAAGGATTAAACTAATTTTTATTAATCATCAAAGGATATTACAAGATTTAAAGTAAAATTACAAGAACAAATCCTATACTAATTTTGACAGAATAACAGCTAAGTAAAAAGAAGGATAAAAATTACACAATATTTGGGGGTTTTTATAGCCATCCCAAGGCTGTTGAGCAGCGAATATGCGGATCTTCAATCGAATATTCCTTACGAATTGTAGCCCTTGATCTTCTCATATTTTCTCTTTCCTTGATCGGATGGTTATCTTCTCTCCTAGCACACACGGATTGCCAAGGTGGCAATCCTTGTGTTTGTTGTGCTTCTTTTGGGGCTTTTGATTGGTGGAATTAGGAGGATGAGGTGTTCCATCCTATAGAAAAACACCACGTAATCTTCTCGTAGCAATCTTCTCTTCCTTAAAAATGGGGGAATTAATTCCCCCACACGTGATAAACACGTGGGATGAAAACCCCTATATCAATTTGTTATTTTACCCGATTAGGGTTTCGGTGAACAGTGGAGTTATTTTAACAGTTATGGTAGGTTGAAGGATATGGGGAACAAGAAGCATTGGAAGTAACGGAGGGTTAATTTAATATGTGTGGGTGAAATAAAACGTGTGGGTGGTATGGGAGTGGGGTATTATTTGATGTGTAAAATATTTACAATCGTTCCAAAAACAAAACCCTAAGCCCAAGTATTATTCGTTCGTATAAGTGAGTAATTGGGCTTGGGCCCAGAAACCATTCGTTTAGCACATTTGCTTCCATCCGTGTAAAATCATGAGCCAATTCTTGGGCTTGGATTAGGGCAAGTTTTAAAAGTAATACACTTAATATCCACTATTGAGCTTCTCAGGCCCATTAAGCTCATGTGGGTCCCATTTGGCACATAATCTTGCAAAATTATAAAATCCCCTCAAGTCGAGCTCGATTTTTGGCTTCTCAATCTTTTTCATCAATCTCGTGTCGATTATTGCCGGTTTTCGTGAACTTGGTACCTACACACATGAAAACAAGAAACATACAAACAAAAGGCATATTTGATACATTATGAGCATAATTTCATTGTTATTAGATACAAATGATATGAGTAAAATCACTCATATCAAATTCCCCCATGCTAAGCAATTGCCGTGTCCTCACGCAATGATAAAATAAAACTATATCTACACCATTATTCAACTTTTGACATTTTATTTTGTAAACACATAAAAGCTTAAATAGATTCATCGTCCCCGACTTTTCACTTTTCCAAGCCAAGTGTAAAAACAAGATCATTGTTATTATAAGTTGGTAGACAAACACGAATTCATGTGGGCCAATTATTCACTTAGACTCCCTTATTCCTAAGTGTATCTCTTATATTTTATTGTTGTCTTGAATGATCACGAGGATACATTGTTGACTTATTTCGATAATTTATTAGACCAAAAATAAAGTGAACGATTTAATCAATAGTTAGCTAAAGGACAAAATCTTTTAAAACTGCTTCTCGGGCTCTCATAAAGTTCATATCTTGGCATAACTTGCTTCGCGATTTGAGACCTTTCTCGGATCGATATTTGGCAGTGACTTAATACTTCCAACCTTGAGAGACGCTCACGAAATAATGGTCTTCTCTTCATAATATTTCTTCACTTGAATTTTTGAGAGATTCATACTTGGACCACGACTTCTTCATTTTTCTCCAATCTTTACTTGGGATTTTGATTTACAACGATTCGCCTCCTTTTTGGACTTGGCTTCATTTATCCTCATACCTTATTTTTGGTCTTTTTGGATAGACTTCTCCATGACTTTTTGGGAGTATTTTGCTTTTCGTCGTGTGTCTCGATCCTTCATATTGATTTTTGATAAATGAGTCTTCACATCACTTGAGATCTTTAGCAATAAAACATAGCCCTCATGTCTTGTTAGGACCTTTTTGGACTCGCCAATCTTCGCATCCCGCTTCAATAAGTTATGCCTTGGCTATGAACTCTAATCCATACCGAGCAACTTTTAAACGATCTTGGGCTAGAAGCTAAGTAACTTTTCAAATCGTTCAACATTATTTATTGCAATTAAATTTATTAACAAGTGATGGGAGAATAGGCTCATAATTAACTCACATAAATTCCCGAAAGAATACCGAACTTATAATTGGCTCTATCATCTCTTGTTCTCCATATTGTAAAATTCCAAGAATGAAATCAATGGATACTTAGCCTATTAAATCAAAGTTTTGGGTTTTCAAGTCATCTATAGGATCTTGCATCTTCTTAGACTTTTGCAAGTTTTAGAATTTGCGTTTTAAAGTTCCCTTGATAAACGACTTTCTAGGATCAATTATAGGAGCTTGCGAAAAGTTCTTGTTCTTAACTCGTATGAATTAAGACTTTCGCGTTTTAAAGCTCCCTATATAATAGCCTAGCAAAACTTAATTCAAATACGTTAAGGAAAAGCTAAGGTTAAAAACCGAGTCGAGTCAAAAACTATTCTTATTAAAAGTCTAAATTTGTGTCAAAAACACTTATTTTATTAAAAATAACACAAAAAATTTAAAATTTATTGAAAAATGAGAAAAACCACGTTTGGACACGACAAGAGCAATTGCAAGCGATTATATCGATTGACTCCCCCATGCTAAAACCAAACATTGTCCTCAATGTTTCTTAGCTCAAGAGTAACACCCCCTTGCTAAGACACGAAGAGTCTAATGCAATCTCCTAGCATGGAAAGAGCACGCAAATCTATAAGCCGTTTATTAATTATGCCTCAAGATAAAACGTTAGTCGATAAAAATCAAGGGATAGAAAGTGTGCCCCTTTTTGGCATTCAAAGAATGGAAGATCAAGTGGACCGGCAAAAACCGAACACGAGAGTCTTCAAATATTAGGGTCATACCTAAGATCACAACACAACAAATCACGAACACGAGCTTGAAAGATCAAGCCTTATTAGGTGTTAGAAAATAGAAAGAAGATAGAATGAATGGGACTCCCCCACAAGGCACCTCGTTTTTGTTAACCGAGTCATGAGCTCGACTCGATCCCCGCATTCATTGGTCCTTAGGGAAAGTGGTGCAAACCGGCATATTAAGATAAAATCCAACATAAAGCGCGATGCCGGGGTCAAAGATTACATCCTCGTTGTCGGATGACAAACGAAAGGATAAAACTCCAACACTAATCTCTAACAAGAGATGGTAGGTACAAACAATAGTATGGATGTAGCATGCTCCACGAGATAAACTCGCACCAAGATGATCGAAAAGTCTTTCAATTATTACATCGGTGAAAGGCCGAGATTTCCCTAAATCAATGATTCCAGGGTCGAACACCTCGTCCTCGGTGGAGAAAGGAATGGACAACAAGGTGTCGTCCCCCCATGCTAATCCTAAGTCATATGAAGCACATGGTAATGGTGGAACAAAAGTCTCAACCATGGTGGTTTCATCTTGCATGACTTTGTCGACTTTTTCACTCTTAGGAACGTGAACAAAGGGGTCATGGTACTCAATATGAGTCACATGAAAAACCCGCACATTAAGATTAACGCGAGTGGGAGGGAGATTGGGAATAATGTAAATTTCTCCATCCGAGTCGACATACTCATCACAAAAGGTGTGATCATCATCACAAACCTCATCAACCTCCTTCATAAGAAGATCATCATCACAAACCTCATCAACCTCCTTCATAAGAAGATCATCATCACAAAGGTTGTGAGATGTAGGAGGTATGATGTTCTCAAAATCCTCTTGAAACAATGGATTATTGTTCAATGAAGCTTCAAATAGAGGATTTGAGTAAGTCACAAAAGTGTTGTCATCCTTGTCATCACAAGAAATTTCCAACAAAGTATCGAGTGTGTCACACTCGGATACTAGATCATCATTCTCATTCGAAGGCAATTCATCGGCGAATTCCTCGAGAATGGTAGGTAAAACACAAGAATCACGTTCGATCTCGAGATCGGAAACGTCTTCACTTACCCGTGGAAGTGGATCAAGGATAGCAAAAAGTTCATCGATGAACTTATCCAACGAATAATCACTAACCTCACTCGGTGTGAAGCTAGGAATCAAAGGCTCTTCAATTGAAGATTGTGCCTTAAGAACATCAACATGATCCTTAGAAGAGAGTGAAAATGAGTCCATTTTCAAAGATTGTTCAATTAAAGCAATATCACTCTCGGGATCAAAATTCTCATTATCAAACTCACTAGCATCGAATGGCTCACTCAAGTAATCATCAATTTGTTTTTCAATCTTATCATCCTCGTGTGGAGTGAGTATAGATGAGGTAACATTACAACATGATTCAACAAAATTAGGTTTTTCACTTTCCAATTTCTTAGGAACCAATCTTGAAATTTTTTCCGTTTTGAAAATCATATGTTTATCCCCATGAAACAATTTAAGCTCCCCTTCTTTCATATCAACTAAAACACCGGCCGTACACAAAAATGGTCGTCCTAAAATTATAGGCGCACGAGAATTCGGCTCATAATCAATGATAGCAAAATCGACTAGGTAAACGAACTCCCCCACTTTAACAATGACATTTTCCGCTATACCAACCGGTCGAGTGGTGGTACCATTAGCAAGCTCAATGATCATTCGAGTGGGAATAAGTCGCAAATAGTCAAGAGTTTTCCAAATGGACAAGGGCATAACGTTAATACTAGCTCCTAGATCGGCTAGAGCTTTGTATTCCCCAAGCTCATCGAAAACACAAGGTATCAAGAAGTGACCCGGATCATTATACTTCTTAGGAAAGAGATCAATGAAATCCGAGGTACTAATCACATTTAAAGTAGCCTTGGTGACATTCCAAAAGGTTTCTTTAGGTGGCACAATAAGCTCAAGCTTTCTTTCTAAATTATCATAAGCGGTGATAGCCTTAAGCTCTCCCCTCGGGTTTGGAATGGTATTACTAGGTAAGCAACCCGAAGAAGATGACGGTTTAGACATAAATCCCTCAAACATCGAAAGCAATTTATTTTGATTTTGTTCCACACTTTGTTGCAAACGATTTTGACCTTGCTCAAACATTTGTTCAAATCTTTGTTCCATTCTTTGTTGATTAAGCTCAATCTTGTTATTTTGCCCCTTTAGTGTATTTTGAAACTCATTTTTCAAAGTTGCCATTTGTCCTTGAATGTTATTTTGCAAAGCTTTCATATTCGCCTCATTTGACTTCATGTAACTTGACAAATCATTTTGATTATTCCCTTGAAAACCTTGATTGTTTTGATTAGCATTAAACCCATTTGCTTGATTGAAATTCCCTTGGTTACCACGGTTAAAATTATTCCCATTATTACCATTGTTGTACCTATTTTGAACCGGTGGAAAACCCGGTGGAGCAACATGATTTTGACGAGGAACTTGACCGTTGGAGCCATAAGTTCCCGTCGCGGCAAAAGCACTAGCTTGATCAAACCCCGCGTTTAAACAAGCATAATTAGGATGTGCTCCACCACATGATACACAAACATTCCCAACCATATTAATCGATCCATGAGGATTCTTCCTAATCTCATTCAAAATCGTGTCAATCTTAGAGTCCAATCTAGCAATCTCGTGATTAGATGAATTCACATTGGAAACAACCGGTGTGTTTCGTGAATATTGTGCTCTAGATTTATCTTCAATTATCCTCCACGCGTCTCTCGGTGTTTTTCTTAAAAGATTACCACCCGCGGCGGCATTTAAAGAATCTTGTTCAATCATATTAAGCCCATTATAGAAAGTATTAATTTGATGCAATTCCGAGAAACCGTGGTGTGGACATTGTCTTAACAAATCTTTAAATCTTTCCCAAGCAACCCCAAACGATTCATGCACTTTTTGTTCGAATCTAGTGATCTCATTTTTAAAATGTGTTGTCTTGGACGGTGGAAAGAAATAATTCATAAATTTTGACACTAAATCATCCCAAGTTAAGATCGAACCCGGTGGTTCTTTCTCATACCAAAGCTTAGCATTACCCTCGAGCGAGTACGGAAAAAGCATGAGCTTAATCACGTCATTCGGCACATCTCTAAACTTGAGAGTCGAGGTAATTCGATTAAAATTCCGTATGTGAGAATGCGGACTATCGGTCTCATTGCCACGAAATTGGTCGGCACGAATGAGCGATAAAAGACCCGTCTTAATCTCAAAGTGATCCGCCAAAATAGCCGGCACAACGATTGCTTCCCCATACCCTTCGGTGGGTGCACGGAGCAATTCCTCCATTGTACGGTTATCGGCCATCTCTACAACAACAGGTGGAATCTCGGGTTCCACTATTCGTTGTTGACGATTTCTATTTCTACGAGGAATATTTTCAAGCCTATTAAAATCTATCACAAGACGAGAAGAACGTAATTGCATACACTACAAAGACGAGAATTTAGAGGATTGAAGAAAAGAAATTAGACAAGAAAGAAGATTATTTTTGGTATTTTATTTGGTATTGCTCAAAAAATGATCGATAAAAAACAAGGAATAAGGATAACTACTATGGAAGTAAATTACCCTCGGTCGACTTTGAAACGATAGGTGAAAACCTAAACGTCTCGAGGTTCAATAAGTAAACAACAAACATAAGATTTATTACTACTTGAGTCGGCAAACCAATAATAGGTTGTCCCTCTCAATATACGCACAAGCAAGCGGGGAAACGAGGTGGCACAAAGCACTTAAAAACCTTTTTCCTTAGACGGCCTTTTATAGCACGTCGCCTTATACCCACCTTATAGTTTGTATAAATCGAGTTCAAACTTCTTATTAGTATTTATTTATTTTGCCTTTATTTTTGTTTTGGGTTCGAATACAATAGCTAGGTGATGAAATCCCAACTAAGGCTTATTTGAAAAGTATTTAAAATTATTGTTCTACGTAATACAATATATTATTCACAAAAAACAAGAAAAACGATACATACTATATAATAGAAAAATAACAAAACTTTCCGAGGACGGAAAGGGTCTTCAAATCCACGATCAACAAATCTCCACAAAAACGAATCGTACACAAGATCCCCGGCAGCGGCGCCAAAATTTTTGATGTGTCGTGGATTAACACATATACGTTATAGGACAAATTTAGGTAATTACCTTTAGGAAAAAGTAATTAACCAAAAATAAGTCAAAGACGGATACGATTAAACACATGAGTGAGTTGAGTTCGTTGTACACAAAGATCTTATGAATTTGAGATGTTTCGTTTTGATTTGGACAATCGATTTGAATGTGTCATTGGTTTTTAAAACTAAAATTAACTCTACGAATTTTAAGCTATTTAAAACTATCCTAAAGTGCATGAATCGTTAACCCCGCTAAAAATTAAAATCTAAAAACACAATTAAAATCTATAAAAATTAATTCTATTTAAAAATTAAAATATTTAATCTATTTTAAAATCTAATTAAACCTTCAAAACTACTATACTTTATTTAAAATTATTTTTTTTAAAACTAAACTATTAAAATAAAAACATTTTTTTTATTATTTAATTTTATTTTATTATTTCTATTTTTCTATTTTATTTATTTTATAAACTGAAACTAATTTAATATTAAAAATTCATTTTAATAAAAGTTAAAAGGAAATTAAACGTGACAATTGATTAATAACCAAAACTAACACAACCTAACAGAATTACACTATATTAAAGAAATAAAAGAAACTAAAATCAAAAGAGCCTTTGGCTCAGATGGTTATCACGTTGGGTGAATGACCAGGAGGTCACGGGTTCAAGTCCCGTGAGGGACATAATTTTTGGACTAATTTATTTTTGACAGATAATGAAAGATACAGTCTCAGGAGAGACTTTATGTGAGCTTATTTGCTCAAATGTGCTTATCAGATAAGTAGAATCTGATAAGCTGAAAACTAACCAACATAGGCATGAAACAGAACAATCAAAAATTATACCAATGGTTAAGCAGACAATAACGAAATCTGAACTAAGCAGAAAATTAAGCAAAACAGACCAAATCGGAATCTAACAAAATCTATAAGCAACTATAATCAAATATTACTAAGCATCAGTACTATGATTATCAGAACAGGCAAGCAAATTTACACCAGAAACAAAATCAGTAAGCACAACATCCTAATATAACTCAAATCAGATTAATCACAACCAGATTAAATGTAACAGTCATTCAGGCCCAGAACAGTCATAAGACTTTCACATTAGTTGCTTCCAAGTTCAAATTACAAGTTTAAAACAGGAAAGTAAATAAGAACTTCCAAATACTCAGACAAAATAAATCAGCAGATCAGCAACTACAAAAGAGATAGTTCAACAGATTATTATCCAATCTTAAATAAAAACTGAATTGAAATGCAAACTAAAATTACGTTAGTATCCATTTAATCCCAATTAAATCTTCACAACTTCAAATCTCTTCTCAATCAAATCAGAAAAACTTACAAACTAAACTACTAAAATAAATCTTGCACCAATTCCTTAGCAGTAAATCAACCTAAAAATAAAACAGTCTCTATATATTTTTAACTCAATTATTAAACCCTAATCCATACAATCATCTTAACAGCAATATAAAAATCAGACAAACATTTCAACGTGTAATAAAAACTACACAGATTAAATCAAACTTAAAATAAAACTTATAAAAGACAAGAAATTAAAAGGATTTAGAACCTTATGATGAATCCATTGGGGAGTAGGTCAGCGCTGCGCTGCCTATGAACCATAACGCGAACCACCATTTAAGCACCACCAAATCGAACCATCGAACCCAATTGATTTAAAATCATCCAGTAGGGATAATTTTTGATCCAGTTTTACTTATAATATTAAACCAAAACTATTAATTAGTTTAAGTATAATATCTCGAATGTTATCATGCAAATCAGTAATAGAAATTATTCATAAAATGAAAGCAGTAAAAAAAAAACGAGAGACTTGTGAAGGATTAAACTAATTTTTATTAATCATCAAAGGATATTACAAGATTTAAAGTAAAATTACAAGAACAAATCCTATACTAATTTTGACAGAATAACAACTAAGTAAAAAGAAGGATAAAAATTACACAATATTTGGGGGTTTTTATAGCCATCCCAAGGCTGTTGAGCAGCGAATATGCGGATCTTCAATCGAATATTCCTTACGAATTGTAGCCCTTGATCTTCTCATATTTTCTATTTCCTTGATCGGATGGTTATCTTCTCTCCTAGCACACACGGATTGCCAAGGTGGCAATCCTTGTGTTTGTTGTGCTTCTTTTGGGGCTTTTGATTGGTGGAATTAGGAGGATGAGGTGTTCCATCCTATAGAAAAACACCACGTAATCTTCTCGTAGCAATCTTCTCTTCCTTAAAAATGGGGGAATTAATTCCCCCACACGTGATAAACACGTGGGATGAAAACCCCTATATCAATTTGTTATTTTACCCGATTAGGGTTTCGGTGAACAGTGGAGTTATTTTAACAGTTATGATAGGTTGAAGGATATGGGGAAGAAGAAGCATTGGAAGTAACGGAGGGTTAATTTAATATGTGTGGGTGAAATAAAACGTGTGGGTGGTATGGGAGTGGGGTATTATTTGATGTGTAAAATATTTACAATCGTTCCAAAAACAAAACCCTAAGCCCAAGTATTATTCGTTCGTATAAGTGAGTAATTGGGCTTGGGCCCAGAAACCATTCGTTTAGCACATTTGCTTCCATCCGTGTAAAATCATGAGCCAATTCTTGGGCTTGGATTAGGGCAAGTTTTAAAAGTAATACACTTAATATCCACTATTGAGCTTCTCAGGCCCATTAAGCTCATGTGGGTCCCATTTGGCACATAATCTTGCAAAATTATAAAATCCCCTCAAGTCGAGCTCGATTTTTGGCTTCTCAATCTTTTTCATCAATCTCGTGTCGATTATTGCCGGTTTTCGTGAACTTGGTACCTACACACATGAAAACAAAAAACATACAAACAAAAGGCATATTTGATACATTATGAGCATAATTTCATTGTTATTAGATACAAATGATATGAGTAAAATCACTCATATCAGAGAACAAATGGGTCTCAAAGGAGGATCTCTTTAGTTTTAGCAAAGAAGGGCAGTAATCAGTGGTGTGGTGGTCCTTCAGGCTTTTTTCAATCCGGTCCAGCAGGCGAGAATCCCTCTCTAGCAATTGCAATGGCAACACAGGGATGGTAGGAGCAAGGTGGGCCGCACCAGCGAAAGGTGATGCTTCTATGTTCAGCAGGGCTTTCTTGGCAGCAGCGCGACTCTCGTGCGCCGCAAGGACCTCAAATAGCGGCACTTCCTGTTGGGTCAAAAAGTTGATGTGGCAGAAACTCAAAAACGAAGAAAACATGAAGATATTGTCTAAGCGTTGTCAAGAGCAATTTAGGCGTTGACAAGAACAAACTAAGCGTTGTTGGCTCAAGAGTTTTCATGTACAATCTAAGCATTGTTACATGCAATTCAAGAACGTAGACAAGAATCTTATGGAAGCTTCTATTTAGATAAACATGCAAGATATATTCTGCATAAGTTTATTTAAATAGAAGATTTCTTGTTTATTTGTTATTATCTATTGTAAACCATAATCCTTACACTATAAAAGGAACCAAGGGTCTTAGGTTTTATTCATCAATTCATATTCCAATTGTGTTTTAATTCATGTTATTCGTGCCTAAACACCTTGTTAATGTATCATGTTCTAATTCCGCTTTGATTATCTAATCATATGAACATGGTGCATTCCTAGTTGCTTAAAAGATCCAGAAACCAAGGTTTCCACAATTGGTATCAGAGCCAGGTGGCTCGTGATGCTAGGACCAACAAGGTGTTCGTGTATGGTGAAGAAGAAGAAAAATCCGTCTAGGGTTTTTCTGGA